>OY293412.1:95193381-95732839 GCA_958502065.1 Chrysolina americana | reverse complement strand
AAATATGTTGTTCAATGGAATTTTAGCAACGTTCTTACTACACCACTGGATTAGGGGCAATATTCAACAAAATATTATTCAAATAAAATTCATGAAACGTTTATGGAAGAATCAATTTCCTTTCATATGTATGTCGAACCATATCAATCAATCAGTTTATCACAACAAACTTTAGTGTCAATAATTTCAAATGAATCTACAAAAAAATAACTGTAAGTACATTTTTCTAATTGCTACAAACAAGCGGAAAACAATCTTTTATTCACAATCAATGTAAAAATAGAAACCAAGAAGATACCGAATTGAAAAATAAATGAGTGCAATTCATATTCTGGTGGCCTCCACCAAACTTCCATCCAATTCAATGCATTTATCATATCGCTTACGAATATTTTTTAAAGTATTCCTCAATTGTTGTGGAGTAATTGCATCGCAAGCTTGCTGAATTCTGGTGCACAGTTCCACTCGATTCCTTGGTCGTGATTTGTAAACCTTTTGTGTAACATAACCCCAAAGGAAAAAATCGAGTGAAGTAAGGTCAGGCGATCTTGGTGGCCATCCAATTAATGTACTCCCCCTTCCTATCCAACGATTAGGGTTATTTTGATTCAGCCAATTCTTCACAATTCCCGCATTATGTATGGAACAACCATCTAACTGAAAATATAAATTTCTTGTTTCTGCAAGGGGAAGTTCATCTATTGCGTCCGAAAATTCATTCCTTAAAAATTGTAGGAAAATTGCGCCATTCATGTTGCCGTCGAAAAAGAATGGTCCAATTATCCTTTCATTCAGTATTCCACACCAAACGTTCACTTTTTCTGAATACTGCCTTTTACAGTTTATCACCCAGTTAGGATTTTCAGTGGCCCAATAGCGAATATTTTGTGATGAAACCACTCCATTTGTTGTGAAACTAGCTTCATCACTAAATAAAATTTTCTTTAAAAATTGCCTGTCATTAAGATACTCGCCCTGGGCCCATAAGCAGAATTTCAATCGTTTTTCTTGATCACCTAGTTCCAGAGTATGTAAAAACTTTGGTTTAAATGGCCTTAATTTATTTTTCTTCAGACATCGCCTAATATTCTCCCTAGGTAAGTTTAAATCTAGCAACCCTCAAACTACTATTTGGATTATTTCTGAAGTAATCTAATATAGTCTGGTTATTTTCGTTCCTTCTTCGTATATTGTTCTTTAAAATATATGTGGTTACTGCTCCAGTCCGATTGAAAAATTGGTTTATTTTATGTACCGTGCTGTTATTTATGGCTGGACGATTTGGGTGTCTTTCATTGAATATTCTAGTTAATTCTCTTTCACTCCGGTAATCATCACCGGAAAGACGTATAATTTCGATTTTTTCTTGAATTGACAATTGAGCCATTATCTGTTTTTATTTTGGAATACAAATTATTCAGTTCACTAATGGTGCGTAACAAAATGACAATTCATGCGCAAAAAAATAGATGAGAAACTGTAAGTCACAGCTAACTTGTTTATTTCATTAATGCATTCTGAATAACAGGCAGTTAAAATTGCAACTCTCATTTTTTGCTATTCAACAAAAGGAAAAAATCACAGCTGATGTTACCTACTGGAATGATAATAATTATTATCCATTGCATATTTTTTTTCGTTATAATTTCTATTGGGAGTACATTAGACTTGTCTTATATTGTTGAAATTGTTTTCATGAAGATTAACCAGGAGTTCTCTCCTGATTGTACTTGTTTATGTATCCACTCCAATTCGAGAAATACCTATAGACTATTTTTACCATCATGATTTTCAGATGTTATAATTGTACGACATTGCAATAATCACCCTAATAATTTTTTCAATAATCAACAGTGGTGTAGTAAGAACGTTGTTAAAATTTCATTTTACAACATATTTTTCAAATTTCATTCCCTTATAACTTTTTTATTACTGAACAGATTTCGATGAAACTGTGACCAGTGATATTTCAAGACATCCTGAATCCAGTGGTGTATTCAGAATTTTCATGAAATTCATGAATTCGAATTGGTGGATTGATTAAACGGCATATTTTTCAAATTTCATTCCTTTATAACTTTTTTATTCATTGACGCATTCCAACGTAATTTACACGTAAATCATTTGAAAATGTCGCGAATCCAGTGGTGTAGTCAGATTTTTTCTAAAATTTTTTTAGATTTTTGACCTTGAAAAATAAGATTACTTGGCCCTGGAAATTGAGATTTATTCATGATATTTGGTGTCCTAATAGACTTTTTGAATATCTACCTAACAAAAAAAAAATCATTCCAATCGGTTGAAAAATGTAAGTTTTATAAGGGTGCTTCCATCTTAAATGGGTCACACTGTATGTTGCATGACTTTTTACAAGGTGTAGAAAGTAAATTGCGTGTCACTAATTAACGTCAGTTTAGAATCAACTTATTGAAATAGATCAAATTTTTTCGATTTACTTCAATTGAAACCATTGGAAAAGAAATTTCAACCACACCTCCACCAACGCTGACTGATAATCAGACGTCAATGAATGGGTACTTGAACTATGGATCAATTTACTAGCTAAATGATAAGGTAACAATGGATCAAAATCACACGATGATGGATATTTCCACTAGTGATTTTCCTAAATACACAAATGATACCTTTGTGTCAGGATTTTATTTGAGTCATCTAGGATCCAGTATTGAATGAAACATCTGTTCTGTTGATTTTATTACAGAATACCTTACATCACTGCGGGTTGCCCTCTAGAATGCAATGTAAATGCCAACAAACGATTTGCTATACATTGAGAGTGTATCTGGACGTATTTTTGACCTCTATACTTTTCTTACAGAGATTCAAAACTGCGACCTGTAAGGTCTCTTGCACATGACCATTTATCTATTCAAGATTTGGGATTCTGAGACTTCCTGTGAAGATTATCAGTTCTCTAGGATCTGAGTTTCTGATATTGGAGGGTGTTAAGGATTCCCTCTCCAGGAATTTGAGCCTCTTATCAAAGAGCGCTGGGCATTCGCAAGGCAGATGTTCTGCAGTTTCTCCGCGAAGTTCTCGCAGTAGCAGCAACTATCACTCTCTGACTTACAAATCTTTTTGAGGTGATATCCCCAGAGTACTGTTACCAATTTCAAGTCTTATTTGTCCAACTCGAAAGCTTTTCTTGGCGATAGTGATATTTCATTTCCTCGAATTCCCACCGTGAAACTCTTCTTCTAAGTGGGCTTTGGATAGTTTACAGAAGGGTTCTGGGCCGGGAAGTGTGTTTTCGTCCCTTCTTTGGCAAGGCAGTCTGCTTCCCCATTGCCTTTGATGCCCCTATGACCTGACATCCACATCAGGGTTACCTGATAGCTTGCTGCCAGTTGTCTCAAGGATTGTTTACAGTTACGAGTCAACTCAGACTCACAAGTGTGTGACTTCAGAACTTTCAGTGCTGCTTGGCCATCTGATACTAGTTAGATTTCTGCCCCTTGGGTGTCCCCTTCAAGGCATTCCTGGAAACAAATCTCTATAGCATGTACTTTTGCTTGGAAGATGATTTGGGTCCTACCAAGGGGTTTTAAGAGCCTGAAATTCAACCCTGTAAGAACCACTCCAACCCCTTCGATCCATCTGTATACCACACTGAGGCATCCATTGTCAATTGAGGACCGTTCTTTTTGTAAATCTGGTGGTTGTTCATCACCACTGTACTTCGAAGTCGTACCTGATCAGCATGATATTTGTCGGTTCAAACATGTCTTCTAGGAAGATGTGTTCCAAAATCTTCAGATGTCCTATTGAATTTCCTTCAAGTAAGACGGGTTTCCGATATCATTTTCAAAACCCTCAGTATAAAGGTGATATATAAAACCTTGTATAAGCTACAACAGATCCTGGATACTCTCTAAAATAGGACAGAAAAAAATTAAAAGTAGGGAATTTATGAATTTAGTTGCAAGGGCTGCGAGAAAATGTATGTGGGTTAAACTAGAAGAAGAAGAACAAATAGCACATCGATTGTTGAGATCAGAAAATTCCCAACAAGCTTTGATTTAGTAAAAGTTTGAAAGAAATAAGACAGGTTCATGACCATAGACTAGATGCATTCGAGAGTGTGGAAATTGCAGAATGTAAATATTGTGAGAACGTAGAAACGAGCCCAGTTTCATATAACTCTATGTTCAAATTCATAGAACAATGAAGACCAATAATTTCTTCAAATTCAAAAGTAAGTATGAATGATCACAGAATGCACACTATTTGATTCAAGCGGAGATAATGTGGGTAAATTCGAAATTTAAAATAATAACTAAAGTAGATGATTTGGGAGGGAATTATGAGTGCAATTAGCCAATCAGATAGGCAGTATTAAAAAGATTAGAATACCAAATAGTTCAGCCAGCTTCATACTCCTGAAGATTTTAAACTTTGTTGCCGAAATGTGATAGAGTGAAATTATCATGGTTTTAATATCTTGGTAGTATCTATTTCTTGAGAAGTATTCTTGAAGCATTTAAAAAGCAGACGGAGAGAATGTAGTGTCTTGTTAACAATATGATCATAAGATGAAAGGAAACTGCATATAATTTTTGGATCAAAGGAGATTCTTTACTAGTGGCTAGTCGAGGACAGAAATACAGTCAACTGAAATAGAGAGCCTTCATTGGCCTATTGTTAGCTAGTATGGAAGCACGATGAAAACAAAAAGAAGAAGCACAAAAAAAGCTAATGGAGACTGAACAGTCGAAGAAACAAGCAGCTAAGGCAGGTTGAATGAAGAAAAAAAAATAGGAGGTTACACAACAAAACATAGTGAAGAAGGCGCGAAGAGGAAAAAGAAAATGGACATGAGAAAAGGCAATGGAAACCAAATAATAATAATAATAATAATAATACTCCCTCATAAACACTCGTAGAGTGTACCCAAAGGCATAGCCTGTGCGGGTAGAGGACGGCTATTATTATTATTTGCCGTGGCGCTCCGGGGCGACTTACTGATGTTTTCGGTGGTGTATCCACTTTTCAGCTGTAGGAAAACCCGGAAAACCTACAGCACCACCCCGGTTGGTCGGTGCGCACTTCAAGCTAGCACCAGACGTCGGGATTGGCATGTAGGCAACTCACATCACACTTGATTCACAACAAGGCATGTGGCCACCTAAAGAGACCCGTGTACTTGGGAAAAATGATTCCGTACCCGAGCCTCGAACGTCTGTCTGATGCGAGCTAGAAGTTCCACTGCTAGAAAATAATTAAATAAATAAGGTTTATTGTACACAGCAATTTTTCTACACTACATTTGATATACTACAAACTCCGTCCTAAGCTCAATTTTTCGCCCAAGAGGGTCCAGGAGAGAGGAAGAGTCGGGAGGACGCACTGAGAGCCGCCTCCCTTCCTCCACAGACATTGCTGGCTGCAGAGCAAGGGAGCGCTTGTGCCAAGGGGCACATAGGGTCCCGGTCAGGGGCGCTAGTGTCCACCTCCGCTGGTCTTAGCGGTTGGCCGAGTATTCCAAATGATAGTGGTTGTGGTACGTATGATACATGCCTCCTGCAAAGCTTATGCATGTCGTCGGTCGGTAGCATTCAATGTAGATACTGCTTTGTCGTCTAGTTTGTTCAGAGGCGGTTGTTTCGTGCTAACCCCGGAAAAGGCTGATGCAAAAACCCGGGTCATGACTGCTAGAGACCTTAGCCACTGAGCCACCGACCGACCTAGGACGTACTCTTGTATTATCCCTATACAGGCTGATTCACGGTGGATGGCACCTTAGACGTTTCTGGTGAACCAGACAACGGATCACTTTGAAAATTTAATGGAGGGCATATTCAGACATTCTCTAGCCAACTAAAATATTTTCGACAATGCGGTATTGCCGCTTCTATTAGAAAGCAGTCACAACTTTGATTTTTCAAATGGAACACTCTGTATATAATATTAATTTTGGAATCTCCAACAATTGCCTGACAACTTTTCTTGATATTTCCCTATACCTATCTGTTACCGTTTTCGAAATAAAAATTAATTTCAATTTTTTTCTTCGAAAATCATGACTTCTAAAAATGCCGATATCTTTTAGTTAAGAAGTACTATGATATCGAAATTTGGTTTGGAGTTAGGTGATACTTGGACACTTCCCACACGTCAGCCTAATCTCCGTTACTTCAATACAGGGTGGTAAAAAAATATAGTATTTTCGTTTGCTTGAAAAAGTTGCTGAAATTTGATTATTTTAAATGGAACACCCTGTATATTATTGAATATTCGGAAAGCTGCTGAAATTTGCTTTCTTTCTATGTATATCATACCTATACCTAACTAGTCAAGTTTCGGACTTATGAGCATTTATTTGTGAAAATGTTCCTTCGGAATGGTATTTCCATTCGGTATTTGGTAAGCAGGCCATGATTACTATTTGACAGTAGCGTTGTGACATTCTCCTAATAATATCGACATTTTCGTCACTTCAGAAGTTGCAAATACCTTCAAAACGATGGAACAAAACTATTCAAACGAAGTTCTTATGAATTTGTTTATTATTTTTGGACAGTGTGACAAAATTATCAGCAGAACATGTAGAAACTTCAATGAAATGTAACCGAATCTACCGCCAATGAACCTCAAGAAATTTATACGAATTCAGAACAATTTCAATATGTTTGGATAAACTTTAAAAAAGCACCAAAAAACTTGAAATTGGAAATATTGATATGAATAATTATAAAAAAGTAAAACAATCATGTGGAATATTTCAAAATATGTTCGAATCGCTGGCCGTTCACTTCCAAGCACTTTAAAATGCGGGTGTTGACTGCTTTCGTGGTGGCAGATCTGATTTCATTGGGATCCAAATCTTCAAATGTTTGGGCAATCCTTTCTAACAATTCATCTCTCGAACGCACGGGTATTTTGTAAACATTTTCTTTAAACATTCCCCACAAATAAAAATCTAATGGATTAAGATCGGGTGATCTCGCTGGCCAATTCCATGGTCCCAAGCGCCTTATCCACCGATCGTCAAAAAGTCTTTCCAGTTCTGCGCTCACTTCTCTTGTGCAATGTGCAGGAACTCCGTCTAGTTGGTACCAACAGTTTCGATATTCTTCGAGTGGCAGATTATCCACGAATCTCTCTACAGTATTCTCCAAAATATTCAGGTAGCTTCTGGATGTTAATGACTCCTCGTATATCACGTACCTCAATTTGTTGTCCATCAACATGCAGAAGACATTAAAACTAAATTTTTCTTGAAATCCGGCTTCTTTTGTGACGTGAGGATTTTCACTGGACCAATAATGACGATTTTTTCTATTGAAAATCCCTTCTCTCGAAAATTTCGATTTATCAGTCCAAATAATTTTATTTAAAAAAAGTGGATCTTCTTGAATGCGTGTCAACAACATTTCACAAAATTCTACTCTCTGTTGAGGGTTTTATGTCTTCGCAAGATTCTTTGAACCGATGAATATTTTATACCCAAATCTTCTTCAGCACCTCTTATCGATGACTCGGGAAATGCGTGAAAATATGCTAAGACATTAATCTGGTTGTCTTCAGAAGATACGGGTCGAGGCAAGTTTCTTGGTGCTTTTAAAGTTGATCCAAATGCATTGAAATTGTTCTGAATTCGTATAAATTTCTTGAGGTTCATTGGCGGTAGATTCGGATACATTTCATTGAAGTTTCTACATGTTCTGCTGATAATTTTATCACACTGTCCAAAAATAATAAACAAATTCATAAGAACTTCGTTTGAATAGTTTTGTTCCATCGTTTTGAAGGTATTTGCAACTTCTGAAGTGACGAAAATGTCGATATTATTAGGAGAATGTCACAACGCTACTGTCCAATAGTAATCATGGCCTGCTTACCAAATACCGAATGGAAATACCATTATGAAGGGACATTTTCACAAATAAATGCTCATAAGTCCGAAACTTGACTAGTTAGGTATAGGTATGATATACATAGAAAGAAAGAAAATTTCAGCAGCTTTCCGAATTTTCAATAATATACAGGGTGTTCCATTTAAAATAATCAAATTTCAGCAACTTTTTCAAGCAAACGAATAAACTGTATTTTTTTACCACCCTGTATTGAAGTAACGTAGATTAGGCTGACGTGTGGGAAGTGTCCAAGTATCACCTAACTCCAAACCAAATTTCGATATCATAGTACTTCTTAACTAAAAGATATCGGCATTTTTAGAAGTCATGATTTTCGAAGAAAAAAATTGAAATTAATTTTTATTTCGAAAACGGTAACAGATAGGTATAGGGAAATATCAAGAAAAGTTGTCGGGCAATTGTTGGAGATTCCAAAAATAATATTATATACAGAGTGTTCCATTTGAAAAATCAAAGTTGCTACTGCTTTCTAATAGAAGCGGCAACACCGCATTGTAGAAAATATTTTAGTCGGCTAGAGAATGTCCGAATATGCCCTCCATTAAATTTTCAAAGTGATCCGTTGTCTGTTTCACCAGAAACGTCTAATGTGCCATCCACCGTGAATCAGTCTGTATATAGCAGGCTTGAAGAAAAACAAACAATTGAGGAATGAAGGATCAAAGAGAAGCAGGCTGAAAATCAAGAAGAGAAAATAAGAAAACAACAGAACCAAGTGGAAATGAGACAAAAAGAGATGGACCGCTGCAGAATTATTATAAAAAAAAGTGATCATATTTGATTTGATTCCTCAGCAGAGACCAGTATCGAGGTCAGGGATAAGATTTTCGAGCTTGACTTGGTAATTCTATAATCTGTTCTAAAACTTACGTTTGCTTTGGGAAGTCAGACAAAAATAACTATACTAGCTACATAGCGGTACTACGCAGGACAATGTCACTAACCATTCTCCTTGCCTAACTATAAAACCTACTATGAAAACAATGACCATTTCTGATAATTGTCAACCTAACAATGATTGTAAACAAATTAGTAGGAGCGTGTCATTAAAAATAAATGATAAAACAGTGCCTCGCTAATTGAAATAGACCGGAATAGCTTGCAAAGAACCTTCACTGCATTCCTAGAGCGTGCTATGCGATTTGACACCACCTATTGTTGTTGTTTAACTTATTATTTGCAACAACCGACTGCACCTCCACGACCAACCATCAAAAGTTTTCAAAAGATTTGTGCGAGCTAAGGAAGATGTGGCTTAGGCTAGATTTCAAGTGAGTGCTTACCACGAAACATATTTTATCAAATTCAAATTCAAATTCAAATTTATTTCCTCAAATTATAGTACATATTTCTTTACATATTAATTGTTACGTGTAAAATTTCAAGATCGAAGCACACTAGCCTAGGCATGATTGCCTGTCTGCCATGTGCTCGATCAGAGAAATTTTAAGTTAAATGTACATTTATTTGACAAGGTGAGTAAGAATATTAATATTACAATTTTAATACTACATTTCACATAGTTTACATAGTTTATTTTATTTCCGGAAGTGTTCGACACAGGGGAGAGGATGCCAATGATGGTAAGTTTTTTTTTTTATGTAGTAGAAGTAGACTTAAGTTGATGTCGAATTCAGTATATCATAAAATTTCTTAGAGTATTTCATAACGAATTTTTTGGTTTCAGTTTTATATTTCTTTGCGTTTGAAATCTGTTTTAGGTCAATCGGTAAGGTGTTGAAAAATTTGGGACCGAAGAAAAAGAAAGTTCTTTGCGTTAATGTTTTTTCAAAGTGTTTAATATTTAGATCCATATTTGTGGTAGACCTGTTTATTCTTATCCTTTTTTGATGGAATTTTTCTTGATTCATGAACATTCTTTTCAAACATTGGTGAGTATATAATAGTTTGACATTTAATATATTTGCTTCCTCATATAGCTTATCGGTGGAAAAGCGTTTATTTTTTTTCAGTATAATTTTTAGGAGTGTGTTTTGTGTTGTCTGAACAATATTTAGTGTGTTGTTGAAAGCTCCACCCCATATTGTGATGCAGTAAGATAAGATTGATTCAGCTAGGGAATTGTAGAGTATTATGAGGTTTTTCCTGGAGAGGATATCTCTCAAGGAATAAAAACTGTGTATAAGTGTTCTGAGGCGTTTGTTTACATTCATGATATGATCAGTCCATCGTATGTGTTGATCTAGGACTACTAAGTATTTAATTGATGACACATTTTCAATAGACGAACATTCACATAAGTTTTTGTGACAGTTTACAGAGTGTAATTTCAGAGACAGATTATGTGGTTGACTAACGACTGTTGGTGTGAAAGCCACAAATTTAGTCTTATCAATATTTAGGGTGAGCTTATTTAAATTCAACCATGCATATATCTTCTGTAAATTTATTTCTGTGGTATGTTTGACTTCCTCCCAGTTCTCTCCAGTGCAAAATAAATCCAGCTTCTTTACCAAGCCCATTGATTCACCTGGTGGATGATTTTTCAGATGGCAAAAATGAGGTGCTGCCAAATATCGAAAACCAGATTATGTCCACAGCGGGACAGGCACAAAGTATATGCTTTGCTGTTTCGAGTCAAAGATGGCAATTTGGATGTTTTCAGATTCCTATAGTCTTGAAATGTGAAGTAGGCATGTTTGAACATTGTTTGGCGACATTTATGAAACGATTTGTAGATGCCTTGGGATACATCAGTCCTGGTCAGTTATACCAGAAGTCTGATACTCTTCGTGAAGTTCAATTATTCGGAGGTTGACAACATTTAGAGAAATGCCAAGTGCAGGTTCAGATCCGATGAAAACTTTTTCTGACCATGAGAGAGTCTGCTACTCAAATGCCTGCTTCGCCAAAGTGGTCAGGAATCCAGATCATCAGACACAGGTTATTGAATCTTTCTAATGATAAGTCTTTTTTGATAGTTCCATACTAACTTTGACGTTGATTGGCATGAGCCAAATGCTCTTAGAGCCGCTTGACTGTACGAAAAAAATTTGATCGATGTGTGTTTGACGTTGGTTTCCTCCAACCTCTCTGCACATAAGTCATTGGCGTGAATTTCGGTCTAGACTACGGTAACATAGGACCCTATGCATGTAGAAATCTCTCTCTTAGTTTCACAACTGTATACACCCACTTCAGTGCCAGATGCTATTCTCGGATCATCTCTGAATCAACAGTTGTCTGCACTCAGAGACTGAAATGGGCTATTTTCAAGCAATTATTCTTGTTGAAGAATATTTGAAGTAGATTTGTGCGGTACCTATGCCAAAAATGAAAGAAACTACAGAAAATTCTTGCCCTGTATACATGGAATGACTATGCGACGTTCTCAACATTGAAAAGTGTTTGATACGAATTATTGATAGATATTTCCTAGCGATGTCAATTTCTTCACTATCCTCTTTGACCTTCTTTTCAAATATCAACCTATATATTTCTCTAGTCTCTTTTATTTGCTTCAGAACTATGTATCAATGATGAACTAGAGTGCCATTCGAACAAATGTTTGTGAACTTTTTTTTCATAAAAAATCCGCGATAACAGTCTGAACATTTTCTCAGGAAAATTACCGTCACACACTCACTTGTATAACCCCACACTGTATTGAAAATTCTGAACGATTGAAAAAAAATATCGTCGTAATATCATTCGATAATGGGTAAAACGCATACATGCACTGAATATTGGAAAGGATATGGAATGTTTTCAACCATAAATTACCGATTGTTTTCGTAATGTTTTTCATGTTGAGATAAACACATCAGTAGACCGATCAGTTCAATCTCCTTCCACTGGTGACATCATCAATCAGGATTGTACTTCAGCTCGCGAAAAAATGTTATTCGCTCTACCTGGTTTATATCCACACAAATACAATTTGTTTAATAAAACGGTTGCTGTTGTTTGAATTATATTTGTTTGAACTGTAACTTTCCAAATGTTCCAGAAACCCTGATTGAAACTCCTTCTTGTCTGACCTATATATCGTGCAATGCAATACATGATTTCATGAATTAAAAAAAAAATCTGTGTTGTTGATAAATGAATCTAGATTTGCAACGTTAATATTTTGTTTCTGAGGAAATCGTATGGTGACTGAGATATGTATGTTATGCAGAACGGTGGTAGGATTCTTCTTTGAAGAAGAGCAATATCAAATTCCAAGTTTTCTAATTGTTTTTGTGCAGTTTAGCTATATTAATGTAGATAATGCACTTCGTACTGGTAAAATTTCACATGGAAATCATGTCTAATAATGCATCTCACTATGTTGCAACTCAATATATAATAACGGTGGCTATATCTTTTATGATTTCTCCATTATTTTTCTCAGAGACTTCGTTGAATCATTTGCAGAAACCAGCTGAGTTATATTCCTTTTGGTTTTTATAACTTTTACTGTAATTTTTCGTCTATGATTACGACTTTTAAATCATGTTTCAATTGCTTCCCTGAGGACAGAAATCAGAGCGCCTAGTAGTTGTTTTTGAACAACATATTTGTAGATATAATTTACGAAGTTGAAAAACAAAATAATCAAATTATAACGAAAAAACACAAAATTTTAATCAGTCCTTCCGACTGTATGATTGCTCTTTCTCTCACCAATATAAGCGATGAAGTTGAAGAATAGCTACCATTGACCTACTTGTTAAACGAAGTTATGTCACGCACATTTTATTGTTTCTGAAACTCAATAATTTCGTTGATTTAGCCTTCCAAAATGAACTTTCCCATTATAAAGTGACAGTTCACTTCATCAAATTAAACAAGTATATTTATTTTCATTGCACTAGGTACCTACTAATAGTAATTGTCTTACATACGAGGTGAATGTTTTATTACCATGACTTATGTTTTGCTAAAGTTACGAAAATGAATTATATAAGAACAATTATATTATTAGGATAACGACAATAAGTGAGGTCTTCGACTGTGTGTCACATAGTATCCTTCTTGATTGACTCGACTATTATGGCCTAAGATGCATAGCAAATTATTTCTTCAAACCCTTCTAACATATCACAGTCAGATTTTTCGAAACGAAGCTTGCTGATGGCAAGCTCAATTGTTGAAAACAGTGTACTCCGAGGATCGGTACTAGGCCTTTCTTAATCATTATACCGGGTGACCACGAGGTGAGGTACGCCCCCCAATTTTTCTGTAGTTTGGAAGATACAGGTTTCAAATTTGGTACGTCAATATATTACTCAAATACGCATAAACAATTATAAAAAAATCCTTAAAACGGAGTAGTACCCATAAATAAATGCTCACAACTGCCACTTCTCAAATGGCAACACACTCATTTCATATTGTATTGAAAAGTTATGAATTATCCAAATAATCGTGTTGAAAGTTTAGGAGAATTCTGAATGGAATCGAAGATATGGGTTGTTTCATTATGAGTATTCTCAAAATTGAATATTCTTAAACAGAGGCGGCTTGAACCTACTAAAAAAGCTAAGCAAAAAATCAAATCTTTTCACTCGAGTAATCTGATGATTCATCATTTTTCAATATGACAATGTGAAAAGAGTATGCTGCCATTTGAGAAATGGCAGTTGTGAGCATTTCTTTATGGGCACTACTCCGTTTTGAGGAATTTTTTGATATTTGTTGGAAAATATGGTTGCTGCATTTACGTGACAAGCTCAATTTTCAGCTGTATCTCACCTCGAACCTTCCTCTCGTGAATGTTGACGTTGTTCGTCAGTTATGATGATTTGAGTTTGATGTTCATGTCAAACTTTGTTCTATTGAACAATCAACTGTATCTCCACCATTTTTCAACAAATTGCGTGTTCCAGATGATGAAAAAAATGAATAGGGTGTAATTTGAAAAATTGGGGGCGTACCTCACCTCGTGGTCACCCGGTATACACAAATTGAATCTTTGATCACATGAATCCATTGTATTTTGTATTATTTGCAGAGAAAATTTTTATTTTTTACGTTATTGACTTGTCTCAAAAGATCGTTTTGGGAGTAACTTTCTCTTGTTCTCAATATATTTTCTGGGCATATCCATTAAAATATTGGTGTTGAAATCAAAGTTTCGAGCAAAGCTTCAACTTTGTTATCTTGAATTTTATTGATAGGTGTGAATAGAAAATTGTCCTCAGTTTGTAATTTACCAATGTTCCATGAATTTTGCATCAAATTTTGTTAACTTCTGGTCATTAATGATACCCATTCGTTGGATTTTCAAGGTAATTGTACGAAGAGAAATCAACAATTCTTCACACTGCCATCGTTCGCAATGTTGTTGGGTTGATCCTTTCATGTCGTTATGTTGGTATTTTTGATATAAACTAACACCAGAATTCGCCAATAACTAAATGTCGTATGTAGGTAGTTATGTATATTCAACCGAAATTGTCAATTTTATTGTTAATCCATTCACGTTTCATCGGTGAATTTTACATTTTTACGATATATTTATTTATACACCGAATAAACTATAGTTTCATCTTATTCGATAGATTTGAATACATAAATTTGCCTTCATGATAAATAACTGTTATGATGAATAGTTATGGCAAATACACTCCAATAACCCATCTAGCAGACAATGATAGAAGGTGGCTGGTTTTGTGTCGAGAATTATTTAGTAGGTTCCTTTCCACAATGGCAGGTGGTCTGGGAAGATAACAGTAGATGGCGCTAGCTATACCTGAGAACCATTTGGGAACTGACAATATTATCTCATTTAAATGTTAGTAGGTGATGACGTTTTGTTCGTTAATTATCATAATTTGAATGTCTGAGTTTTTCAAAACCAATTAAAATGAACCAGCAGTTAAAAACAACGATAAAACTCCTACAGTGCTATCTCGCGGGAGAAATTCTAGACATCTGCCTTTAATTTATATATAGTGTGCAGTAACCTACTGAAGACTCCTTTAGAGTTAATCCTTTCGAAAGTAGGTGGCAGCAGCATTATAGTTCACAACTCGTCGAGTGGCAGACCAGTTCAAATATCATCCCAAGTGGACACAAAATCAAGAAAATGTCAGTGGTCGTTTCTGGCTTATATAATATACTTGTTTAATTTGAAATAAGTTAATATGTAAGAAAAGCATATATTTCAAAAATTCATTTCATCGAATCAAATTCGTCAGAAAAATCTCCATTATTGGAATTATTTTTTGTGGTATGATTCGAAATCAGTTCGTCAAGATAAATTTAATAAGAGTTTGCGATATTTTTGAAAAATAAAAAGTGAACAATATCAATTATTAAACGAGGGAAAACTTTTAGTAAATTTTTCTGATAAAACTTGTATCTGAGCATATACGAATCATATATTTTCGGAATCAGCATGAAATTTTGCGTATATAGTGCGAATTTCAGGTGAATCTATTGATTTTATATTTTTCACAATTTACCTGGAACTTTCTTCAGTAATTTTTTTCTTTTCCCGATGGACTAGAAGTTAGCTAAGTACACTAATTTCATCATTCTGAATCGATTGGCGTTCGCAGAATTGCTCTATTTTTGATTGTTCTCGAGTTGAAAAATTGTAGTTGGGAGGGTTGCTCGTCAGAAAAATGTCCATAAATTTTGTGAATCCATCATCAAAATTAATTTCAGTGGTATGTTTCGGAATCACCTCGTCGACATAAATTTGAGAAATTTTTGCGATTTTTTGAAAAATTGGAAATAAAATTTTTCTAAAATTCGATGGTGCGAAAAAAATTCATAATTTCGAATATTTTCCCGTTAAACTTTGTGTCAGCATATACAAATCAAATATTTTTGGAATCAGCATGCAATTCTGCGTATATAGTGCGAATTTCAAGTAAGTCTTTTGAATTTGCATATTTAACGATTTTTAGGGGTCTACCCCTTGGAACTTTTCTCGAAAAATTTTTTCTACTACCGATCGAGTTGAAATTAACAAAGGACACTGATTTTATCATCCTGAATCGACTGGAGTTCGCAGAATTGCTCTATCTTGATTCGTTCTCAAGTTGAAAAACTTATCAGGAATTCGTCAAAAAAATCTTCAGGAATTTTGTCCATCCGGCATCAAAATACATTTTTGGGGTGTTTCGAAATCAGCTCGTTGAGATTTTTTATCATTTCAGTAATTTTCTCGTCAAACTTTGCATGTGAGCATATACTAATCATAAAATTTCGGAACCACCATGAATTCTTGCATTTACAGTGTGAATTTCAAGCAAATCTGTTGATTTCGTATTTCTCACGATTTTTAGGGGTCTGCCCTTTGGAACCTTTTCGAGTTGATTTTTCCTTTGCCGATGGATTTGAAATGATCAGAACACACTAATTCCATCATTCTGAATCGATTGGCGTTCGCAGAATTACTCTATCTTGAATCCTGAATCGTTCTCAAGTTGAAAAATTCATCCCGAATTGAGAAGATAGTTCGTCAGAAAAATTTCCAAAAATTCTTTCAATCAGTCATTGAAATACATTTTTGTGGTGTTTGGAATTCAGCTCGTCGAGATGCATTTGGGAACTTTGGAGTTTTTTGAAAAATTAAAAATAAAAATTATCGAATCTTCGATGGTATGAGGGAATGTTCATCCATATAGTAATTTTGATTCTATGGACAAAGCGAGTACTTAAATTAAATATAAATGAGTGAATAACTAATTAAAAAGTATATACCTATGTATATAAAGTCACGATCGCGTTGAAATATTAAATATTAAATGTCACAGAAAAAAGAAAGTAAAAATACAATTCACCAGGCACTCATTGATAATTGAAATAATGAAAATAACTAAAGTTTTTAAAATCACTAAAATAATCAAAATGGACGAACACAATGGACCTTTACATTTAATTAATTGTAAAACTCGTTTCAATCGATTGTTGTCTGAAATGTCTATTCATCAACTAGTTCCACTCAACAACCGGGTACAAAGCACTTTTGAGACATTTTCACAGTTATAAGAAATACAGGAATTACTTAACACAAACACTTTGAATTTGAAAACCGCATTAACCTCAGAAAATAAAATATTCAAGAGTCTGTTAGTTTCCAGCATACAGATTTGATCTACTAGCATCTATCTTGTATCTCATAAGGTAAGCAAATGAGTTAAGGCTTGTTCATACCCTTGCGAATTCCGCAATTTTTCTGCGAATAAAATGGCTTGCAGTCATGCCGGACCAATTGTTGATTCACAGAAAAATTGCGAAGTTCGCGATGGTATGAACGAGACTTTAAACAGAGAAAAACAATTGTTTTTGATGTGCTCCATGAAATAGATGAACAGACTCATATGGTATCAAATGACAACTATCATAGAACTCAATCCAGATGTAATGATAATTCGAGGTTCCATGGTGTACAACTTATATGACGTTGCCAAGTTTAATTTTGATGAACGTGACGTAACGAAACTCCTTTTTTTCTAATTAAAGAAAAACTGGCGATCAGAAAAAATAAATAAAAAATTCCAATTGATACTAGCGTATATACTTTCGAATTACAGTGTTTTCTCATAGTCCGTCGAAAGATCCATCCAATATAGATAGGTATGTATTGGCCAAAGTAACAATAGAATATGAGAAAAACCTAGAGGCAATATCACATGATCCCGCCCATATTTGGTTCTGAAAGGTGTTTGATTTCGACTATATGAAATCAGCTATATTCTAATATGGAACGCCTTTGTGGAAACAAAAATAATTATATCAGAATAGCCCAGCTTATGCATTCTATTCACAGAATAAAGTTTCTAATATCTCAGCGAAACTTCTCCACTAATTATCATCCCTTTGTGTATCCTTGGAGCCGACTTTTCGCCGAGAACGAATTTAATAAAGTGAAACTGCGCTCGCTAATTGATAATTAAGTACTTGAAGAAGTGACGCTCTCGGAGAAATTCCCCTGTGTTCAATTATTCACTCACATAGACGAGGAGTCCTTTGAATATCGTCGTGTATCGAAGCTTTATTGGGCCTAGGAACACCTGAGGTTTCATATGCCTCGCTCAGCTTCGAGAGATGGGGTCGAATAATACCATATTTGAAGTTTTTAGTGATAATATTGATTACAATTCGATTATTTGATCTTTACCCATGCGTCATCAATTTATGATCGAAGAAATCACACACCCTCTATCGAACATTTCTTTCTATCAACCGCTATGAGCGAATCAAAATTCGTTAACATTTGTCTTCTAAGCTAAGAATTATGGTATTTTATGATCGATTAAAACTCAATACAGTGAAAAGAGATAGCCATAAAACCGACAGTGTTTTACATTTCAACTAAACTTGACAACCATCAACTGCGTCATTGTTTTCTGTCATTGGGGTATTGTTTGTAACCAGTTTAACTTTGTATTGCAGTCGAATATATTATAAAAACTGTTTTTTCCAAAGCTAAACGTCGCTTGGAATCATTACTTCCAAAGTAAGTACAATACAATGTCTTATATTCACAAATACTCTTTCTAACCTCACAATCGACATTTGTGAATATAATCCCGTACTGCCGGGATATTCGCACAAAATCCTAATGACAGAAAAAAACATCACCTAAATCTATAAATACAGGTAAAAATATTCACAATATATTTGAACTCTTTTTTAGATTATGCCTGTAACTAATTCACAAGCACAACATTGTGTATTGAAAGGGAAAGAGCGAATGGTGGACCTCTTTTACCACTTTCATCTGGTCAAGAGGTAACAATTTAAACCACAAAAGAAGTGTAATAACTTGTCTTTACTGTATTTTAGAGATTTGCAGATGCACTTAAAATATCTCGAAAAACGGTGTACATCAAAATAAACGAAAATTGTGATACGGTTATTAAACCCATTATTTTAAACAATGGTGACAGTTCTGAATCTGTCAGTGATTAAATACAATTATTTTGTTTTTCCTTTCATAACTGGACATAATTTTACATGTTCGCAATACATAAATAAATGTATGAATACATTTTTTGTTAATCATGTGTTGAGTATTTCATTACCAAACATATTTCAACTAGTGTATTTTTACTTCTTAGATATTCATTCATTCATCATTATACAATGTGTCCTTGCATCCACGCACGAATAGGTAATTGAAAATGTTTGAATACCTAAGTCTAGAAGATTCCTTTTCTGAGTTTTATTCATGTTTGAATGAAAACTCATATTTTGATATCAAAGTATGCGAAGGTTTTGCAAATATTGCACTCCAACCTAGTTTTCTGAACAACTTTTTTCGTTAAATGTTACATCTACAGAAATTGCATTAATTTGGAAAAAAATTAGGATTTGATGGATTTGTGTCAAATGGCTGTGGAAGTATGGATAAAGAACTTCCTTACATGAGTGTGACTGAAATTAGAATACAGTAGGGAGGTCCAAACGTTTCTAGTAAACTCACTGGGCAAATGAGGAAATTCCATGAACATATCTCTGCCTCCATGTCCATTATCCTATCAAACCTGGTATCACTGGATTCATAATAATTTGAATACACCGTGTACTAGGAATCGCACGTTAAAAGGTAAGACCTCGTTAATCCTTGGCTCGAACAAGTTTCGACCACTGAGGGCTGCCGTTCGTAAAGGGACGACAGCTGGTTAACAGAAAAAACAATTTTAAACAGATTCATTCCTCTTCACGTTTGTTTCTCCAGCAATATTTTTGAAATTTGGAAAATTGAATATGCTCACTGGACGGCACTTTTTGACATATTTGGAAAGTAAAGGAAAAAAGGGGGTGTACCCTAAAAAAACTCTCATTAACTGGTGGTTCGCCATTTCCATGAATTTGAAAATGTTAATTTAGTTAATTTAGTACTTCATTATCCTATCACATACACGTTGTAATTTTATCGGGATATTAGCCACGGCATTCTACATTTACACGTTATTTTGACTAAAACGTCTCGACTTATTTCATATGCATAACATTGATGACGCACGGGTAAAGAAAATGATCGAACTGTACTCAGGTTTCCGACGTCCATCGTCTTTCAATGTGTTAAAAGATGTTTGACTTTTTTCACTTTTTCACAACTTTCCAAAAGCTTGTATCCGCAATCGTCTTCAGGTGATTAATGACAAGTTCAGATGCTACGATGTCTTCATAGGTCTGTTGATGTGGTGTTATTATGGCGGTGTTATGACGCGTGAAGTTTCGCGCTTTTTCTTCCCTTCAAAGCGGTCTCTTGGTGGTCTTCATTTTTTTATTTCCACGACTGTGAGCGCCAGTGGCTTCGACATACGCGGTTTCTATGAATTTTCGGTTGAAACATTGTTCTTCTGTTTGAAGAACACTAGTATCGTCGCAAAGAATCAGATGGTGCTCGGTCCAGGCATAGTCAGCGATTCCCGATTTAGATTTCTGCTCCCGTTTTGTCCACATTTGGGTTCGGTTATACTTACAGGTAACGATTTCTTGGTCTCTCCAATGTAAGAATCTCCACATTAACATGGGACTTCGTATATGCAGTGTTTGCTGGATTCTGCTGTATTTTCAGGATTCGTCTTGGCGAGGAAGATACGAAAAGTACTGCTGGATTGAAAGCAGCCCTCAATGTTGTACTTGATTCCGATCTTCCTGATATTCTTGGGAATATCTCTGACGTATGGAGTTGATGCTGTACTTCTCCTAGGATTTTATTTCATTCTGGTATTTTGGTGGCTTGAGACCAGTGACCAGCTCCCGGAACTCACCGACCCATAATCTATCGGAATACCTTTTACCTGCAGTTCATTCATCAAAAATGCTAAGCACTTCGTGGACATCAAAGAGGTTCAAGTAGGACCTGGAGATTGTTTCATCAGCTTTGACGTGTAGAACCTCTCCACCAATGGCTACATAGAAGAACTTTCTTCTTCGCGAAAGAACTGACACCCGTACTCGTGAAATTGGAATTACTGTAGTGCCGCCTACATCACTCTTACCTTCAGGAAGAAGACCTTTTCTTTTAACAAGTCAACGGACTGCCGATGTAATCGCCAAAATTTACATGGAGTGGTTCGAGGATATGGCTATCAGAGAGGTAGAACACAAACCAAAATTATGACTAAGATACGTGGACACCTTTATCTAATGGGACAACGTAGATGAACATTTTGAAGACCTCTTCCCAATAATAAACAACATGAGAAACTAAATCTGGTTCACATTAGAAAAGGAACGCAATCGTACCTTGCCGTTTATCGATGTGAACGTCGAAAAAGCAGACACTGGCATCCGCACGTCTGTTTACAAAAAAAACCCACACAGGACAATATATCTCATCTTCGGCTCCAATCAACCAAATTCAATGAAGTGGGGGATTGTAAGAATATTTGTGGAAAACGGGATGCAAATTTGCAGTAACCAGGAGTCACATGATGGGGAGATGAACCAAAATGGAAACTCTGAGAAAATCCTAGAAGAAGATCAGAAATAACTTGAAAAGGCCAAGATGATTGTAGACAACAAAATCCAGTTAACATCCTTCCATACCTTAGAGGTTTCTCCGTGAAAATCAGGAGGATCGAACAACTGCCACTTTAAATTGGTGTTTGCCAGTTCAAAGAAACAAGTGTCAGTTCAAACTGTCAGACAATTGAAGGGGTAAGTGGATGAAGGGGTTAAGTAACATTTTCTGAAAACATTCGTTTATGTCATGGAAGAAGGTGTTACGTGATATGTACCTTGTCCCGTCAGGATTTGCTTTTATTCTTCATATCTGAGCAGATACACAGTGGTAGAAGGGTCTATGTTACATTAAACATTATGGACGCTAACTTTACTAAAACCTATTTTTCTCCTCACAAACACATTTTTGTAACATAACTCCTTCATCCACTTGCCCCTTCAATTGTCACGTTGACCTGGCAAGTGACTGACAGTTTGAACTGACACTTGTTTCTTTGAACTGGTAATTACCAAACTGAATTGACAATTGTCACTTTCAACTGGCAATTGTCACTTCGAACTTGTAATTGTTACTTTGAGTTCTTGCATGGAGTTGGCAATGTATATTCTCTTGGATTAAAATTCCACAGCTCAAAGTGACAAGTGCCAGTTTATTCGTCACGTTGAACTGGCAATTGACTGACAGTTAGAACTGACACTTGTTTCGTTGAACCCGAAATTACCAATCAGAATTGGCAATGGTCACTTTCATCTAGCAATTGTCACTTTGAGCTTGCAATTGTTACTTTGAGTTCTTGCATGAAGTTGGCAATGTATATTTGTTATTAAAACTTCACAGCTCAAAGTGACAAGTGTCAATTGCTAGTTTAAACTTTCAATTTCCAGTTCATACTATCAATTGTCAGTTCAAAGTAGCAATTTTCAGTTCAAGAGACAATTGTCACTACGAACTGACAATTTTCTCTCCAGGGAATTTCCTGACTACGGTTCCTAACTGCAGGGGGTGATTCGTTAGGTCATTTTAGGAAGATTTCTTTTAGAATATTGCTGGCTGTTGTGCCTACTGAGACGCCACTGGCCATAACAGTTTCAATCTAGTAAGGGGTAAATAATCGACTAATCAGTTCAAATTAATGTTCTTTATTTCAATTAAATCATTTCTAGGATAATCATAATTTTTTATAATTACTTTTCTTCAATTTCAACGCCCTATACCACACAAATGAAGCTGACGAATTACCTCTTGCAGTTAAGAATCGCAATCAGGAAACACCCTGTATAATCCAACCCGATATTTAGGGACTATCTATAAATTTTCAATAAATCATGACATTAAACCGTAGCAGGCAATAAAAGTTCGTTTACTGCCAACATTTCAAATACTTTTACAACCATGCATTGGCAAATTTAGTAGCCTGTCGGTGGCTTATTGTGGGAACGGGAGGATGAGAATGAAGAGATGAGGCTGAGAGGACTTGATAACAAGAAGGCATGACACATATTATTGTGATATGGTTTGTTATGTTGTAAGATTTTGTCAAATTCAAACTCAATATTGTATAAGAATTGATTGAAAACCTGATAAAAACTTCATTTAAAACCCTAACATATTCATTATTATACTGGTAGAGTCAGAAACCATCAAACTCAATAATGAGAGTAGCACGAATCATCTTGATCAAGTTTTATAGTGTTCCGAGCAAACAAAACCAGCTCACAA
Organism: Chrysolina americana; assembly: GCA_958502065.1. Classification (NCBI taxonomy): domain Eukaryota; kingdom Metazoa; phylum Arthropoda; class Insecta; order Coleoptera; family Chrysomelidae; genus Chrysolina; species Chrysolina americana. Next base: position 95,709,835 of record OY293412.1, on the reverse strand, counting down.
TGACAATTTCCCTCATATTATATAAATCAATCAAATGCCATAATTTTCTCATATCGAACCAATGAGAACAGGACTTTTTGAAAACACTTCCTCCAGCCCGTGGTATTTTCAAAACGGTGTTTCGCTTATAGCTTGTGTATACATTTCCATAGTTACGACAATCACGGTAAATATAGAAACGTCAGTTTGACGGTTCAACTCTTCAACTGACATTGATTACACAAGATGAACCGTTCTTGCAATACGCATTTAGTCCATAATAAATAATGTATTCGTGAATATTCCTTCAAAATGCAGAATTTCCAAAATACTTTCACCTTGCCAGGCACTCAAACTGTATTGCTGTACAAAACACCACTCGAGCAAAGTATTTTTTCAAAAATTCTGCATTTTGTCGGGATATTACTACTGAAAATACCTACAGAAATACTATAGAGGGGGCGAAATTGAACACTTTTAAAGAAAAAATCCTGTTTTTAAACTAGAAAGATGAAAACTGATGGCTGTTTCTGGGGGTAAGAATTTATGATAAACTTAAGGATGAAAACCGCATATCGATATCCTTCATGGTTTCTGAGTTACAGCATGTTTTTCAAAAATATGTATTTTCGAAAAGTTACTGTAACTTTTTACCGCCAAAAAATTTTTGTTTATATGAAAATATTTTCTTTAGAGCACTTTACTAATAAATGAAACTCCAAGAATAATAATGAAAATGATAGAGAATAAACAGTGACATATAATTCATCAAAGAAGGTGTTCAAAATGTCTACCAGCTTCTCTTATATACAAGCGACACCTTCTCTGAACGTTTTTGCCTAATTAATTACTTCAATAGGACTGAGAGAAAAATAAACTGCATCACTGCCGCTTCCAATTCGTATCTAGAATTGGTCGGAAATTTAAGAATAATATCTTTCAACCTTTCCCAGAGGTAAAAGTCCATAAGCATTAGGTCTGGTGACTTAGCTGGCCAACGGTTGGGTCCTTGGTTGGTGCAGTGCAGTGATGTGAGGTAAAGCCCCATCTTATTGAAAATATATTTTACTGAAATGTGAGAGTGCCATTAAAAATGAACGGGCCGACAATTCTACCCCTGAAAGCACCTGCCCACACACTAAATCCAAATCTTCCTTAACTCCACTATAAAATGAGGATTTTGTTGTGCCCAATTATAAGAATTCTAGCAGTGCCGGCACTGCTCACATAAGCTTCGTCGAGCAAATACAATTGAACGAAAAATCACGCTTTGGTTACAATTTTCCAGAAACCACTGCCAAAAATGAATGCGGCGTTCAAAATCTCCTTGTCTGAGTATATGAACTCTTCTGGTCCTGTGTGGATAGCATTTGTTTTGCCTAACGTTAGTTCTTGGTAAGCCTGTTGATATTTTCAAATTTCGCGTTGACGCTTTGGAATTATCTTCAACAGCTCCTAAAACGACTATTTCTTTTAACTCCTTATCCTTGTTTGATTCATATACTTCTGGAATTTTCTTCAATAAGGTTGTGTTGCAATCTTGCGAAAATGTTTCAAAAAGGTTGTCTTCTTTCTGGAAATCTCTCGAGGCACGAATTGCTTGCTGCTTCTACATTTTCCTCGCTTTGTCATTGAGTTACTACTTCTGGATATACTGACCTCATCTTAGAATGGTTTTCTGGCTTTGAGTGTTCTGTTGACGGACTGTTTCTGGGTGACCCCCCTGACTTTTTCCAGACATCCTCAACATCATTAATTTCCTGTGGGATGAAAGATGTTCAGCAGTTCTCCTGTAGGACGAAAAAAAACCCAAATTCTAATAGGTTGAACAATTTAAAAAGAATTAGTTCGGGGGCACTTATTTTGAAGACGGTCTGAGACATTTTGTAGCGCTAAACGTCTTGCTGGCGATGGCTTTTTCACAGCTTCAATCTCTCGTCGAGTGTAAAAAAATTGCGGTTGTTCCGTAGCTCACTATGACATACGAAAATAGTTTTCCAACGTGCAAACTACCGATCCGAATCACCAGAAGTATTCAACAACCTAGAACAAAGCTATTTCTAAATGCAGAATCGCCCATTTGCATTGCAACTATTATTCCTCAACGCTTCCGTCGATAAGATCTTATTCGCTAACCGAGTACTGAAATGTGCACATATTCCCGGCTTCTGCAGTCCAGAGCCGCTATTGCGGTCGGATAAAAGCGGCAGATATCAACCTCCTGACCTAATGGGGCTCAGAGTACAAACTACAGACCACGCCGCATTCAACGAGTAACATCTGCATTATTTGTTTACACACATTATGGCTTCATCCGGTCGATTGCTTCCACAGAATTCCGGGTGGTTTGCTCGCTCGGGAAATGTTACCGAACAAAAAATGATATGGAAAATGCTTTCGGTTGAGGGCTACCAGGCGATTTGACATGCTGAATATGCGGCACGGTGTTGAATTACTCTGTAATGCAACAAATTGTTAGGAGTGGAAGATTCGATTACATTTAAAAAAAGTAAGCTCAGAAAACCATTAGCTTTGCATCCTGAAAAATGATTTTGCTGCATTTGATTAAAAGTACATTATACATCAAGAGACAGAAATGCAAGATTTTTCCCAAGATGCGATTTGTACAAAGCACCAAGGAAAAAATGGCATTCTGTCCTGAGGTTTATACCGGGCGACCACGAGCTGAGGTACGCCCCCCAATTTTTCTATAGTTTCAAAGATACAGGTTTCAAATTGGGTACGTCAGTATATTACTGAAATACACATATTTTGACTCCATTACCGAAAATTCACCACTTTCAGTTTAACCGGAAGTGACCCCAAACTTTTTTATTCAAATGACACCCTCTACAAATCGTTTCAGTATCCGGAAGAACACGTAATTTGTGATAACACTGTTCTTCAAAATTGAAAATTGGTTGAAAAATGGCAGATTACTCGAAAGGAAAGATTTGATTTTTTTCTTAGCTTTTGTAGGTTCAAGCCGCGTCTGTTTAAGAATATTCAATTTTGAGAACACTCATAATGAAACATCCCGTATCTTTGATTCCTTTCAGAATTCTCTGAATCTTTCAACACGATTATTTGGATAATTCATAACTTTTCAATACGATAATATGAAAAGAGAATGTTGCCATTTGAGAAATGGCAGTTGTGAGTATTTCTTTATGGGTAGCTCACCTCGTGGTCACCCGGTATACTAATTTTTACGCTGGCGAAAACACATAAATTTATAAAGAGTCAAAGTTTTGTCAGAGTTGTTTGTCATAATTGTAATAAAGACGATTTATTATTATTATTATTATTAGTAGTAGTAGTAACAGTTTGTGGAATTCGTATCTTGATAACGTGCATTTTGTTGACAACCCATGGTGACAGCAAATAACAAACTCAAATTTGTGGAAACAGTTTTGAAAAATGTAAACGATGATGAAACATGAAATCGAGGGAAAATCTCAAGACATTGTTGATTCTGCTTCTGCAGTGATTCTTAACTTGCTACCAGTGAATCAGCTTCGGTGTCGCGTTTTTAGGTTGAGAGTTCTTCGATTCAAATTGCCAAAGAAAATAGTTCAGGGTTTGAAAAACAAAAAGGACCCCGCACTTTTTCTATGAAAAATTCCCTTCGGTTGAATTTCTTGAAATTTCAGTATTTTGTAGTATTCCATCACTTTCTCAAAAGTGTCTATTGACTCAACACGATTCTATGACTAGATTTTTTCGAGATGTGGGATGTTGAAGTTTGAAGTGGCCATTTTTATTTCATTATTTTGTACGCCATTAGAATATTCTAAAACATCTTTTTTTCTGTCAGTCTCCATTCATTTAATCCCAAACAGTATGCTGATGCTTGAATGAGACCTATATTTCAATTATCTACAGGGTAATCTTCAAAGTAAAATAATCTCAATCGATTACTTATTTTTTTATGACATCGATATATTTCTCAGTGAAACATTCAACAGAATATGATGAACTGACCTTCATGGAAAATAATCCAAGACTTGTAATCTCATACTGGACGATTCAAAAATGTTTACCATAAATGGCTCAGTAGTTTTGAGTCATACGGTATATTTCGAAATGAGTACGACTTCAATGGAGAAGCAATTCTGAATTTATATTAATTTAGAGGAATCCACCAAGTGATTTGGAAAAAATTATCAAAATGAAACTCCAAAATATGGTTTTTTATTGAAATTATCCTACATTTCTAAATTTAATCTGTTGAATTGTTTGATTTTTCATCAATTCATACAGTGATGATATTTCAATTGACATCATCCGATTTATTCACCTTCTTTGACTGCTTTTCAAATCATTAGTCCCCATAGTTACTACGTATACGGACTGTGACAAGAAATTATTCCAGAAGAATCTCGACTAAATAAAATTATTGTAACAAATTCCACAACTTAAAATGATTCTCCTACAAAGGGACTGAAAAATATCATCTTTCGTGTGGTCGACTATTTCAGGAACATGGACAAAATTTTCTGGTGAAAATCGATTATCAGCATCAACAAGCCAATATAACAATGTCGTTGATGGATATCGAATATTTCGTTAATGCCTTGCATATCCAAGAAACCACAAAACACTTGCTATATGGGCGCAAGGACTTATAGTTTTATTCCTAAATCTTGAGTTTATTCTGAATCGTAAAAAACTGGGTTCTTCATTCAATTCATCAAATTCCAATATATATTCAATTCTTTCCTCTGCAGCTCATCTCGAATATCTGCCGCTGATAAAAGATCATGATAAATTCCTGTTAGGTGTTTCAATTGTTGTTAACACAAGTGAGGAAATTCAGGGACATGTAGAAGATTCAGAAGAACCAAGAATTAAATGAAAATTTTCAACACTGGCTTGAACTATATTTACCTGCTGTGATTTTTCCAGTATTTCTCTGGCCAACTCAACAGTTCCTGTCATGTTTATTGTAGGATAAAATCGATTGATCAATATTTATATTTCGATTTTTCAATTGCACATTATTTGTTTGATACCTTGTGACCCTTTTGGAAAAACTTTCAGGTTGAGATACGCTTAATTATGTTTATTTTTTCAGATTTCTGACAACTTTCGTTATGAGAGTTTCCTGGTACGTTTTGTTGTCACAGCCCAGGTACGTGGTAACTTTGGCAACTCATAACTCAAGAAGTAGCCATTGAAGTTGAATGAAATGGATGATGTCGATTGGAATATCATCACTCGATGAACTGATGTAAAATTAAAGAATTTAACCGATGAAATTTAAAAAATAGGGTGATTTCCATTAAAACCATATTTTTGAAATTGTCGATAAAGGTCAGTTCATCATATTCTGTTACACGTTTCACTGGAAAATATTATCGATGGCCCAAAAAAAATTGGTAATCGATCATTCAAGCATCAGAATACAATTTGGGATTGAATGAATGGTGAGATAAAAAAGTGATTGAATCTTCTAATAGCGTACAAAATAATGAAATGAAAATGGCCACTTTAAACTTCAACACTCTTTATCTCGATAACTAGCAATAGAATCGTGTTGAGTCAATGGACACTTCTCGAAAGATGATCGAATAATACAACATACTGAGATTTAAAGGAGTTTAACCGAAGGCCATTTTCCATCATCTATAGAGTGTAATTCGGCTGGACAATTTAACGAATGAAGAATAAGCAAACGTTATTGATACATTATTAGAAATGAACACATCTTAATTTCAATGTACAATTATTAAAAACGCAGTTATTGAAATTCATACTAGAAACAGTGATGTCGCTGTGGGTGACACAGCTAATCGTTTCTGTAGTAGATGCTGAAGTTTTTTCTTTTATCAAACAAATGAATAATGCTCGAATGATACTCTTTGTCAACTTGTGAGTATAGTTTTATTGATGATGAAATCATGTATCCTGTTATTTTTATTGGAGCTTGTTCTTCAATTCCACTTTAACTTTCGCTAACTGCTGTCGCTCGATTTGAGTGATTTGTAATTTTGACACGTTTGGCATCCATACTATTACTGTACTATACTTTTTGAAAAAACATAATCCATTTGCTGCCATACAAGTTATTGTTACCGCCTTGTCTACTTTTCGAAAATAGAGGATTATAATTGATAAGTCAAGTTTTTTTCCAATAATCATCAATTTCAGATACGAAAAGAGTAGTTTTGCAGTAAGCTGCTTATCCTCCGCGCCAAGTTTAATCAAACGCCAAAATGTGATATAATTTCTTTTGAAGTCCTTTCGGTTCATTTTCGTCATATATTTTGTCCATTGCAAATACTTCAGATTTATCAAGAGCTGATGCACTAGATTTACTTTTTTCGGTTGGATATGTAGGTGACTGACTAGAAGATATAATTACCTGTGAAATTATACTGTCTCCAAAATTTTGCCTCTATATCTAGAGATCTGTTATGCCCTGGCCAAGCAATTATAAAAAATCTTTGATTCACTTCCAACAGTGACCTCCATAATCTGTAAGCAGCGTGCAATGCAGATGATTTGCTAATACCAAATCGTTCAGATACACCTCTAAAGAAATTATCGAAGGAAAAGAGAGACCTATTATAGCATTGGAGTATTTCTATCATCTGAAACTCTCAATATTTGCTAAATACCAATATATTATATATTTCACTAAACAGGTCTTCAAAAGTGTTGACATTCATTCGAAAATGCGTTTGAAACTGTCTGTTAATTTCCTTCGCCGACTTTTCTGAATCACTATCGGAACCAAAAAATATCTCGTGAGCAAAAACTACTATAAGAACTGTATTCCTGAAAGCCATATCCGATGTTATTTTTTTTGCTTCCTAGCCAAATATTTCATCAAATCAAAACAGTAAACACTACATCTTTGAATGTTACTTTCCCTACTGACACCACACACCAATCGTTTGTTGAGTCAGTTTGCTGTTTCCTCCGTTCAGATTCATTCTAATTTGCTCCACCCCAAATACCCTTTGCCCTACTCCATCATTCCGAGCTCACTTCTTCTTAATCATATTTCCAGCCGTGACATTAGCTGGAGAAAGTGTTGTAGTTTGAAACTATGGTGTCCCAAGGTAAACTCTGTGAGGTGTGCCTCATTCAGCCAGTGGTAACAACGGTTGGAAACTTGGCTGGGCCATCAATGCAAGTTCCCTACTCAATAATTGGCTCCAAGTTAGCTACAATTGTCATTGTCGCCAGATGTCAAAATTACGTCTGCCCTGAGTGACTCCTTTCCTACTTCTACGTTTGGATTGTTCATGAAATGCCTGGTAATTGAAGTATCACTCGCCATTTTACAAAGTTATTCGTCACTTTGTGAACTGTAATTATTCGTAATGTTCGAGTAGAATTTGAGAAATCTCCAACAAAATATTATAATAGACAGGTAATTTAGAGTCACTCTCTATAGTACTCCATCTTCCTGCCCTCACTGCGACATCCGTAAAGTTGTTCTCAGCAGTTTCATCAAAGTTTGATGGACAAAACATCGAACAGGAGCAAAACTACAACGAAAACTGTAAACGACGTTCTAACCCACTTGTCAAATACTTCCCAGACAGGTCATGTGTCATCATTGTTAACAAGTTTGTGAGTAGAATTCATTGTCTGCAATGTATCCACTCAGAAAGTTGTAAATTGCCGGGGACGTGCATTGGAACTATGAATTACACAGAGCCAAAGTGTGTCGCTGCGTGAACAACGAGTTTGTTGTTCAGTGTTAAGGACCAACACTTTGTGAGATGCTCTCAATTGAATCATTTCTATACTGGTGGCGTTTTTAGGTAATGTGGTTCTACAATAGTCTTCTGTCTACACTCTCGCAACTATAACAACTATTCTCCTAATTTCTGCAAATATTCCCAGGAGATTTGCGTGATTTTTCTTGTTGGAATTACTCGTGTTAACAGCAAAGCATCATTAGAAGATCTGCAACAACAAAATTATATATTTTTTTATATGCGTTCAGAAAAAATCTGTTATTTTTGGTGGAAGATCCCTACATTCTATTCACACAGACGTCTCTAAGAATTGATGGCATTTTATTGTGATCCTTGATTTGCAACAGAAAGGACGTCCCAAACTGTAGACTAACTTCATTAATTAGTATTATTGTGAAATAACTTGAGGAAATCATATAAAAAATAAAATGATTTCCATCTTTCAATGAGGTCAACCCAAGATGCAATCCTTGCCATACCACAAGGATGTATGGTGCCTTAGATACAGGAAAGCCACCTCTATATGTATTCATAGATCTATCGAAGGCATTCGACACAGTCAGTCATGGGTTACTTGTAGAATGTCAGGAAGATGTCGGCATTAGAGGAGTAGCTTTTGAATTGTTCGAAAAATATCTTTCGGACAGAACTCAGTGTGTTGAACTCAAGATGAAAAGAAGCAACTTTCAGACAATAAAATATGGTATACTTCAAGGAACTGTCTTAGGGCAACTTTTGTTCAACATATATTCAAATGATCTATTCAGAATGAACACCAGAGAGAGATAAAATTATCATTTATGCAGATGATAGGTACTGTGAGTTTTTGACGGTAATGGAGACTGGCTGCATATATCTCGAAAGTCTCGAATTATACAAGATTTTAAAACAATGCGATCATTATGTCAGGCCCTTGTGGAACCACATCTTGCAGAAGGTATAGTAGCATGGGGAAGAGTAGGTTCCGTTTAGAAAAATTGGTTATAGTTTAAAAGCGTTAATTAAAAATTATATTCAACCAAGATATCAGATAGATCATTTCATGGAGTTGATATTATGGATCCACGACAGCTTTTCTTCTTAAGAAGTAACATCAGACAAAACAATTGAAAGTATGACCTGAAAATCCTTGAATATCAAGAAATAGACAACTCAACTACTTGACTCCTTTTATGTGCAAATCAAATGGACAAAACTGTAGCAATTCCTTCCACATGAAATTCAAAAGCTGCATTATAATGCTTTTTCTTCTTTTGACATTAAATCTCCCAGTTCCATCACAAAGTCAGCGTTCTCACTTTCAGTTCTCCTTACTTTTTTCATCAGTTTTGCGGTTTCTACATGAGAAATAAAAAGTAATCTATATGAATATTTTTTTCCAAAATATCCTTTATTTCAAATGGAACACCCTGTATATTATCAATCCATGAGAAGCGCCAACAAAGGCTCTACAAATTTCAGTAAATATTCATTCAAAAACTAATTTGATTGAAACGATTTTCATGTTAGGTGAATCAGACAAGAATTGTTCATTGGCAAGTAGAATTTATTCTCAACAGTATCCAGAAAGAAGAAGTTCAGAGAAAAGATTGCTGTAAAAAAAGTCGTTCATTGAGATTATGACGAAGAAATAGGTAGAATGCATTGAACGATGGCATTTATAATTTCAAATATAAGTGACAAATTTTTGAATAAAACACTGACAAAAAAATTCACATAAAGTACCTTTCAATTCTCATATAGAAACCAATAAATTACAGGTTGCCATTTGAAAAAAAAAATATTTGGACTCCTCAAGAAAAAACTGAACATCATTTTCATTTTGTAGAGCTCAGGAAATAGTATCAGGAACTTTGCTGATAAAAATCATCCACCTATTTTTTACCATTAATAGAGATATGGAAGTCCACGCCCTTTTGTGGTGTTGATATTTCTGACTTACCGATAAGCTAGAGAACACACTTACCGACCAGGACCGACCGACCAGCAACGACCAAAAATTGAAAGGGAGCAATAAAAACTTTCAAGCTCACTCTGATCGACCAAAATTTTCAGCAAATTCGAATTTCTTCTTTGAAAACCGGTCGAGGACGATCATTCAGTGTGAGTTGTCCGATAATTTCACTCGCTATATGAAACTCGTATCTCCTGCAATATGAGAACCAATAAAAACGGTGCTTCACTGATAGTACACATTTCCCTCCTTTTGAGCCGGTAATACCGCGTCGTCATGGGCATCCACGCATGCAAACGACAATGAACGATATATCTTGCTAGCAAGGATGACATTATGAATGTCAGTCTGACAGCTTTTATTCCTTGAACTAAAATGAACAAGAATATACGTTTTCCCAACTTTGTTGGCTCTTGAAATTATCTGAATAAATACAACTCGTACTCACAATAATATCATTAATTCTGTCAGAAATCCTAAACTCGATCAAATCACGATTCTCTAAATATATTGCCAACACTGATCAAATTATTCAGTTTCCAAAAACAACAACGATTTTATTTATTTATTGCCCCCAATATAGAAAAACAAAAATCAATTGACGTGATTAACAAAAGCTTTCAAACGAACGGTATTCATATCATCCCGGTATGGTAGGAAATTCTCTGTTCGCTTCCTTTTTCAACTCAATAAATCAGATAAACGTCAGTTAGTTTCTTTTTTTGAAGTCGTCAACCAACGTTTTCGTAACCTTTATCTGGAAAATTTATAACATGAGTAACCTCAGTGTAAAATATTCAGTATGAATGGGGGCGCAAGACAAAAACTCGATTCTTCCGATAGATTGATCTTTCGTTTACGTCTAATCCATTTATAAAAAGGGTATGACAAATGAACGTTTGATCTCGTAAATTCGGGATGAAGTTTTTCTGCCGCACAAGATGTTCGAGAATGAAGTCTCGACTCAAGCACAGAGTGATATTGGTTATCGAAGAGTTTATAGAGCATGGCCAGCGAAAGATTGATGTGATCCCCACGCGAAGTCGACACATTTCGTGATAAATGATCACCGACATTTTGTTGGAATTCCGAAAGAACATTATTTATTTTCTCGATGCAGATGTTGAACTATGCAGTACTCTGTGTTAGTTTGACGCATGCATGTTTCTAGGAGACACGTAAAGGGAATTTTTCAACACTGATATTGTTTTGATGTAGATCGTGGAAGTCATTGATAATTATCTTTATTCGCCATAGGTAACAGTATCAAAATCACAATTTGAATAACATTTTCTACCAGACTTACAATTCTCAGGCAAATAAATAGTAAATTTTCAAAAAGTATTGAACTGAGTGTGGAATAAAATAAATTCGGTTGACAATTACGAGGATATATCGAAAAATTCTTAGCCTACTATAGAACCAAACAAAATTTCATTTATTATAGCGAACCTGCAACGTCTCTAGGCCTTTTAAAAAAATGTTTCTTCTTGCTCTGCAAACCAGACCTCCACAGCTTTTATTACCTCCTCTTTGGAAGAAAATTTACGACCTTTTAAACTTTTTTTCAGTTGAGGAAAGAGATGATAGTCGGACGGAGCCAAATCTGGTGAATATGGGGGGTGTACTAGTAATTCAAACCCTAAATCACGAATTTTTTGCATGGCAACATGAGATTTGTGTGCAGGGGCGTTGTCCTGCAAAAACAAAACAACTTTGGATTGCTTTCCGCGTATTTTCTCTTAATTTTTTTTCCGTAGAGTGGTCAGTAATGTCGAATAGTAATCTCCAGTAATTGTTCTACCCTTATTCAAAAAATCAATCATGATTACTCCATGGCAATCCCAAAAAACTGAAGCAAAACCTTTTCCAGCAGATTTTTGGACACGAAACTTCTTAGGTCTTGGAGAACCGGAGTGACGCCATTCCATCGATTGTTGCTTTATTTCTGGATCTTAGAAAGGTACCCAAGTCTCATCCATAGTAACAATTCGGTTTAAGTCTATATCGTTTTCGAATCGAGCACAGATCGAACGCGATGCTACTACCCTTGCACGCTTTTGGCCAACATTCAAACATTTGGGGATCCATTTTGCAGCAATTTTTCTCAAGTCCAAATTGACGTGAACTATGTGATGAACGCGTTCGTATGAAATATTCAGTGCTTCAGATATCCGTTTTAGCCCAATTCGACGGTCTGTTAAAATCATGCCATGAACTGCATCGATATTTTCGGGGACTGACACAGAAACTGGCCTTCCTGATCGGCCATCATCTTCAATAGAAAATTCACCTCTTTTGAAGCTTGCAGTCCAATTTTTCACGGTCGCATACGAAGGACATTGATCACCAAGGGTATTAAGCATATCTTCGTAAATCTGCTTACCTCTCAACCCTTTTTAATACAGGTACATGATGATGGCTCAATACTCCAATTTTTCGATTTTCAAAATTTCGGTGGACATATTTTCTTTTATTTTATTGCGTAACTCTGGTTTACTTTTTTGACGTCAAACTTCACACTGACACTTCTTTGCTATGGTAACGCAATATTTTGTTTATGCAGGAAACTGGTCTAGGCTAACTAGATATCAATACATCCTCGTAAATTATACACACTTACACATATAATTATGTATAATAATGATGATTTTACTGATTCTAATGAAAATATGAACATGATGTTCATAAAGTCAGATGTGGAATCATCTGCGACTGAAATAGAAACTTTAGGCATTATCTACTGTTCAAGAAGACCTCTTGGAAAAGTGGAAAAGAAAACATCCTCGAAATATTTTTTATTTGTTTAGAAAGTGAAAGAAAAATCTACGATAAAAATTATGATTTTTTATTATAATATCACAGTGAACAACTACTTTCCCAGCTAAGGCAACGCTGGTTATTGAACTACATACCTATGACAGATATTGTGAAAATACCCCAACTGGAAAGAAAAAATCTGAAAGTTATACCTTGCATTTAAATTGAGAAACTCATATTGACAAAAGAGAATGTTATTCAAAAGTATTACCAACAGAAATCGTTCAAATTTTTTATGCGAGAATTACATCTCTTAGACCTACAATGAAATTTTGTATATGCTCCTAAAATTTGAAGTAAATTCCGTGTCAATTAATAATAATATAACTTTATTCAACAACATATTATGTAATTATTTAGTTCTAGTGTACAGTTTGAGTGAGATACAATTTAGAAATGACGGTAAGTACATATGTACTTGTTTCTTAAAAAACATATACAAAATATTGACAAATATATTATTAAATCATGACAGTGTGTGTGTGTGTGTTTAAGTTTTGCCTTTGGAGCATACCAATTAGCTGAAATCATGACAGTGAATACAATGAGGTGATATAAAAATACATAAAATATATGAAATAGAGATTTGTTTAGTTTTATACGGAACCTCTGCAGTTTAGAAAATTTTTATGTTATTTAAAAAAATGGCGAAGTTTCTTCAAACGTATCAGAAGAAGCAACATTGGGAATATAGTGCTGATTTTAATTATTATATCAGATAAATTTGTACTTTTTATGATTTTTAGGAGTTTATCCCTTCGGAATTTTTTAAGTAACTATTTATTTCCCTCAGGTTGACTTCAAATTAACAGAATATACTAATTTTGTCATCCTTAATCGATTAGCTTTCGCTTTCGCGGTAATATCCGGCAAAACTTTGTTTTCTTATTTTTTTTCATAATCTTAAAATGCAACCTTTTTTGTATATGATCTCTGAATTTGAAATCGATTTCTAATCAGCTAGATATTTAGTAGACTTTTTACTGATTTATTTTGATAAATCATAAAATTTTCATGAATGTATCTGAACGAGCTGATTCCGAATCTGTCCTCAAAAATTGAATTAGACGAAGAATTAATGAAATGAAGGCAATTCTTCCGCAAAAAATTTTCATTATTTGGTTAATCCTTTGTCAAATTTAATTTTTGAGGTAAGATTCTGAATGAGCTCATTGAGATACATTTGGAAAAACTATACGATTTATTGAATAGTATAAAATAGTTTTTTTCGAAAATTCGATAGTGCGAGAGAATTATTGACTTTTTATCGCTTTTTTGTCGTACACCTTGTGTCTGAGCATATCCAAATCATATAATTTCGGAATCAATATGAAATTTTGGGTAGATTGTGCTAACTTCGAGCGAATCTGATGTTTTTGTATTCCTTTGGACTTTGTAGTAGTTATTTTCTTTCCTACCTATCGACTTCAAATTCTCAGAATATACTAATTTTATCATCCCGAATCGATTGAAGTTCACAGAACTGCTATATCCCAAGTTCATCCATAGTTGAGAGCATTTATTTCACCTTTTTTTCACGTATTCGTAAAACTCAACTTTTTTTGTATCTGCTTTCTAAATTTAAAATCAATTTTTATTCTATTATAGATTTGGTAGGCTTTTTACGAAACCTCTGCAATTTCGAAACTTTTTATTTTAATTTTTCTAAAAATCGTAGAGATTCCTCATACCCATCTGAATGAGATTAAACCAAATATCACCTCAAAATGAGAACTTACTGTCTTCTATGGATGCAGTGCATAAAACTCTTTGAGTGCGTTCTAGGATATGTCCTGAGCCCAATTTTTGAGAAAACTAGTTGAACCACTGTTAAATATCTATTATTTGCTCCATGTTTGATTTTCATTTCCGAATTAACCCTTCTGACTAACATTGCTTTTGTTTTTCTTCCAAACATCAACTCTGCAGGAGATTTTTTTTCAGGGGCGTTTCTGTTTGGATTTGAACGTTTCCACAAAAGTAAATTATGCCTTTAGTCGTTTGTTCTCCCCACATTTATTTAACGAACGTTTGAAAGTGTCTACGAAACTTTAGCCAAATAATTGGATTGAGGATGGTAGGCTGGATTAGGATTGTGTTCACTCCAATTCGACAGACAGAATGCTTCTAAAACTGAACTCGTAAACTGTGTTCCATTATCCAAAACAAGCGCTTTCAGAAGTCCAAGATGTGATTGTTTTCATCTTGAATACTTCTGGCCATTAGGTGAGGGCATCTATACTGATGGAGATAGTGGATCCATCCACAGGGCCAGCAAAATCCATGTGTAACCTTTGCCAAGGCTGTTAAGTTATTGGCCAAGATACTGGATTCCTCGATCTTCTGTCATTTCTGGCCAACCATTTGAAATATTGTGCGATATTTTTTTTTTGGACGGAATTTTTTGGAGTTTCGGTTGCTAACATCTTAACTGTTATCGGCTGTGAATTTGTTGCTACTTCTGAAATGTATCTCATACTGATGCAATGGCAAATTCTTTCTCTCGCTTAGATCTACGGTCCACCAGTCTTGATAAAACACCTGCCTATCCAAATGCTGAGTTGGAGGTATATTCGATTTCGGCATAATAGGTATGAAAGCAAAGTCAAGGTCCATCTTTGTATACGGTTTGCTGTATACACGTTATCAATTATCATAGGAATGAACTAAAAATGACAGAATGATGAATATTATCCAAAAGCAATTACACTTTTCATCTATCCAAAATAACATTGTCAAACTGCTTGTAACTATCCTTTCCTCAACTACAGAGTGGTTGTGATATTCAAAGGAATTATATATCATTTTTCCAATCCTTCAAATTGAATTCTTCTATTCCAATCTCATCTACAACAAACAGCGAGTCATCAAAATTGCGCCAGCTCGATCTTGCTTACAAATTCAGATCTCCGATATCCAATCATCTCATTTAATTGAAGTCACCGATTCAATTGATGCTGCTTTCAGGAGCATTGACATCGAATTGCAATTTCAGCTCTATTGGAAGGGAATATCTTACGGAATTTCTTAAGATGCCTCTCTAATGTAATTGCAGCTGCACTTTCTGCTGACTCTAACGTTATTAGTCTGTTTTAAATTCCAATCGAGGTTCTGTTCGACTTGAGAAGGTGCAATGAAAATGTTATTTCGTGAGTGGAGGGTATTTGTTCAAAGCAATAGTAGCTGTCCCGTAATTACTTTGGTGATGATACTGCAATTATATTGGAAATTAGAGCTTCAGAGGGAATTCTTTCTGGAAATCTGGATGACTAATCGTGATAGAATAAAAGATAATGTACTCAAGAGTGAGTCCATATATATTAGTGAAAATTGAAAATATCCGACAGATAATTCTTAATCATAAACAAACGCAAAAAACAGTAGGTACTTTGGCGAAAATACAATTATCAACCGTAAAAATGTATATGGATGAAAATATAAACCAGTGTTTCGAAATTAAAAGAAAGTAACACCATCCGAATGTTTTATTAACAAAAACGGAATTGAGCAGAAGTGTACTTACGCAGAAACGGAATTGACGAAATCTGGAATTATTAATTAAATTCAACAATCACACTAAGCAGGAGGCTCTCAATAGCAATCGATCTAGTTAAATTGCTGTGGATATGAGATATATAGAATCCTTTTTTCGTCGATACAACCAGTGGTCACGAGCCAAAGTTTATTTATTGAATGGTTTTTGTTGAATACCATTTTATCATTCCATGGCACATTCATTATTCACATAAAAATCTAATTGACTGTTCGCTTCATTATAAAGAAAAAATTCGCTTTTCGCTGGCAACACTGTATAAGGCTCAGTCTGACGGAATACGGTTCTGCGGCTTCCACTATATGATACATTCTGAATATTACCAAATATCATTCGGCTTGATCATCGGTCGATAAAAGTTCAATCGGTGATGGAATCGACATAGATATTTGATATAGATGTGAGTGTTGGTTTTGTATAACATCAATCAGAGAATGTATGAATTTGAGGATTCATATTACCTCAAAATTCAATTCTGTTGCGATTGATTCCTTTGGATATCTCCGTGTTCAGTCTGATGAGAAACGGTTTGATATAGTGGAGTTTACCTTTTTGCAGAATATGATCTTGTTCATTCAATATTCTATTAAACAAGCTGTTCGATAGGGTAAAACCCAAGGATTTCTTAATTCAATAAAAAATCACAAATGATTCTCCCAATGGAACACTGTGTTTGGAACATCATGTTCTGCTCATCCAATGAAATATTCAATGGTACCTAGTTGAAGGTGATTGAGGAATAAGTAAGGATCAAACTGAATATCTAGAGAGAAAGAATTCGAAAGAGACTTACTTAGTTTCAGAAATTTCTTTTTTAGAAACATTTTCGCTTTCGATTTTTCATCATTTATTCAGTAGATCGCCAAACTTCTTGAATTTTATTCACCATACAGTTCTAAATATTTTAAAATAAATTCTATTATGAAATGAATTTTATTCAAAATTAATTGTCAAATCCTACGGAGTGAATTTTCGATAAAAAATGTAATGAAAAATAGAATTGAAGAAAATAATAAACAACAAATCTGAGAAAGAAAATCAAATGAGAATTGTGCAAACTGAAATTGAAAAAATAGGTCAGTCCGACAGATATTGGACGTATTGACAGTCGTTTGGATGATTATAACAAAAATGAATTATGTAAGAAAAATACTCTCAATGAAGTTTTCTAGACTTCTATTTTGATTAAATTTAATCGCCATTACATTAAATCCTTCTTAATAACTATACTTGATCTTCACAGAAGATTTTTTCTGGCATGAATGCTCTACTTCATTTGGTCTGGTTTCAAGAATATGCTCCTACCTATATTAACTTGATTACTTCCAATCCTATAATATATTTCAATATATTAGGAAATTATTTGAATTGACATTTTCCAAATAAATTGAAATATTTTGAATTTTCAACAACTACATTCAACAATGTCTTTTCTGTGTGATTTTTTTTCAGCTTCCATCTCAAATGACCCAAAATATTTCTAAGAAAAATTGAATGTTGCCACTGATGTTCCTCTAGAAGGATTGGATATGAATAACAGTGCAACAGAAAATGAATCCCCTTGTTAGTACAACCTGTATTATTTGTCCAATAACCAATGGGGGCCACATATAGGAGACACCAAATGCATCCAAAAATTCTTTCGAAAAAAGAGGCCTGAGACCTACTCATAAAATCTCTGAATTGCACTCCAGTTCATTTTTGTTTAAGGTTATGTCCAAATATATTATTTATACATTTTTTTCAATCATTCAATGAAACTCACAATTTAGCGGTTTATTTTCATTATGACACTAAAAATATTTCATCATAAAAAACCCTGACTTGGCTGTGATTATTTTAAATGTTCCACCCTCACTTGTGCTTGACTTGTATTGATCAAAATCGTTTTTGGACAAAAAATAAAATGTTATTGTATGTTCACAGCGAATAAAATCCTATTCTATTCTGTTCTGTCCCGCTGTACATTGATTTCCACTGCTACATCTCTATATTTTAATCCCATTCTGTCATTTCAGTCTATCCACCTGCCTTCCGGAAGAATAAATGCCTCTTAAGTATTTCAGCACGAACAGTTTTCTTCTCAAAACGGAATTAAAAGCAATCACGCAGCTTAAAAGTGTTGAATGGAAAATGTTCCTTAATGTTTCCGGAGTTTGAAGATGTCATTTTTGTTTCAGCTCCCCGCTGCCCGAATACTTCGATTAAACTTTTATGAGTTCAGGCTGAAATTCATTCAAATTGGCGTTTTAATTTCGCGTTCAATTCAGATCCAGGCTGTATGGTGATAACATTCGCCGAATGGAACAATTCGAAAATCTCATTACATGGTTTTGACAGCTTCAGTAGAAAGTAATAACTGTGTATCCAAAGTTTAAATTCCATTGTTACATGTTTTGAAAAAAAAAATGTCAAGTTCAAAAAAATTGTAGAAATGGCTTCGCTGATGATTGACAAGGACCATGAAACCGGTACGGAGGTGTTCCCCCAATTGAATCAAAAAAATTATTTCAGCATTGATATTTAAAATGCATTGCAAAGTTTGTTCTTGTAGAAAACTTTGCCAAGTGTAAAACAGATATAATTCAATGGTCGTAGGAGGCAGTAGTTGTTTTCTGCTTTACTGCTACTTGCCGACAACAATGCGTATTGTATAGGATCTTTAACGGCAGATTCAGATTATGTAATCCAGCACCGTTTGTCTTGATTAGTTTAATGGTCTTCCACCAAGTGTCGCCCCTCTTCATAATGAAATGGCAATTGATAACTGTTGCAATCTGACTATTCTAACAAAACTATTAGTGTAAACGAGAGAATCGGCCACCATACGTCACCAACGGAACATCTCGAACTATGGGTCGACAGCTAGGAATCGCACTTTAAAAGATGATACCTCGTTAATCCTTGGCTCGCACAAGTTTCGACTTCTGAGGGCTGTCGTTCGTACGGGGACGACAGCTGGAAGTTCTACTTGAGTATGCGATTAGAATCTAGCAAAATGAGCAGTGTACTTCAGCAATCTATTTGAACTTGACTCATTTGACTGATCAAACTGTATGCGAACTATTTATAACTGTCTAGTACTTCTGTAGCTATGAACGCAATAGTTATTAACGTTGCAAGGCCGATATGTAGCAAATAACGGATGAGGTTGAATATTGTAATCCGAGGCACTGCCGAGGATTATAACAACCGAATGCGTTATTTGCGTATCGGCCGTGTGTCGTTCAAGACTTTTCGTAATCCCGCTGAAAGATTACATTTTGATTCCGAGGAAAAAACAAACCACGTACCTTGTAATTCTACAGAAAATTCAAATTCAAGGAGAATGAGATAACTATTTCCTAGTAATGAGGCCACATCGACAAATTCAAATACTGGTGGTATGGATGGTAAATCTTTCATCAATGGAATAGAAATTTCAAATAATAGCAATTGTCAAATTACTTTTCAAATTTATAAATAGTTAGTATTATCATAATTATTGGTATTGTAACTAAAAGTTAGCAGTACATGGGGCTATTAAACTAAGTAATGCAATATGAAACTTGGATTTCTACTGACATAATATAAGCACCTTATCAGATAAGGCAAGACTCAACAAGGTCCTATCCGCAGACCCAGCAGCGATACTGGAGGTGCTTGCTCTGTCCGGAAGCAGATATACCCAAGCCACAGCCAAATGTACCATCACCCATAACAAAGTTCGACTACAAGACGGCGGCTGAGATTGTAACCTACGAAAGAATGGACTGGGCCATTGAGTCCTCTTCACCTTTCAAATCTCCGGGGAAAAATGATATATTTCCAGTCTTGCTACGAGAAGAAAAATATATCCTAATCCTTCTCCTTCAAAAGATATTCCAAAGCTGCCTCTCAAGGTAAAGTGAAGGTCATCTTCATTCCCAAGCCTAGTAAAAGTGACTACACTCAGACGAAAGCATTCAGAGCCATCAGCCTCACGTCCTTTTCTCTGAAGACAACTGAGAGACTGGTGGACAGAAACATCAAAGAGAAGGTACTGGAGCGAGGGGGAGTTAGATCGTGGCGGCACTATTCATCAGCGTAGGGGGACCATTTGACAACACGTCATTCGATTCTATACGTGAAGTAAAGAGGAAAAGTGAGTTAACACAGATATAATATCATGGATTCACGCCATGCTTTCTCAGGTACTAGCTAGAACAACAACAACAACAACAACAACAACAAAGAGTAGTTCCAGCGAGGGTCTCTTCGCTGTCTGCTTTGGTGCATTGTAGTAGATGGCCTCCTAGTGAAAATGAATCATCTGGGTTACTCCACTCAGGCCTACGCGGATGACATTGTCATCTTGGTCGATGACCAGGGGACAAGCCTCATGAGAGGCACGATACAAAGGGCCCTCAATGAGGTGGATGAATGGTGATGATCGGTAGGACTGAGTGATAATCCTGAAAAAGCGGAGCTGGTATTTTCACCAGGAAACGCAAAACAGGGGACCTTCCAAATTTCCAACTCAAGGGGAGATCCCTACACAGTCAAGTACCTTAAATTCCAAGCTAAACGGGAATGAGCATATCGTTCGGAAAGTTCGGAAAGCCATAGCTGCTTTCTGGAAATTTAGCAGTACGTGGGGGCTCAGCCTCAAGGTTATATACTGTGTTTACACGACTCTCATTCACCCAATGATAACGTACGGAGGACTGCCTTCCAGTACCTCTTCATTGAGCAAAGTCATTGATTGCTTCAAGAGCTCCAAATAATGGTGGAGCTATGGAATTCAAATGGTGAAGGATTGTCGTCTCCTAAAGATGTCGAGTGACAGTTATTTATACGGGTAATATCTCCGAGAGCGAAACTTTTTAACTCCTAGGAAATTTTTCGTTTGTATACCAGGCAGATGTTAACGCCACATACGCCTGTAATAGAAAAACATCAGCAGAGGCCACCACGACCTGATGATCACGATATGTACCGACAGTCAAGCGGCGATCAAAGCCCTCACCTCACACAGAGTTAGTTTGCTGCTGGTTGGTGTTTGAGTGCATTGACGATCTGCAAATGCTATCCATTGCCAATAGGGTGAAGCTACTTTGTGTTTCCCTCTGTGGGAATAATCCAGAAACACCCCACCATAGATTGATGGAGTGTTATGCTGTACATCACAAAAAATTTAATATACTGGGATCACACCAGCTGACTGTGGGAGAAATACCACGAGTAGATCCCCTTAAAATCCTTATATTCCTCAAGGAATTCAGATCTGAAGGGCTGCTGTAAACGAGAAAACCTTGAGATAGCTGAAAGGGGCATCAATGCCACTGATCGGACCAGAATCAATCTGAGGACTTGGAGAATTTTATTTCCAAGAAGAACTCAATAAAACTGAAGAAGCAATAAAAGCAACACACTGGAAAATACTTCCAGGGCTAGGGCAGGCCTAAGATCTCCTCGGCAAATTCAACCGAGCAAGATCGAAGACACTGATTAACCTCAGCAGAACTAGTCTGAAGATAATCACTGGATTTCTGACGGGGCACTGCAGACTACCACGAGTAGACCCCCTTCAAATCCTTAAATTCCTCAAAGAATTGAGGCTTGAGGGGCTGCTGTAAACGAGAACACCTTGAGATAGCAGAAGAAGACGGGGCACAAGGCAATAGGTCGCAGCGCATAAAGCACCATTAGCATTATTGGGTCCTCAGTCATACCAGAGTGCCTGGAAATGAACAGGCCGATAATCAGGTCAGAAAATTTGCGAGAAGCTCAACGATTGGACCAGAACCTATCCTAGGAGTTTCTAGATCGTGGAGCGTCTCAACCAATAAGGAAATTCTGGGAGTCACAGTCCAGAATGCATGGAAAGAGCCCTAATTAGCCATCTTAACAAGCACCTCAACATTAAAAATATAGATACTGAATGCAGGTGTTGCCGGAGGATGAAGAGTGAGCTACTCAAATCCTCACCTTAGGAGCATCGTTATAAAGGAGAGTGTGAGAAGGGTATCGGTTAGAAGGATGGCTTCTTTCGCTCGCGAAATGAGCAACATTCAAAATTGAACCAATTCCCAGCAGCGGTGGGTGCACAACGGGCCCGAATGAGTGGCTTACATGCTTATGGTTTTGTCCAAATATACAAAATATATACAGTCATTCACAATAACTGAGTGTTCATCATTATGATCAAAGAACAATTGGAATCACCACAATCTCAATCAATATAGAACATGTATGCTTTGAAATCTCGGAATGGTGTAAGAACCAAGTTTTCAACATACAACTACTTTCGAAGCTGCCATGAATTGAAGAACGTAGAAAAGATTCATGTTGTTGTGGAATGACGATGACGGTATTCGTGGAAAAGTACTGAATGGAAAGTAGAATTATAATCGTAGAATCCAAACATTCTCATATAATCTCTTTCCCCCACCTCTAACTGAATAACAGTTGATTATCGACCATTGCAGTGATTTTCTGTTGTTTATATTGTGGAATTTTTATGATTAATTATGAATACGAATAATGTACGTGTATGCAGTGTCGAATAGCAGATTCGAATACAAAATAAATCATCAGGAACCGAATATTTCAAACATTCATGTAACAAATTGTTTCGATGTTTACATAATGAAACGTTTGATAGGTTATGCACATCAATAATTCGTCCCATCAATTGAGGATATAAATGTAATGTTCTGTTATTATCAGTTTCGAATATTCAAATAACAATTTAACATTCAAAATTTATGATGTAATTTTTGAACCATCCATATGTATCACTGTCAGAGTCCTCCTAATCCATGGAAATATCTATATGGCATATTTCTGGAACGAAATTTTACACTCCTTTTCCTTGTCAGCTGATCCAAAGCAATTCCACCGAACTCCCAAGGATGAAAAGTGGCTCTTTCCTTGACAATGAAGAGTAATAACACAACATGACTATCATGATAAAATATTATTTAACAAGTGTTATAAACATTCCTTCAGTATTTCAAGTACTACAACAGTAATCGTATAAAAAAACGATCACCAAAGCTCTAGAAAAAAAAAATGAGTTCTTTCTCTCCTGTATCGGTGGAAAGCCAGTTTGGAAAATAGAGAAGATCATATCACCATACCAGCCAGAGCTGGTATGGGACGCTCACATCCTATTCTGTGGACTATCCTGTTGGACGGAGTGCTGAAAATATTGCTCTGGATATGTTAATCATTATGCGATTATTGTAAAAGGCAAATTTGTGGAAACAATTTTGGAGCAAACACAAATAAATGGTGTCATGAGGAGGAACTAACTATAAACCCTCACAAAACCACAATAATTATATTCACAAAAAAAGGAGAAACAATTTATAAACGAAGACAAAATACTCAGGAGTAATTTTTGACCATAATTTAACATAAAAATATCTCAAGGAAGCTTGATAGCCTTCAAACCGTGCAAAGAAATATGTGAGAATTATTGGATGCCAAAACCAAAAACTGGAGAAAAAGTGAATAAGCCACAAAAATCAGTAGGTTGCCCCGGAGCGCCAAGCCAAATAATAACAATAGCCGTCCTCTACCCGCACAGGCAATGACTTTGGCTACTTTCTATGAGTGTTTATGAAAGAGTATTATTATTATTATTATTATTATATTGGTGCCCCTGACAGGAGCTTGCCGTTCCGAATTCTCAAGACATCGGGTAATCAGAAATCCATCGTTTTCTCATGATGGATGAAGTTGTTCGTCTCCAGAATATCCAGACGCCAAACACTATCATCCGTTATTTCAGCAACCAACATGGAATGTTGCATAGTAATGAGGCATATCTAGGTATGTTCTCAGTTAGTACACATTATTTCCTGGAATTCCCAGTTTGGTCACCCATCTGTACCACAGGATATGTCTGGAATTATCCCAACGATATCTATGGAATATTACAAACAGTATTCAATTAGCTCCGCTGTTATTCCTGTAATATCCTGAGTTTGGCAAGAGGGATATCCGTGGGAGGTAGTGTAAATTCATCTGCTTGTGTTACACAAGATATCTTTCGAATATTAATTGATTGTAATTTATGAACATAACAGAACTCGTTACAAATTGGAACTACCAAGTTGTTTTTTTTAACTCTCAGAATTTGATTTCGATTCATATCATCCAGATTGAATAACGAATGAAGAACTCGCAAAATCTTCATATATAAGGTGACTATTCTCAAAGACGCAAGCACAATAACGAGAAAAGTATTTAGGAATGCACTAGTTTTGGCAAAATCTTGCGGACCAATTTCTACCCAGCTTGACGTGCTTTTTATGGAGTTAACTGTACACTAAACAACATTCATCCATGACCCAAAGAAGTAAAAACAAGACAAAGATAAAATATCTGAAAATCCAACAAGAAACACCTTAGAAAATCCTGTGCCTATGCTGGATCTTCCTTTCCCAACATGCTGTCACCACAAATAATAATAAAAAAAATTTCATAAAAAAAGTACGATATAAAAATGTTTTCAGGAAAATCCGTTTCATTCGATAGATGACTGCAGGTTATTTCTTTCTTTTACTTGTTATATACAGGGTGTTCCAAATCAAGTCAGCACCATTGCCAACTCCGTTACTATTGATGCTACGAATTCGGCTAAATGGGCAAACTAGAAGCATTTTTAATGGCCTCGATGCAGAAAACAAAAAAAATATGACAGTCGCTTTTTCAGAATATTTCATAAAATGATATTTCTTTCAATGGAACACCCTATATTTTTTCATGCATTTCGATTCGTTATAACATTCTCAACATCAAATCTCATTTGGCTTTTTTTCGTGAAGGTGAAAATATGACAGTTTTATCAATAGGAAACATTTATAACAAACGGATTTGATAAAGCGCTATAAAATATCGAGTAAATGTTCAAAAACACCGCATTCTTATTGAACACATATTTGGGCCCTTCTATTGACACTACGTGTGGCATTCAACACAGTTCGGCCATCAATTCTATTAATTATAGTTTCAATATAATTTTTCAGTTCATCTACATTATTAAGTTTCATTTTGTACACCTCATTTTTCAGAAATCCACAAAAATGAAAATCTAGAGGTGTCATGTCTGGTAAACGAGGGGGCCACATAACAGGACCATCCATCTGTTTCCAAAACAGCCTCGCAGCATTCTTTTTACGCCATTGACATTATATGCTGATGCTCCATCCTGCTGAAAATAGATCATCTGACGAGTCTTCAGATCAAGATCATCAACGAACTATGGAAGAAAAATAAAAATGGACCGATAATTCTGCCTCTAAGTAGATCACACCAATGTTGCTTAGTAATAGCAAGATAACGGAAATGGCAAATAACGGTGACGTTACATTTAACGGAAGTGATACAACATTGTGAGGATGGACTAGAAATGGATTTTCTTTCTATCATCCCACGATTCGAAAAATTTGCCTCATTGCTTCATATAATATTTCTACAGAAGTTTGGATCTTGTCTGCATTTATTCATAAACCACCGACAAAACCCCAATCGTCTCTCAGGATCACCAGGTTCTAGTGGTTGCACTGGTCTTAACTTATAAGGAAAAATCTTATATTTCTTCAGTATTCGTTGAATACTAGACAGTGGAACAGCTATTTCTCCAGATAAATCTCTGATGAAATGATTTGGATATTCCTCAAAGTAGGATGAAACGTCAATTTCTGTATCTTCAGATATTACCAAACGTTTTTTAATTCTCTTACGCAATTTTTCTGGCAAACCAAGTAGGATTCTAACATATCACATTTTTCTTGATGGGAAAACGGCATTTCCAAAAATATTCGAACAGTAGTTGACAGTTACAATAATTTATGACATTGTCATGATATACTTGAGAAAATTTGACAAATAGTATTTCAACAAAGTTTCAAGGCAACTTGATTGCTCATAAAATTTTTTTTTCATCAAATCAAACACATTTAATTTTTTTTTATATACATGTTTTCGTAATCTTTGTATAAACTCATTTGTAATTTCAAAAACATGTTTTTTTTGCCTTGATATTCTGTTATCTAGTGTATGATCTGATAGTAAACATACAGGATGTTTCAAAATTCTGTATCGAGATGATAGGGGCGTATTTTTCATGTAGAAATAAGACTTTTTTCCCTATCAGCATACTGAATGATTTGTAGGAATAAGTAAGAATTGGAAAACGTAATACATTTTTGTGTTTTTTTATAAACTTTTTTTTGTAATCTGCTGCACTTATTTGAAATTTTTAACAATAAACGCTACTTATTCCGTTTTTGCTGTAAATAACAAGTTTTCTTGAACATTACTTAAAATATAGAATAACTGTAGAACCTTGACTTTTTTATAAAAGGTGCGATGATAATAATAAAACTCACACTTTCGAATTGTGTTATTTCAGTTGATTTCACGACTTGAACAGTTTTATTTCATTGGCAAAGTTATCGTCCCTATCGAGATTTATTAGATTTCTAAAACTTTTGAATAAAAATTTTGATTTTTTTTCACAGTGCTCACGTATTACACTCTTTCGCCCCACGTAAGTCGGTATATATCGCAGAATACAAGGGTATGCCACCCTATCGCTCTTATTTCCACGTCATACTTGGCCTCGCACAACGAAATACGACGTATCTGAACTGGAAACATTTAATACCTTCATCGTGTCAGAGAATACACCCCGTTCTTCGTTATTTCCATAGTTATTTATTATTCGAGTATCTTTGTTTGACAATTTCGAAGGTTTGTATTCTCTAGAAACTGAATTCATTGCAATGCATTGTATACGCTGGAAGTTGGTTTTGGGTAGTTTCTATTTGTTAAGTTTTATTCACACCAAGTTCCAAATAGTCTTTACTTTACTACTTGTGAGTTGAATTTTTATTTCAGTATTTTATTCAAGCTTGGAGATGTTTGCAGAAGAAATTCTCAGAGTACGTAGCCTATTAATTCATCTTGTTTCATAAGACTGAGGTCTAGCAGTCTATTGTCATGTGCCTGTCTAATTAATTTCAAGCTTGTGTTATCAAATCGGTGATCCAAATCATGTCGGGCCACACTCGACTTTTCTGGTCTCGAAAAACGAATAAGGGTACCTAATATGCTCCTTGAACCGTACTTTTAAGGCCGTTCTAGTTTAACCCACATACTTATTTTCGCAGTTACTGCAGCTAATTTCATTAATCCCCTACTTTTCTTTTTCGTCTGTCTCGTCCTTGGGAGTACCGAGGATCTTTTGTAGTTTATACGAGTTTTATATATCACCTTCTTATTAAGGGGCTTGAAAATACTGTCGAAACCTCGAGTAAATCGAGGTTCGTATGGAATAACGATATATTTCGGAGGGATTTCCTGTTTTCGAAAAGTCGAAGATTCACGAAGGGTTTTCTTGAATCTATATTGCCTAATCAGTTTCTGTACCGAATCTACAGAATAACCGTTCACTTCAGGTACCTCCTTAATAATCATTTTCTCAGTGTTGAATCTCTCCTTGCAGGGTGGAAACGACAAGAGTCAATTCATCAAGAAATTCAATCCCGCCATTTTCTCTTGTGTGAAATGGTGGGAGCTCTCGGGAAAGTATCTGAGCGTACTCGTGCCTTTCCTGTAAAAATCGAACTCGAGCTGATTTTGGTCGTTTCTAATTACTGAAACATATAAAATTGCTGTTTTTTGTTTTCAGTTTCATATGTGGACGAAATGATTTGAAACTGGCTATTCAATTCTGAAACGAAACTGTCCACATTAGCCTGTTTTGTATCAAAGATAGCGAACACATCGTCCACATACCTTACCCAAACCCTAGGAGAATAGTTCAAGCTCTCTCTTGCTTCCATTCCAAACTGACTCATGAACAAATTGGCTAGGAAGGGAGACAGATGGGTACCAATGGCTGTACCTTCAAAGTGTTCGAAAAAGCAGTTTTTGAACTGAAAGCAATTCTGCCTCATGCAAAGTTTGGCGAGGATTTTATACTCTGACTGTTTTTGTTACTGAGAATCTAGTTGATCAGCAGTAACTTTCCCAAATATTTCGAAGTTTTCGGTATCGGTACACTTGGAAACGAAGAAATTACAGAGATCAAGATTTCTCCTTCTTCCAGTTTGATATTTCTGAATTCGAGTGAATTTTTAACGCTCAAGCCTGGTTGTGCTGATGATAGATTTTCAAACTCTTTTGTAAGCCACTTTGCTATTTTGTATGTGGGGGACCCTATTGACGAGACGATTGTGAATATTAGGAATACAATATATTTTTGGTATATTAGGATTCGAGAGTTGTAGCGATCTCTCTAACTTCGATGTAACCAAAGTCTTGCACTCGTTCAAGGTAGCTTTCACATCTGAAACTATCTTGAGCAGTGGATTTCTGGTCAACTGTTTATACGGACCTGTTTCAATGAGGTTATTTACCCTTTCTTGATAATCGGATTCATCAAGAATCACCACCTTATTGCCCTTATCTGTTTTAAAATAAAAAACGTCCTTTCCCTCCAATCTTTTGATGATTCTCTTATCTTTGTTCGACTTGCTAAAATTTTTTACTCTACTAATATTCTCTGCAATTTTATTCTTGCCTGCTTCTCGAATGAAACCGTGGCAGGTTCCTGGCAAGCTCTGAATAGCACTTTCAACACTCACCATGACCTCCTCTAGATCACCCTCGGAGAAATTTATACCAAACTTCAGGCCTCTGTTCAGAAGTTTCAGTTCATTATCGTCAAATGGTTGAGAAGAAAAGTTTCACTGATTAACCTCTTAGCTTGACCATTCGAAGTGTTTATCTATTTAATGTACTTAGCCTCAATAGCTATAAATCAGTTCCTCTGAAAATCATCCCATCGTTCTCGTTCCTCATTGCTAAGCCTATATGTAAGTTTCTTGTAGAGGTCGTAAGCTTGAATCTCAAGCCTACTTCATTTACTGAAGTGATAATCGATTTTCTTTTCGCCAACATTTTTACTTTATCTGATATTGAAGAATTTTTGCCACCGAGATTTGAATAACTTTTGGAAACACCGAGTTACTTTTACAAGTTTTCAGAAACCAACCTGCACCTATTAACTTAATCTTGGTAGTGTACTTACGGTGAAGATTCAGTTCCGTTGACCAGGAAGCCATACTGATCAAAATAATGAAGATTGGAACCTGTGGTAGGAATGAATAATGTTTTTCTAGTAGCCCAATCATGGTCCCTAACGTAAGTGGACCCCGCATTAGCTGTGGATCACCCTCCTAGACTTATACATATAATAAGGACTAGGGCCAATTTTTTAACTCTAACACATGTTCATATTTCAAGATGTTCTTCCGTTACAAACCGGTATGTTATATACTATTATTATTCTACTTCCTATTGTATCATCTAAATTTTCTGTAGATCTCGATGTAACTACTCCTTATTACTGATGATGAAGGATTAATCCTTCAAAACATGTCTGAGCTGATATACTTCTTCCGACTACATTTCAAAACTATGGTTTCTATGTTTTCGAATTATATTTTTTTTGTGAAGGGCTGCTTTTGTCAAAATTTTCGAAACAATTGAAATAAGTGAAAACTGTAGAACTTCAGATATATGATGTTCCATTCAAGAAAACAAAGCTGGGGTCTACTTTCAGTAAAACCGGAAGTCGTAGACAACTGAAAATATTTTAGCTCAAACATGCTACTCGGATATCTCCCATATATTAATTTTCATAAAAATACTCCCAGTAGTTTCCCTCATATTCCTGAATATATACAATCTTTTGAGGAAAATGTAGTTTTAATTGTATCAAACAATACCAAATCCAACAAACAGTATACAGGGTGTTCCAAATTAAGTCGGCACCATTGCCAATTCCGTTATTATCGATGCTACGAATTCGGTTAAATGGGCAAACTAGTAGCACAAAAAATTGACAGTCGCGTTTTCAAAGTATTTCATAGAATGATATTTCTTTCAATGGAACACACTATATTTTTCCATGCATTTCGATTCGTAACAACAAATCTCATTTGACTTTTTTTCGTAAAGGTGAAAATAAGACAGTTTTATCAATAGGAAACATTTATAACAAACGGATTTGATAAAGCGCTATAAAATATCGAGTAAATGTTCAAAAACAGCGCCTTCTTGTTGAACACATATTTGGGCTCATCTATTGACACTACGTGTGGCATTCAACATGGTTTGGCCATCAATTCTATCAACATCATTATGTTTCATTTTGTACACCTCATTTTTCAGAAATCCTCAAAAATAAAAATCTAGCAGTGTCATGTCCGGTGAACGAGGGGGCCACTCAACAAGACCATTTGTAGTAATCCATCTGTTTCCAAAACAGCCTCGCAGCATTCTTTTTACGCCACTGACATTATGTGCTGGTGCTACATCCTGCTGAAAATAGATCATCTGACGAGCCTCCAGATCAGGATCATCGAAAAACTCTTCCAACACTCTTGTTAATAAATTAATGTAACGAGGTCCGTTCAAAGAACCATAGTAGAAAAACGGACCGATAATTCTGACTCTAAATAGACCACACCAAACAACTAAATCATCTTTGCGGTTTGTGGGATGGACTAAAAATGGATTATGTCTACTCCAATTATGAAAATTCTTTCTATTATACATTCCACAATTTGAAAAATTAGCCTTATCGCTCCATATAATATTTCTATAGAAGTTTAGATCTTGTCTGCATTTATTCATAAACCACCGACAAAACCCCAATCGTCTCTCAGGATCACCAGGTTTTAGTGTTAGCACTGGTCTTAACTTATAAGGAGAAATGTTATGTTTCTTCAGAATTCGTTGAATACCAGACAGTGGAACAGCTCTCTAGATGAATCTCTGATGGAATTTTTTGGATATACCTCAAAGTAGGATAAAACGTCAATTTCTATATCTTTAGATATTACAAAACGTTTTTTAGTTCTCCTCTTCTCAGAAACTTTCTTATTGTTCCAGAATAGACCATAAAGCACAGCAAAAAAACGCCGATTAGGTAATTCACGATCGGGAACGAATTGCTGTAGTGTTGGAGTGCTCTTACGCTATTATTCTGGCATACCAAGTAGGATTCTAAGATATCTCGTTTTTAATGATGGGAATACGGCATTTCGAAAAATATTTGAACAGTAGTTGACAGTTACAATTACTTATGACGTCATGACATACTTGAGAGTATTTGACAAATAGTATTTCAACAAAGTTTCAAGGCAACTTGATTGCTCATAATAATTATGTTTTATCGAATCAAAAACATTTTTTCCAACCACATTCATATGATCCTCCAGTATTTTCTGTTCGAAGAACCGATATTGTGTACCAATAGCTTTCAAAAGCATTGGTCAAAGAAGCTACTCATATTTCCCAAATTATTCAGTCAACTACCACAAAAAATAACAGACGAAACTTCTTCAAAACGCTTCAAATTTCAACTTTTATTATTTGTTAATGAAGCGGATAGAACAAAAATGCGTAAAATGAAGGCTGAATCAATAATAGAGAAGAGGTTCATCTTACAACACTATTTGATTGTTTTATCTTTTTTTTTATGCAAAAACGTACTGAAAAAAAAATATTTGATATAAATTATTGTTTCATTTATGTTCTAAATGAAATTTGCTTCAGTATTCACCACATACAAGTATGTGTAATACTTCTGTGGAATTGTAAATGTTTTTTCAGTTTTATGGTATTCATGATTCCTCCTATTAGAACAACTGTGTTTTATATTTTATATCCTGTATATCTGTATTTGTGTATCGTATTTTATATTCATGAATAAACGTAAACGTAAAAATTACATAAAAATTACCAGATAATTTCACATTCAAGCGTGTTATGCTATAAAAATTGCAATCCGTTATTTTCATATTTTCTTAAAGAGCCCTCCTCTTTCGGAGTCGGGCTCTTTCGCCAAAATATGAAAAAAATCTGGTGCAATTTTTAGATAACACGCTTTCTTGCAAGATTATCGGAGATTTATATGCACTTGTGCAATTATAATCGAAAATGCATTATTTCAGTAAGGTCTCAGTTATCTTTCACTACACACTTTCCCATCATTCCTGGATGTTTTTTTTTGATAACATTTGCAAATATTTTCAGTGGATTGCTACACTATAACCCTAAACACACTCTACATTATTCAGTGTATTCCTTCTACTGAAGATGAAATAGAATCAAAATACGCATCTTTAAATGAATTGAATTTGTGAAATAATATATTAATTGCTCTTATTATATGACGCGTTCATAAACTAATTTTGCACCAAATCCTTTGAACTAAGAGGCTTGAGAACAATTGACCTTTGTCATATAGGCGGTTGATTATTACTGCACACATATTGACGTTTCATGAATGTTTGGCATGGATTCCTTTGAGATAACCAGATTGTTCGATTGCAGTTTGCTTTGTGCATTTCCTATCAAGAAATCGATGGATTTCCCATTGCCCATTCATGACGTTATCGAGAACAATGTTTGTACAAGCATATGCACTTGGAGTCCGAGGAAAACCATCAAAAGAATGGGTACAATAGTTTCACAAGTTTTAGTTGAAGAAGCGATGCTGACGAAAAAAGAAGCACTCTCCAAATGTCAGTGAAAATTCAGTAATTTTTTGAAGAAGGTATATACAGCAGTTTAAAAATAAAGAAACAAGACACTTTCCACAGCTTCGAGATTTTACACAGTGCTTGACGGAAAGTAGGTACATGAAAAAAATTCATCCAAATTATAAAAACAATTGTTAATTAAGAATATTTTCAATTTGGTTTTAAATCAATCAATGATTTAATGATTTCTGTATAGTCTGGTAACTTATTGGATATTTTCAAACCCCATTCAATCAGGTAATATGTATTTATTCTGTCTTTGAAAAATGGCAAATGGAAATCCCTCTTCTGTCGAGTGCAATAATTATGAAAATATCCAATAAGTGAAAATGACTTCTTGTTTTGAAACACATACAAACATACATAACTCATATACAAATAAGCATGTTGAAGGCAAAATACTGTATTTTTGATGAACAATTCTCTACATGCAATAAATCGAAAAATTTCTGAAAGTGTGTATACGGAAAGGATCAAATGAATGGAAAGAAATTATTTCTGTGGTCAAAAATACCTGTCTTCTCAAAACATTTCCACAAAGTGAAAAAACGAGGCAAATATCAGACGAAAAATAATTACTTCCCATACGGACATTGAATTACATGTTTCGTCCAGTTGTGCAATGTTCCTCAAGGAGGACATATTATAATTATAATAAAGCCATTGAATATTATCCTTCATTTTAGCGTCGGATTGTTGGCCCACCAGGAAATTCACGAATGGGGACTCTCACAAATTGGGCTCTCATTACGAGTAGCCAATAATTTTTTATCTAATGAGAAACTGACAATATTCAACATAATCATTATCATTTCATTCGTTTCACAAACATGCATTAATGCAACAGAAATTGAAAATATTATGACTTCATGAGTTAATTTGGAGGGAGGAAGAAGTCATTTCCCTCCATATTTTTTTCTACTTCTATGTGTGAAATTTTTATGTTGTATTCCTTTTAAATGCCAAACCTTGCAGGTAAGCATAAACAAATCATATTTATACGGAATCTGCATGAAATTTTGCATATATAGTGCGGATTTGAAGTTAATCTGCCGATTTTATATTTTTCATGATTTTCAAGGGTCTACACCTTTGGTTTCTTTCGATTTATCTAATTCATTTGTTTAACTTCGATAGACTCATAATTCACATATTAAACAAACTTGATCTTTTTGAACTGATTGCGTTCGCAGAATTGCTCTATCTTGAACTGTTCCAGAGTTAAAAAGTTCACTTGGAGTGGAATGGAGTTATTTTCCTGCTTATTTTTTTCTACTTCAATTCATGACGTTGTATTTCTTTCATATACCAAACCTGGAATCTGAGCATGAACAAATCATTTATTTTCGGAATCTGCATGAAATTTTGAGTATTTAGTGCGGATTGTAAGTAAATCTGCTGATTTCGTATTTTTCCAATAATTTTGTTTTACATCGACGGACTCTAAATTCAGAGATTATATCAATTTGATCATTCTGAATCGATTGGAATTCACAAAATTACTATATCTTGAATCGTTTCAGAGTTGAAAAGTTCATTTCGAGGGGGAGACCAGTAATTTCCCTCCATATTTTTTTCCACTTTTTTGACGTTGTATTCCTTCTGTATACCAAACCTTGCTTCTGAGCAAAAACAAATCATATATTTTCAGAATCTGCATGAAATTTTGCGTGTATAGTGCGGATTTCAATTTAATCAGCCGATTTTGTATTTTTCATGATTTTCGATTTTTCGAATGAATTTTTTCGACTTCGATGGACTCGAAATCCACGGATTACTAATTCGATCTTTCTGAATTGATTGGCATTCGCAGAATTGCTCTATCTTGAACCGTTCCAGAGTTAAAAAGTTTATTTGGAGAGGAAAGGATTTAATTTCCTGCTTATTTTTTTCTACTTCTATTCATGACATGTTTTCGGAATCTGCATGAAATTTTGCGTTTCAGTGCGGATTGTAAGTGAAACTGCTGATTTCGTATTTTTCGAATAATTTTGTTTTACATCGATGGAATCTAAATTCAGAGATTATATCAATTTATTCATTCTGATTCGATTAGAATTCACATAATTACTATATCTTCAACCGTTTCTGAGTTGAAAAGGTCATTTCGAGGAACTTCCCTCCATATTTTTTTCTACTTCTATTCGAGACATTTTTGACCTTGCATCTGAGCATAATAATAATAATAATAATTATCTTTATATACCCAAGAAACATAAATGTTTATAATAGGGTTCTAATTCTCTAATTAAAACAATAAATAACAAAATTCAAAGAAATTATTGCAACAGAAAAAAAAAGGAAGGGTTGTCAAAAGCATCATTGTAATAAATGTTTCTTCAAATGTTTTTTGAAAAAGATTTTTTTCAATATTTTTCAAATTTTTCGGTATTTCATTGAATATCAAAATTCCATTATATTCATTTAGAGTGGGAGAGGAGTAATTTCCCTCCATACTTCTCTTCTACTTCTATTCGTGACATTTTTGACATTGTATTCCTTCTAAAGGTCCACTCTTTTATCTGAGCATGACCATATTTTTTATTACTCTTCATAGATTTGCCGAACTGATTCAATTTGTTTGTATTGCGTTTTTATAATAACCATGTTTTGCGTTCCTCACATCTTTATTAGGTACAGTTTATTTCGCTTTTTTATTGATGATATAAGACCATGTATTATCCACGGTTCCTTTTTGTGAACTTTTCTGTACATTAGAGTACTGTTGTGTTGAAATAACTCAGTTATCTCCACAGACTCTGTACGAAGGTATAAAATAGCTCAAGTCGACTCAATAACCTATTCATTCAGTACATATTGGATGCAATCTGGAAGATTTTATCTTCGACCTACTGACACGTCACTAGAGAACAGTCTCCATATCGTGTTCTATGTTATACCCAGAAAAAATGGGATTCACATGTGGTATCAAATGAAATACAAACTGAATACTGGAAGCTAGCTTATCTGATTCCATAATTGTATATTCATAAAGACTGCTGAGAGTTTGAAAGATCTTCGAGGCACTGAACTCTCCTTAATTATTTATAATCCTCACTCAGACGACATTGTAACACAGTCTGAAATCGAATCAGGATAATGAATGAAAACCAGACATCATCAAGATGAATTCCTCACTCCTTTTGTTTTTTCGTTTACTGCATTCTCGGCCATCGCATAGCCTTACAGTCTAAAGTTCACAATGACCCTCGAGCTGAACTCATTTTGAGAGCTCGTTGAAAAATAAGAATCAAGAGTGCTCGGATGAAAAGCGAACAACTGGAGTGTCTGGGGTGTATACGAGTGTTACAAAACAATGAGCGAGCTTGCCAGCTCATCTGAATGCACGGTCCTCCACATGTAGCGAGATTTTGGTGGAAATGAATTGGTGCACTTGGACCCCTGGCAAATATCCAGAGTTTTTGTCTCATAATCAGTTATGAGACATTGTACAATTTAGTTGCATTGACAATAGGCTACAGTGTTCTTGACCTTTCAACATTGTGTCACATTGAAAAACTTGAAGTCAAATTGAAAACGAAAAAATGATATTTCGTAAAAGCTGTTTTGAAAGAATCAGCATCAGAATCAGAAATTTTTCAAATTTTTTTCCATACCATATTCGTTAAATGCAATGTTTTTTGTACAGTTTTAGTGAATGTCAAAGCGATCGTTGGTCGAACCTAGTTTCTGTAGGCGTTTCGGCGAACATCTGCATCTTCAGACGGGTCGAATTTAAAATTTGATCATCGGCAATTTTTCAAAAATGTTTCGTGTTAAATCGGTATCGTAGAACACGGAAAAAATAGTGAAAAAATTCCAGAACCGTCGAAAGTATTTGTTTTTGGCGGTTACATGCGTTGGGATGCCAAATTGGCCGATCGGAGGTGAGCTGCGCCCGTCAGAAATTTTTATAATTTTTTTCCATATCATATTCGTAAAATTCAAATGTTTTTTGTACAGTTTTACTAAATGTCAAAGCGATCGTTGGTCAAACATGGTTTTTGTAGGCGTTTCGGCGAACATCAGCATCTTCAGACGAGTCGAATATAAAATTTGACATTTGGAATTTCTTTAAATGAGTTTCGTGTTAAATCGGTATCATAGAACAAGGAAAAAATAATGAAAAAATTCCAGAACCGTCGAAAGAATTTTTTTATTGCGGTTATATTGGTTGGGATACCGGATATAAATGTCTTGATATACGTTTTGGACGGGCCACCCTGTAAGGATAGTTATTTGGTATCATGTCGCGAACAATAATCCAGGAAAAGAGATCAGCGAACATTTCACAAAAAAAAAATCGTATTCTGTACTGATCTGTATTTATACTTGCCTCAGTGCTTCTTCGCCGAGTGACAGATGTTACATACTTGGAAAATATGTAGAATGAGCAAAATGATAATATAAAGCTATTATTTATATCGTGTTCGAGAAGCAATATTGTAGCTTTTGAGAAACGAACATCTGTGATTCAATTTGTTCAGACGATTGCCAAGAGAATATTCGATGACCTGTGAAACTAGAAAAGTTTTAAAATGCTCTTTCTGTTCGGAAAACGTGAGAGACATGGAATTGTCCGACTCGATAGTTCATTCTTTCCTCAACAAACGGAGTTATCGCACATTCTCACTTAAATTTTCATTTTGATCATACTATGTTACGGGCTGAGTTTCATACTGTTGTGTGTAACTATAGATTTTATTCAAAGGAATAGCTCCAACAATTGAAATCAAAGTACAGCAAAGAAAATAGAATATCCTATCAAATGGCAGGATTCAATGTATGACCATTTTAGAGTACCATGATCAGACCTTGCTCTTCCATCTAACCATAAAAGTGTATATATGTTTGAAGACACGCAATACAAACTAAGTATATTAAATGAATAATATCAAGGGAATACCTTAAATCATGATGTATAGACTTCTTACAGAGTGCAATGCCTGGTGTTTGAAATGAATGATATTAATAGCTTTAATTCAACTAAATATCAGCAAGGGTGAGTTAAAGTGTTTACAAAATCAGACAGAACAACATCTCTCTGAACTATAAAAATTTATATTTCCAAAATAACCCTCCATGTTCCAGGAAGTTGACCAAATCGAGTATTCCACTGACAGGACAGGAACTATCTTGCTACACTGATCAATTGTTAATAACAATAACAACAATATCAGATATCCAAGTAGAGGAATGATCCCTGAGACGATTTTTAGATAAATTTACCAGAGAAATCTGGAATTTTATCCGTTAAGAAGTAACTTTTCAGTATTTTTTTAGATAAAACTAGACAAGTCCTTCAATGCTATGAAAAAATACAAGGAACCACGGTAATGAGAAATTTAATGCCGAGGAGGTGTCAGTATGTTCCTAAATCGTAGATTTAGGTTATGAATATCTGTCCGGAAGTTAATTTTATTATAGAGATAAGCTGGATTTGTCTGCGTGATTATTTTGTGGTAGTATCTGCAAGCATGAAAAATACCGCCAGGATTCCATATTCAGCCATCCTAGAGTGTTTACATGGTGAAATATATGGTCCCTTCTACGCGAACCAGTAATGAGCCAGTGGCAAGAGTTCTGTAAGATTTACAGTCTTCTCTTGCCTGCTTGAAGAAGCTATGGACCATAAACCAAAGTCGCATGAGAGAGGACAAGAGCTTTCCAGAGTATTTATTTCGATTTCACATTAAGTGTCTTTCTATTGCGATAAATTTTTTTTAATCAGCAGTATCCTAGTTTCGAAATAAGCGAGACATGGAATGAAAATCTGAGAGAACGAGATTTTTTGCACAGTTCTTCAATGGTAATTGCAAGTTATCAGTACTAATGCTTATATGATTTAATCAGCGCTTTCTAATTGCTAATCTACCAAAGTGCATGACAAGCGATATAGTGGGATCTGAGAGACAATACATTTTTGATAAGTAAACAAAAGATTCAAGATCTTCATTGATTCTTCGACAAGCCACCGCTACCAAGTTTTCATCAAATTGCATATAGATTTGAGTATCATCAGCATAACTATAGTAGTTGTTTATATACTTGAGGCAGTTAGGAAACTGAGAAGTATATATCACGGAAAGCAGAGGCCCAAGTATGGAGCCTTGTAGAACACCATTTGATATTTTCAGAAATCAAGACTGTGATAAACGAGTCTTTTCGGACAGGGACATTTCAGTAGGATAGAACAACATT
Organism: Chrysolina americana; assembly: GCA_958502065.1. NCBI lineage: Eukaryota > Metazoa > Arthropoda > Insecta > Coleoptera > Chrysomelidae > Chrysolina > Chrysolina americana. The sequence goes on along the minus strand of OY293412.1, from coordinate 95,671,015 downwards.
TTTATGGTTTTCACATTTTAATTAATATTTATGTAAGTGCCTAAGACCATTCGAGAAGGTAACTCTCGGAACCGACAGTGTAGAAGGTCGAACTACGATATTATTTCGAAATATCGGGCAGTCTTCGTCTTCAATCGGTATTTATTTTTTCAGATTTCAACTCTGATTTCAATATGGGATATTACTCATGTTGTAAATTTTAAGGTTTCTATTAGGGATACATAATTTTTGTTGGTCGTTGATAATCATTGAAAATCCAGTTGCGTAGTCAGATTTTTTCATAAAACTTGTATATATTTTTCGGAAATACATTTCAAATAGGCAATAAAATTTTGGAATTTATTTCGAATTTGAGGCTCTGAAATATGAATATTGATGCTCTTTTCCTCTGCTATGCTAAAATAATTAAATCGGATAATTGCTAACAAATTTTAGGGAAGCCCTTCTTTTAAATGTAGATTTAGTAGGAATTTATTGTTTCATGAAATAACTATAATCTCATATACGTACTTCTGAAATGAATAATATTCTAGTATCCCCAAATCAGAATCACCAAAATAATGACTATTTCTACTGTAATACTATTGATTGAGTTCGGAGTGGCGTTCAATGAAATATTCATTATCGTGGATAATGACCTGATTGCACAATCTAATTCGCAACAGCAAGCTCAATTTTCAAAGTGAATTAGGATATCTGCATGTAAAACTAGTATGTTTCCACTCGAATACCAGATTTAAATCAATAACGATTTCCACGCACTCGTTGTATAATCGATGGAAACAAATTTGTCGAAATTATTCACACTATTTGTCAAATCGATTGAAACAATGGAACTCGCTACGAACTAAATTGTTAGCAGACTCGTCCGTGAATTCGAAAGAGGCAGGACCTTCAATGCAAGACTGAAATCGATTTATTTTGAACCGTGGAACATTTTGAAGCAAGTTTATTGTACCTAATAATTATTTGAGAGAATTATCAACTAAACTGTACCGAAGATCAACTTACATTAGTAGATTTGATGATATGCTAACATTGAAAAATGTGTAAGAAGTTTGAATACCGACATTGACACATTTTCGAAGCAATCAAGGAAAGTGACAAAAAAAATTACATGATTTCTTCATCATGTGAATAAATAGCTCCAACTGGTTCAGCTGTCCACTCATGTTCTCCCACCATTATCAATGGAACTGAAGGTAGATTTATAAGCATAGCAAACTCTCAAATCCGACATCAATACATCAGACTTATATGAAGAACCGAAAATCGATTAACTGAACATCACAAGAAGTTAATTCTGGAATAACATAAAATCAAACCAATCAAAACAGGCAAATCACAAAAACAAAATATTGTGAAAATGATTATATAACGTAACAAAAATCGTAACGCCGATGAATATTCATAATTGACATATTGAAAGTTATCAGAAAAATAAATTGTCAAATCGGAATGTACAGAACCGAAATCTATCAGAAAGAAGATCGTGGGTTGTTGCTCTACTCTCTCAGAGATGGAGCAGTGAGTAGTCAATATAAATGAATTCCCATGTAGCGATGACATATCTTCAAATATTTGTTCTACCAACATGTGTTACCGAACTGGTAAGGCACACATTAATTTTTTTACCAGAATTATCAAAGAATAAGAATCTGGCTTCAAATCTTCTATGGATTGACACGCCAAGCAGCAAACGACCTTTTTCTCCTTATTTTTCTGGTCTTTGTTGATGTACTCAATTGCTTCTGATGAATCAGAATATGGAAATTAGGAATAAAGCTCCATAAAAATGATAGTCAAGGGATTGAGTGAATTATACAAAGTGAGGAATAATGGTCCGAGAGTACTACTCTGGACTTATTATTTTCACATGTCAAAATTCTACTCTGAAATTGTCATTACTGACAGCTTAAAGTGCTTCGAAGTTTATTGAAAAATTAACACAAACCGATTCAGTGTCATCACCCAAGAGAATATTGATCATTTAACACAAAATTCCACTCCACAAAACACAATTAAATCCAAAAAATGTATATGGAATCAGTTCGAAGCATTTTGCAGAATCAGAAACTACCAGCTACAAAACGATACGACTATTAAAGAGATTGCAAAAATTCTGGAAGACTGGGCAGCAAATATGAGAAAATGTAACAGCGGAGATAACAAAGAGTAAAAAATTAGGAAAATTCCTTCAATTGTTGAAAAAAATTATATCCCCAAATACAACTCGATCTTCAAATTTTATCAGATAATTTTTATTTTCATCACTCAAACTTCTTGATTTGAGGCAAAAACATTCAAACAAACCGAATATAGATAAAATCACTAGTCCTAAAGGACTCGTGATTTTATCAATCGGTTTGTTTTTATATTTTTGCCAAATAAACACGTTTTCGTGGAAAAGAAAAAATTATCTATAAAATTTGAAGCATTTTCTGAAATGAAGAGTATTTTACTGAAGGCAGTATAATCACTTTAACACATTTTCATTCTTTTAGGAAATATGTTTTCTGCAAGTAGATAGTCACTCATAATGTGAACAACGGTAGGAATGATCATGTGACAGCTTTACCAACCCCGGCCCATAGCAATATTGGGTTCATCATTGCAGAAAATTCTCCTTTAAAGAATTCAAATCGGAAGTATTGGGTGAAAACTGAGTTCCTGTTGAATTTCAACACCTTGTTTCCTAGGAAAAGAGTGGTTACGGACCTATTTGTATACCAAGAATTTTTTTCAAATCTTCTGAGGCTTCTAGCATTCAACAAACTCTCTGTATATAAATACCGCAATAGTCATTTTGGAATATGATTTGGAACATGAAATAGACTTCAAGGAACAATAATGATCTAGTAAAACAGTCGAAAATAGTCTTTTCACAATAACTACATACTTGTATAGATTTTATATTCGACAGAAAACAACTTCTTGCCCACCTCGCTATTATTAACACAAATCCTCAATTTGAAGAAACAACTTTGAAGTATTGAAAAGAAATACTCCAAAAAATCATTCCTATCGTTTTTAACACTTGGATAGGGTCTTAATAAATGCCAATCTACTGAGGGCCATTCAATAATTTTTTATAGAAGTTGAAGTGATTTTTGTGGAAAAAGGGGATTTTTGGCCAATAAGATTTCCAAAAACCAAAAACAACTTCCTTTATGGTAACGTTCGATCATGAAATCTAACATCTAGTGTCATAGTTCCGTGGAATCAAGTTCAAGTCCTTGTGAGGAAATACATGGAATTGCTTCCAGAAAAGGTAGGTTAGATTTGAAATGAGCCAGTCTGCATGGCCCTCCACTACGACCCGTAAGGGTTAACCCAGCTCCCTGACGAAGCCGATTTATTTTTTTGACAGACAGAGACGACATGTCAGGTCCTCCGACAGTTTTAGTCTTGTCATGTTATCATTCAAACGACAGTGGCCTGTGATTGGGCCTGTTGGACATCACAGGTAATCCCTGCTGGAGTCTAACAGTCAAATTCTTCAAGGGATGTATGAATTCCTTGGAATGAGCCAATCCTGCTAGGTTTCTCCAGAAGTTTAATACTTTCCTTGCTATCCTGGTGTTCAATGTATATTTTGCAAAACTTGGCAAGATGCCAATGGCAGGTTCTAGTCCAATCAACCTACTTGCGGCACCTTCTCTGGCAAGAAGGTCGGCCGTTTCATTTCCCCCCATACCGGAGTGACCAGGAATCTAGACCAAAGACGGACAGTCTTCCTATTGGGAAGAGTCTTCTCTGGCAGTTTGACACCAGCTTAGACGTTGATCGATACAAGCAAAGTGCTTTCAAAGCCGCTTGGCTGCTTGAGAAAATATTGATTGATCTTTGTGTGAGGTTGGTTTCTTTCTGTCTCTCTTCTTGGAGGATCCAGTCGTCTCTCTTCGGAATAAGTATTGGAGGTATTACATCAGAGGTCATTCCCAGAATGCTGTGACTTTCAATGTCAATCAGCAGCCTGCTACGCTCTGTATAAGTCTGTTGCATGTAAACGGCAATATGCATGATTTTGTAGGTTATCCATCTAGCCTATCTCTCCATAGCTACTGACGGTGTGATGCTGATGGCACTAGTGATCGCCAGACAAGCCTGTCTCTGTAAACTTGAGAGCTTCAGAAAAGGTAACTATAGCAGTATCTCTCCATATTATTATTTTTTAATAATCAAATACCTTTTCCAGCTTAGGTGACCTTATCTCCACTGGGTAGATATGGCTCACTAATAGTCAGCAGAAGTTCCTGTGCAGATTGGTTTTATCGATTTAACAATAAATTGTTTCGAGTATAATGGCCGATATATTTCCTGCCTTGTCAGAAGACAAAACAGCCATTACTTTTCTATCGGGAGCGTTCCATTCAGACGAAATAACGTCGGCCCGGCATTTGCTTTGGAGGGAACATTTTCAGCAGAAACAATAAGAGAACAACTGCGTTGTGGGGTCAGACATCGAAAGACTACTCGCAACGGGAGATTCTATCCCGTTTGGACCGAATTTTTCCGATCAAAGATCCTCAAAGAACGTTTCAACTTTATTCAGGCTACTGAAACAGTAACTAACCATCGAGGGTGGCTATGTTTAGTTTGTGGTCTACAATTGATATTCGGCTATTTCTCCCGATTAGTTTTCTCTATGAAGTCAATCATACAAAAAAATTATAAAGTTTTTCAAAGTGAAGTATTCCGTCTGCTCATGATATCAGAGTGAGAAATATTTTGGTGAAATTCAATACTTGTAATCGCCACAAATGATGCGACATTCATGATTATTTTGTTGAACTGATATTAAGTATATCAACAGTGTATTCATTTGAACTCTTATGGGAAATACTTCAGTGTCCATAGTCTCAGAGTGTTGAGCCATACTCGATTTTTCAGATCTGTAGAATCAAATGTGCTCTTTGAACCATACTTTGGTGGTCCTTCTGGTTTGACCAACGTACTTCTCGTAGTCTTTACAGGTGATTCTATAAATTCTCAACACTTATTTTCTCCTGTCTTATCTTCGAGAGTACCTAGAAGTTCTTGAAGCTTATACGAGGTTGTATACTCCACCTGCATATTGAGGGTTTTGAAAATGCTGTCAAATTTCCGAGTAACTCGAAGTTTATGGGATGATAATATATTATTCAAGAGGATTTTCTTCTTTTTAAAAATTCGAAGAGTTACGAATTGTTTTTTTTTCCTTTGCTTCCAAATCATTTCATCCACAGAATAACCGTATACTTTCTCAGTTTTGAATCTCTCCTTGTTGAGTGGTAATGACAAGCGCCGATTCAACAAAAAACTTAACTTTTTGCTGTGTGCAAGGGTGGGAGTTCTCAGGGAGGTATCTGATAGTGCTCGTGTACTTCCTATAGACATCTGAAAATAGCAACTGTTGTTTTTTGTTTTCTACGTGAACGATATGGATTGAAACTGGCCATCCAATTCTGAAACAAAACTGTCTACGACGACTTATTTCGTATCAAAGATATCGAACACGTCACCATATATCTTACCAAAATCCTAGGAGAATAGTAAAAACTCTCTTTTGCTGCCATTTCAAAACTCTCTCAACCATTACAAATTTTCGGGTATTGGTACACTTAGAAACAGAGAATTTACTACAAAATAAAATAAAACAATATTTCCCCTTATTTCGAACCAAGTTACTTTCAGATAAGAAAACCACTTTAAACGAATTCAATACATTGGTCGTATCGAAGTTGAAAATAATACTACAATTCTTGAACCGCAATGTAGAGAAAAAAGTATGAAATAATGTCTCAAAACATCTAGGAAGTCCAACCAATCATCTCGTCGATAGGGTCCACCACACACAGAATAGCAACATGGCTTAGAAAATGCGTCATTGGATGCCTATGGTATCACTCAATGAGAACAAAAATCATTTTTCCCCTTTACCACAATAGTAATTTCATACCATTTTGTTAACTTCATCAGTAGAATTACTGAAAATGTTTTAGGGTGAAACGTATCAAGCATTGTTTACCCTCTGCCCTCTAATTTAGGTTCAGCAACTACTTGATACATCCTATTGTCTGGTCAAATAGTGTGATCATCCAAAAACTCATCTTCTTTATATTTCTCCTGATCCCTTCACTAACCCATGAATTGATAGATAAATATGCATGTGTTGCTTGTTTGAGAAGAGCCAAGTTTTGTCGTCCAACATGAATATCCCCTATCAAACGAAATCCATCACATTTCTTTCCATTACGCATGATATATGGATAACATGGATTAAACAAAGAGTGTGAAATCAGTCACCACATTCGGTGAACACGCTATTTATTTGGGTATGAAGATTACGGTTAATGATCATTCCGTATTTATGGCCTGCAAAAATCCATTTGATAGACTGCCAACTCACCAGTATCAGAAAACAGCAGACAAAAGTTGATACACAAAGCTCGTCAAATATTCCACATATAACAAAAGAAAGTGAACAATGCGACACGTTTTCAGAAATTGATTGGTTTGATTTTGGTATTCATCAGTCTAGTTCATTGTTCCAGTTCGGATATCGACAATGTTTGAAAAGGAGATTCTGTATCTGTACAATATTATAACAATCGTTGTGAAGAGAAGGCTTCAATTAGAACGTTGGAGAATTCTACAGTAAGCAAGGAATGATATAATAAGCACTCAATCAACTATAAACAGGATACAAAATTTCCATCTTATTTATGAAAATATTTTATTATAATCATATGGGATTGTGATTGTTCTTTGCCTTCTAGTGAATTTGGATTTGAAACAAAAAAGTCCAATGCCTGCAAATGAAAGAATTTTCAATTCAGGAGTATCTAGATGTGTTTGAAAGAAACTCATTTATAAAACCAGGCTCATACCAATGTTAATTCCATGCAAATAACGGGCATGTTGACTTTCGATGAGTGGGACAACTGAACTATTCATTCATTTTCTTCTTGATTGTGATCCATTGAAAATAGTGACATATTGCTTAGCTATCACATATCATACACGTCAAAGTTTTTTCTCACTCTAGGAACCATAACCGTCATCGATATTTTCATGACAGAAATTCTCCATGAATTTTCTCCAAAGTTATTCTTTATGAAGTGAAAACATGTCATGTAAACTTGATGGCATCGCTGAAAATATAATGCCTTGTGCAAACTTTTCGTGAAGTTCATGTCCCATCAAAATATCGGAAATTGTTCGGGATGTATCCCCTAACAGGACATCAAACTGAGTTAAAACTTCAGAACTTGAAGTGCTTTCGAAAGGAAATGCAATGAAACATTTTTTTATAATGATGTGGGCATGTAGTGTACGGAAAGTGTAGATATTTTGATAATTGGTCTAATTATTTTTGTTCGTTTACTTTTGTTGTAGTTATCCAATTTATGTGAATGGAATTGGTCACTGAATCAAAGACCTGGAAAGGGATGATATCCCCGAAACCAACCCCAATAGCGTAACCCTAACAATCGAGTCAATAAAAAAAAATCTGCAGAAGGCTATTCAGAAATAGTATCGTTATCGTACTATTTATGAATACGTAAATATACTGAATTATTTTGGCTACAACTCAACAATCATTAATATCACCAGTCCAGAAAAGCAAAGAACTTATATAGACTACAGAGGTATTTATTATAAGAAAGAAAATTCTAATCGCCAACGAGTTGAATACAAAATTTGTAAAAGCCGGAAAAATACTTGCTGATGAAATCACCATCAGAGACCAAAATTGTCTTCCAAACAGAGTATCTCATTTCACACTCGTTTGTTCTATTACGTATGTCTGAAAACGAACTAAAAACTATTTCGAAAGGTTTGAAGGATGAAATTGACGGAATTAGAGTAGAAACTCTCCAAATTATTGATGCTTTTATCATGAAACCTCTATCTCTCATTATCAAATAAGACATGGAAAGTGGTATATGGCCATCAGCCATCAAAAACTCCACTATAAAACCACTTCATAAAGATGGAGGCAAAATAAAAGTAGACCCATACCATTATTAACGCACTAATCAAAAATGTTTGGAAATACTAATAAAGTAAAGGTTGACTTTTATCTGAAAACATTGTATTTGAAAATCAGTTTGTTTTTGAAGAAAACACGTCTACAGAGGATTCAATTCTATCCCTAACTATGAAGGTAGATAAGGCTTTGAATGAGAACAAGTCTTGTCTATGCATTTTCATAGACCCATCGAGAGCTTCCGACACTGTGAGTCATGACCTACCTGCAAACATTAGAGGAAGTTGTTACGAGGAAAGTTAACCTAAAATTATTTGAAAGCTATATCACCAATAGACAGCATATCGTAAACGTAGTTGATATCCTCTGTGAGTGAAACACAATTGAATATTGTGTGCCTCAAGGTAGTGTTCTGAGACCACTTTTATTTCAATTTTATATAGATGGATTGTTCTCGTTGAAAAGCGGTGGTGAAATGATTGGATTTGCCGATGACACAGCAATGGTGTTCGTTGCTGAAAACTGGGACATACTGCGTATTGAAGCTCAGGCTCACTTTTCATTGAAGCATAAGAAGATAATAATTTCGCTTTAGAAGAAAGTTACTTACGTAACAGCATAGTAACTTGGGTTGAGGCTCTGAAAGTACCCATCAAACCACTGGAGATTATCCAAAATTGATTCCTGAAGTTGATCTTAGGAAAGGAAAGCAGGATACTGGATTTGAGAAAACTCTGTTGTTCAAATGTTAAATTGGAATATGAAGCAAAAAATATTGCCTGTTTACCTACGAATAATTATGGTACCCGACAAAGACACCATAGATACGAAAATTTATTTTTCCTACAGGCGTGCGTGATTCCTGAGATCTTCTAGTTAGCTCAATTAAATACTGACATGCTATCATTACCTGGTTTTCTTTCGAATAAAGCACATTTATTATTATTATTATTATTATTATTCACCCTATACCCGCACGCAATTTAGTTTGAGAGGTGTCACTTTCCCGCACTAGTGCGGGAAAAATTTTCCCTCACGCTTAAGTCACTTCAAGTGAGTTATTCTCGCACTAGTGCGGGTAAAATTTTTCCCGCACGCGAAAGTTTGTTCAAGAGTGCTGCATACATTTTTTTAATTCGCTTGTAGAAAAAATATTGATCCTAACTCATACGGAACTCCGCTATGAGTCGTTCGGGTAACGGCAGTCGCATGCGGGAAAGGTACTCTTTCCTACAAGCGTGCGTGTTTCGCCCTATTCCCGCACGCAATTTAGTTTGAAAGGTGTCATATTCCCGCACTAGTGCGGGAAAAATTTTCCCGCACGCTAATGTCACTTCAAGTGGGTTATTCCCGCACTAGTGCGGGAAAAAGTTTTCCCGCACGCGAAAGTTTGTTCAAGAGCGTTACATAATTTTTTTTTTAACGCTTGTAGAAAAAATCTTGATCCTAACTCATACGGAAAGGTACTCTCCCGCACTCGACTGCTTACCCGAACTCCGTTTTGCGTCGTTCGGGTAACGGCAGTCTCATGCGGGAATAGTACTCTTTCCGTACTTGTAAGGATAATAACTATTTCAGCTATGATTCTCTTATACAGCATCCAAAGCGTCCAATTTCATTCCTGGCCATATAAAAGAAATAATAAACTTCAACATGTTCGAAAATGAGGTGAACAAATTTATTCACGAAACACCAAGAGTCAAATGTAATGATATCGTTCAATCAAATTTCTTCATCTGATTCATTTCCCTTTATCTATAAGTACTCACCTTCTATTTATCATGCACTGATTTTATTTCCCAATCTATTTTTATTTATACAATTGTTCTCTGTTACAATTTAAAAAAAAATGCTTTGATAACTTTTAAATTTAATTTTTTTATATTTTCAAAATGATTTTATTTTTGTGTTGTTTTGTAATACTTATTCATCTCTTTTATGTGTGCTGCTTACTTCGAATTTTTTTCTTCCGACATTGTGTTGAATATTTTCACTAAGTTGATTTTAAGTAAAGTATTTGTATCTCGAAACAAGTGCTCACCTATCAAGTATGTACCGTATATACATTTTGTCATTATTTTCCACAATCTTCTTTATTATCAATGAATTCATAATACAACCTAGTTTTTCTGATTTTTGAGCACAATAAGCACTCCAATAGAGGAACAATTATATGTCAGATGTATTTCAATGTCCGTGCGGAGAAGTAGTTGTTTTCTGACAAGCATTTGCTTGATATTTTTAACTTTGTGGAAATATTGGAGAAAATTATATTTCAACTTTCAATAAGGTATGATTCTCGCATCATTTTTACCATTTCGTGAAAGTGCACGCAAAAGTTCCACCCTCTGGAGAGTCAAAACCTTATTACGCATAGAATTTGAAGATTTGAATATTTAAAATTAATCAAGATTCCTCCCAACTGCGCTCCGTATAATGGACCTGAAATATTCATGAGTTAAGGTGTTAATGTTTAATACCAACTTAACGGTAAGATTGTCTTATTCGACGAATTAATTGGGAATGACTGAGAAAACCAATTAGGCTTATCGCATTCTGGGGAAATGTGAAAGGTTCCGAACTGCCATTTCCAGACTGATGAGCTTCAAATATGAATTAAAGGATATAATGTGTGGAACACGATATGCTCACGAAAGTGTGAAGAAAGTCAGCATTGAATTAATTGAATTGGGTAACATTGCAGGGTGCTGTATAGCAATGAATGAGTTCTCTCTTATTACTCAGTTTGCTAAATATTTCAAAACCGGCATAATACTTTTCTTGCATTCGATCGATTGAACAGATGTAGTTCAACGGTCGTACGTAGCAGTAGTTGTTTTCTGTTCGATATTTGCCAAAGAGAATACTTATTGCATACAGTTTTTGCGGATTCTGTCCATTTTTCATTATTAATTAAATAAAACAAAATTAATGAGTGTAGTCATATTTCACTGACTTCGGAAAAACTATAATGTAGCGATTCGAGAAATGGCAGTTGTGAGCATTTCTTTATGGGTACTTCTCCGTTTTGAGGAAATTTTTGAAATTTGTTGGAAAATATGGTTGCTCTAATTACATGAGAAGCTCAATTTTCAGCTGTATCTTACCTCGAACCTTCCTCTCGTAAATGTTACGCCGTTCGTCAGTAATGATTTGAGTTTGATGTTCATGGCCAACTTTGTTCGATTGAACAATCAACTGTATCTCCGCCATTTTTCAATAGATTTTCAATTTTGAAGAACAGTGTTAACACAAATTGCGTGTTCTTCCGGATAATGAAAAAAATTGTAGAGGGTGTAATTTGAAAAAAAGTTTGCAGTCACTTCCGGTTAAACCGAATTTTCGGTAATGGAGTCAAAATATGCGTATTTGAGTAATATATTGACTTACTGAATTTGAAAGCTGTATCTTCAAAACTATAGAAAAATTGGGGGTCGGTATGTTGAAACCAATCGAATATCTCAAATTAGGCGTTCACTCATACATTAAAAATATCATCTATACATAGGAGCATTGAAGATCAATATATTCATAACTTGTTACTAATGCATATCCACTACTAGATGGCGCCATGTAACGTGTTTCTTTGCAACTCGGCAGAAATGATCTAAATAATTGTTGAGTTCTCGTCATTTCGTATTTCAAAAATCTATGAATGCAATGGAGATGATGTTAGCGCCATCTGGTAGTGAAACATAAAAAATCATTTTCATATATTCATTTGTAACAAGTAATACATTAATTGTTCTCCGCTGCTAATATGTATCGACGATATTTTTATTTGTGAGTGAAAGCCTAAACTGAAATATATGGTCATCAAAACATATATTCAACTGAAAATAAAATATATGAGAAAAACTATTTCTGACACTAACGGCGCCCCATACTTTTCCTCCTTTAAAGAAATCAGGTCGAAAGCGCTCTGCTCTAAATAATAAATTCGCTCGAAATAATCAAATTATTGCATTGAAATTATTCCTACCCCTCACTAACCTTCCACCAGACGGGCACATACAATCAAAACCAAGAAAATATTTGTACGAAGTAGGTTCGAATCAAAGTTGGAATCCCCTCATAGTATTACTCCGCTCGAATTAAACTCGTAGGATTTATACAAAGATAATTTGGGATAATTTGGACACGAACTTTCTGTACTGTGTGCTGCGATCGAAATTTATTTTTGACCCAAATGGAAGCGGTCCAGTTCTATTCATACAAACTTTTCATATTAATATAAACTTTTATGAGTTTGTGTGTGTCACGGAAAGGGAGCAGAAGTAATAAAACCGAATCGAGTTCTCTATGGAAGGACTTTTCATTCCACAGTAAGCATCGAGGGATATTCGTAATTCAGCCGGTTCTGGGAATTCACAGAAGGGTACATTCCATTCACAGGAAACGTTGATGAATGGGTGAAAAGGTAAATATATTTTTGAAGATTACATATTTTCCTCTGGCACGAAAAGAGCACTAGTAATACCTATCTTCTACTAGATAGAAAATTCTCAGTTTCAATAATTTCAAACACTTCGAAAAAGATAGTTTTTGAAATGGAGCACCTATTTGAAAATAACAAAGTATTTAAAAATACCGGAATGGAAGGAAATAGAATACAATTGAAGATAAAAGTTATTATAACCTTTTATTGAAATAACTAATCTGAGTATACCATTTGAAACACTCAATTTAATAATTCATCTTATGGGATACGCTATGATTATCAAAATATTATTTACCCTAAATGGCTCGAACTAGGTGCGCCATCTAGTTTACAGGCCAAATACATTATATACTATTGTACCAACAGTTCAGACTTCTAAACAAATTTAATGAAAACACTCTATGATTACTCAGTAACGGTGGTTGTATGCCATAGCTGATCGTGTCATGTTGTAAGTTTTTCGTATTTTTGAAGATGCGTGCAATATTGTAATTCATACCAGAATCATTTTAGCGATATTTCATAATAAAAAAAGTGCCTTTCAATTTTATGTATCCTAGAATCATTTTAGCGATATTTTAAAATGAAAAAGTGCCTTTTAATTTTATGTATCCTATAGTTCCATTTGCCAAATTTCAAGAGAAGCAACCCTATTTGTTTTGTTTGTTGTCGTCAAAGTAACAAATTTATAGAAAAAAGTATCACGCATGTTATGTACCTTATTGTCGACAACTAACTTTTTTAAGTGGGTGTTTCAAGATTTTTTATGTATATTCCACTCTTGAAACACCAAACAACAATTTGGCATTTCAAAAATAAACGTTTTGTTTTCAATCCGAAGAAATTAAATATTTGCCCTTCTTTCTCCTACAACATCAGAATCATCTGAGGTTCTCTAGCTTAATTGCAAAGAACTTGAGGATATCTTCAACAGTTCAGATACAGTCATTGCTTCAGAACAGAATGAAGAGCCAAATATTTAACTACAAGCAATAAAAACACCTAGCAAAATACATTCCAGAAAATAAAGCAACATCAAAGCAATTTTTTCACACTACTGAATACAAGATCTCAGAGAAGCAAGGAAGCAAAACAAAATCAGAGGAAGAATTAAAATACTAGGAAAGAGAAATCAAGAAAAAACAGTAAAAGACGTGTAAAAATTCCGAATATAACATACACATGGTCTAGCGAAGAATATGAGATTCCAGTAGACTTACCTAATAACATATTTTCAATACAAAATGAAATAAAACCATACCTTTGCAATATTTAAAAAAAATCATATTCTGATCTTACTGAGTTCATTGCGGAGAATAGCAATTTATATTCTTGTCAGGAAACAGAAAAATCCTTAAATAGTGTCGAAAATGAGGGACTTCCATCAAATCATTCAATTGTGTGTAAAATAAAATTTTCTTGCGAAATTGAAAAAATAACGTAAAGATGTTTTGTTTTTCTGTGTGCGGGATGTTAAAGTTGTATCCTCATTCATCACTCTCCTGAATAGACCATTCTGAATATTTTGTCTCCGGCCTTAGCCCACTTGACTCAAGGAAGGCTAAGGTAAAATTTTTGGGCAAGTCTTCGATGTCCTTGAAGAATACCCGAATGACTCTGGCGTATCCCTATGTAGATGCTGCCCTGAAAATTATGGATTCGATCCCTACTTTACCGTGATCGTAATGTTAGAAATACAAGTGGTACAAAAATGTTGTTTTTCATTGTGTGAATGGCTGCCGATATATTCGTCCTAATTAAGAAAATATAGCACTAACTCGTAATATTCCAAGAGACCATCCTGTACTTGTGAAAGATTGCAATTTCCATGCCCTGCCTTTCTTTTCACCTCGCCCGGAAGATTATCTCTGAAATTGTACCTAATCCTCGAACCTTCCACTTGAAAAATTCATTATTGAAAATGGAAAGGGCTTATGGCGTATAACAGGAAACCCATTTCAGAATTCTGGGGTCTATGTCTGTCTTGTTCCTTATTCAATATAAAACATGCTGTCAAAGAGCCAATGTTCATTCTCGACTGAAATATCAATCAAAGTAAATTGTTGTTTGAAGGAAGGTGGAGTCAACGGAAGGCCTCGCTTCTCTGAAGGAGTGGAAAATGGACAGAAGGGAGTTTATTTTTAAATTATGCAAGAAAAAATGCTAGACAGTGTCAGACTGGAACAGGAAATTGTTTTAGTGATTCAGAAGCATAGAGCAAAATGAATAAAGCTCATTTATATAATCAATCCATTACAGATAACCACGTGGGATAATTATACAAGACATTATGATATGGAAAACATCGTAAATATCAAAAATTCAATAAATATACATACTTGAAGTGACACACGAATTGTAAGGTTCACTTTAAAGCATCAAATAGATAAAAGGTCACCAATAATTTCAACGACCTACAAGAATCAGTTTATTTTTATTTATTATCCTATAGCTGTACAGGTCTAATTCTATAGTCGACAGTTATGTTGCCATCAAACTCTCGACACAAGTTTCAGTCACCAAGTGACCATGTTCTGGAGGGTAGTTCAATCTCCCTTACTTTGTATTATCAGTAGTAATACTATAAGTACTTCAAAATAATCAGGTTATACATCGATAACTTGTTGCATAATTATAATGAGTGTCAGTTTGACAGTTCAAATAATCCGACCGCGAAGCGGGAGGATTATTCTGTCAAACTGACACGATTTGTAATTATGCAGGAAGTTTGAGATGTATAACCGTATTTATTTTGAAGTACGTATTGTTTTTGATACGATAATTTTTTGAGTAAATTAAGTAAATATAATAAACAATTTATTAATATAAATACAAATTGGTGCAATGGAAGTTACAATTATTATATAAAACGTTTTTTTTAACTGAGTTATTTTCGGCGCAGGAAACGTGGCCACTGCTCATTGAAGTGCAAATACTGGAGGTGTTATTACTTGAACCTGCAGCGTTTTTAAAATTGGATCTGATCTTATTTATTATGTTTTGGTGATGTTCATCTATCTATAGGTAGGGTTTGATGGAATTGCTAATGCCACGTCCTATTATTTCAATAAGTTCTTGTTCCGATACACCTGCTTTTGCCAATTTTGAAACAGCAGTGGCTCGGTGAGAATGATTTGAAAATTTTTTGTTTGTCATATTCAAATTTGCCAATTCTGCAGACTTTTTGGTCCATTTACTAATTTCATGCACTCCAATTGGCATATTTTTGTACCAGCCAAGGGATTTTTCTTTTCTCCAGTTGGGATTTACTGTCAGAAATAACCTATCTGTTTTAATATTGATGTGTCTTCTTTTCATCATTGGCTTATCTGGAAGTCTCACTGGACAACGACTCACTTCATTATGGTAAGGTACAAGCCATTTATTATTAGCACATGGTTTTGCTCCTCCCTGTGTGGTTTTGGTAAAAATAGGATTATATTGTATTCAACCAGTTGGAGTATCATCATTTCCAGATTCTTTTTGAAAATAATGAGTCAAGCATGACGCTCCTCCATTTCCTCTGCACGCACGTTCTACAGAAGCAAATAAGAAAATTTTTATTTGTAATACTTCCGGTGTATTTTCATCCCACGCTTCTATCATTGCTATGTACTCGTTATCTTTAAATGCTGATGCACTAACCTTTCTCTTGTCCGGTAACATTTGAAATTCCCTTCTTTTTGAATTTCTTGCGTTTCGTGCGGCTGAAAATATGGGACTAGAGAATGGATCAATTACTCTATTAAACTCCTTCATATATTTTTCTTGTACTTGTTTTGCCGTAATGTTTCACATCGTTTCAACCACATTTTCTTTATAATTTTCTCCATTACATTTTCGCATATTGAAATCCCAATCTTTCAAAATGGACGCTATCATTTCAGTGGAAATTGATTCATTTAGCACATAGTTTCTTTCACTGCAAAACGTAAGAAATTGTTTCCATACGTACATTTTGTTTTCACTGTATTATGAGGCTCAGTATTTTGTATACTTTCGTCTATTGCATTTGATGATAAATCTCCGAATCGACTCATTTTTGAACAATCTTTGATAAACGTCACAATTTGACAGTTCTGTTTGTTGTATATTGATGTCGATGTGGTTACTATGAAAATGAAATTATTTTAAAATTTTCGATTGGTGGAGCTACTCTATGTATAATCAGGTATTATCGAAATTATACGAGGTAACTTAACTAAATTGGACATTCTGATTGGTTGAAAATCATACGAAAAAAATAATCGGGGTGATACCACGAGTGCTCGCAATACTTTCGATAGTTATGCTGTCGGAAATCAACAAGATCAAATTGCTTGGGAACACCGCGATTCCGCTAGGACGAGGAGTTACCACAAAGCAATTTGATCGAGTTTACGATTTCTGACAGAATTAACGATAGTATTGTGAGCACGAGTTGTATTCATTGAGATAATTTCAAGAGCCAACGAAGTTAGGAAAACATATATTCTTGTTCAATTCAGTTCGATGACTAAAAGCTGTCAGACTGACATTTATATTGCCATTCTTGCTAGCAAGATATATCCTTCATTGTTGTATGCTTGCGTAGTTGCCCATGACGACGTGGTATTACCGGCTCAAAAGGAAGGAACTGTGTACTATCAGTGAAGCTCAGTTTTTATTGGTTCTCATATCGCAGGATATGCGAGTTTCATATAGCGAGTGAAATTATGAAGACCAATGCTGCTGGATGTGGCAATCTCAATTTGAAGATGACTTAACTCTGCTGTCCTCACATTATTCATTATAGTACCCATATTTTTAATTCTTATCAGGAAATGTCATCCCAGAGGAGTGGAGAACAGCAATTTTGAGAGATACCAAAAAAACTAATCGTGTAAAATATAAAAATCTGAGGGGACTGAGTATTCTTCCAGCTCTATCGAAGCTACTGGAACGAGCAATGGATACACAGTTACGGAGACATTTGAGTGAATACTATCACCAGTAACCCAGTCTGGATTAGGATACAGCTGTATAACTGTTCTTTTATTACATATTGTATATGAAGTTTTCAGGGCTACAGTTCGAGGTTCACGTACGACTTATTCAAGAAATTTTCTATCACTTTGAAATATCAGTTGAAGCGATATTACTATTGCGTGAATGTCTCAGTGAGAGACAACAAAAACTCAACATCAATAGCCCACATTAAAATCTGGAGTTCCCCAAGGAACAATATTGGGCCCTTTACTCTTCACAATATACTCCGCACATATTTTGAATTGTCTTACACATTTTTTGCAGATGATGTGATGTGCAAAAATCATTACTGATTTGAAATCATCCGTAGTTTGTCCTTTGGTTTTATTAAGTACATTTTTTTTAGTTTAATTTTGGATGTACTTTTTTGAAGAAATACTTCAAGCTATTTCAGGGGTTTTGAAGTATTTTTGAAGATTTTTTGTTTTGAAACATAATTCAGGTATGTAGCTTACAAACATAATACCTTCATTCCTCATAAATCTTCTATCACGCAGTCGTTTTCGGTTATTTATGTCGTCGAAAAGTTTATGTTTTAGTTGGAGCATTTGATGTATGTTGTCAGTAATCCAAGGTGACTGTGGCTTGGTTGCGTTTATCGTACGGTAAGTCGTATAAACAATAATTACAATTTTTATAACCTGATTGAAGATAGTTCTCATTCAAGGTCTCGTTGTTTGGAATCCTATCTATACGTTCATACTATATTTCATGGTAGTTCACAAATTGAGTTCAGGCTAATTTTATTGCTGTTATCTTGGTAAGTTTTTGATATTTCAATAGGATTATAAGTATTTTATTGACTATTTGGAAAACCAATAGAAGGTATTTTTCCACTTGCATATAAACGCAAGTAACTTATACTACCTGATGTGAGATAGTTAGTATATGGAAAGCTCTGTAACGGTCAGAGAAAAATCACTTTGTGGAATTTATTTTCAATTACATACTTTCAAAAATACAAAAAAGTTCAGAGGAAATAGTTAAATCGTAAAAAACGTTTTTGTGTCAATGGATCGGTGCATTTTTCACTGAGAAAATCTGGAAAACCTTCTGAATATAGACCATTTTAACAATATATATGGTTCCAAAAAATTCAAAGCTCGACAAACAATTTGCGGAATATGAAAATAGCATTCAATTCAACTGGGCGCATATGGTTTCTCTCTCACAGATTGGCGTTACACCCGTAAAGAAATTGATTTTTCCCTTTTAGTGCAATTCAATTCTTGAGTATTTTTATATTTTTTTCTGTATTTGTCGTGTAAAATGTAATAAAATAAATTTTATTTCTTCATTGCATGAATGCCCACAAAACGTAGATATTTACTATTGCGTATTTCTTGTAGAATTTTGGGTGGTATACTATGCCGAATATACTTAGGATTTCGTCAGCTTGATCGAAAAAAAAAATATTTTATGGAACACCTTTCACAGAAATCAGATGAAATATTTCTCTATCTAAATTGAATTAGCTTCCAGACAGTACAGAATTAGTTACAATCTTGAGAAGGTTATTGCTTCTGATACAACTTAATATTCTCTAGTTTCTTTCGAAAAGGGAATATCAAATGGATAATTTTTTTTCGTTATAATATATAATATTGTTGAGAATTCTGAACATAAAGCTTTACTTTTTAGCTTTTACACTCTGTATCTCGAAGAATAGTGGGTCTATTTTTACGTGCCCACGAACATTTTTACCAAGGAACTGGGACTTTTACCCTCTTTCTGAAAATATCTGTAGTTAAATCAATACATAAAGGTGATAATGCAAGTGATCCATCTAACTACCGCCCCATATCACTGATCCCTAGTTTTGCAAATCTAATAGAAAAACTAGCAAACAAACGCATACAAAACTTTTTACTAACGAACAATATAATATCCATGCACGGAACAATTCGTATTTCAGTTATACAGAGGAACCAAAGATGCCTCATTTTCATTCATGACGGAGGTATCCCGAAATGTCAATGCATGTGAGTGCGCTGCTGCGATATTCTGCGATTTTACCAAAGCATTTGATTGCGTTATCATGACACATTGTTCCAGAAGCTTGATCGGTATGGATTCAGAGATACAAGTTTAGATTGGATGAGATCCCACTTGAGTAACCGCAGCCAAATAATGCGCTGTAACACTCAAATATTGCTGACATTGCATTGGGAGTACCACAAGGCTCAGTACTCGGTCCCATCTTATTTTTGCTTTATATCAATGATATCATTCAACCGAATATCACTGCTAAGATCACTCTTTTTGCAAACGATACAACCTTCCTTTGGCATGATAAAACAGAGCAAAATCTTCTCGACAAAATTGACATTAAGTTAGTGTTAATATATTAGTGGTGCGACTCCAATTCCTTGATGATTAACATAGAAAAATGAATATAATCACATTTCAATATAATCTTCCAGACTTAACTATGGGCAATGAAAATATTCTTAATAAAACTATGAATTGAAATTTGATATTCACATCAATGACCTCTGTCATAAGTTGCTATCTGGATGATATGCTATTCGTGTAATATCGAATGAATTGGATTACTCAGCAGCTAGAATCACGAATTTTGCCCTAATGGGCGCATGCAGCTCTTACCTAAACAAAAATGTTGTACTCCAAAAAAGAGCTCTGAGGTATATCTGTAAGGCCAAGAGATTCATCTGGGCAGTTATTCAAGGATCAAAGAATTCTTACTGTAACATTTATATACATTACGGAAATTGTAAGCCTTATACACAAAAACAAAAATCTCCTTGAAACCTATGAGTTTCACTATAACGCACGTCAGAGCAACTCCATCTAGACCAACTAATAATATTGTAAGAGATTCAATAATTTACAACGGCATCAACATGTAGAATCACTTGCCCACAATGATTAATGATAAATTATGTATGAGACAATTTAGAAGTGATACAAAAAACCTTCTGGTATAGCAATCATTTTTTGAAATGGATGAGTACTTTACTTCCAACCTTTAGACTAGCTCAAACCTCCTTGCTCGGGAATTATTTCATAACCCTTGAAGAACTCATGACTGAATGTGGAAAATAAAAACTTTATGTTATGTGTGACTCACTTGCTTTATTTTGTTAATATTTGAAATTTATTTATCGACTGTTTGTACCGTTTCGAATGTTCTAAATGTATATATATACCCCATATCTAAAAGATTCATGTGTAACATATTTTTATCTCATCTCATTTTTAGGTATACTTTGTGTATACATTCTTTGTTCCAAGAACCCAATTCTTACGACAATAAAGTATATCTTGATTGATTGATTGATTGAAGTCAAAATCTACTATACAAAATTCAGGGAATTCAACCTAAAGCCATTTTCCATAACAGTTATGCGGGGTCAGTTACCTTTCACTTTTTAACTCAAAAACATCCATGGTTTGGATTTATCACAGCTAATATTCATGGTTGACGTATTTGTTTTGTACATATTCACATGAATGATTACTCTCCTGTCAATTTAATAAATGAACAGTCAATATTTACTGCACTGAATGTTTACTCAATAAATACGACTCGATAAATTACTCCAGACACAATATTACTAGGTCTTAAAAGTGAACTGGAATAACGAATATAGTATCTAAGGTGTTTCATAACTAACTAATACGGTGTCCTCACTTTAAAAGTTGCAAATACCTTCAAAACGATAGAACAGAAATATTCAAACAAAATTCTTATGAATTTGTTTATTAAATTTAGAAAATGCGAAAAAATTTCAAGCAAGACATATAGAAAGTTCAATGAAATGCATTCGAATCTACAGCCAATCAAACTAAAGAAATGTATGCGAGTTTAGAATAATTTCAATATGTTTGAATAAACTTTAAAAAACACCAAAAAACTTGAAAGTGGAAATATTGATATTAATAATTATGAAAAAGTAAAACAATCCTTGTTATATTCGATAAGAAACTTATAAAATTGAATTGACAAACAAAAGCTTAACGTATTTATTTTGAAATCCCTTGGATACAAGCTTCCTATTTTCTGAAAACTAATTGTTGAACCTCACTTTTAATTGGAACTGAATTTGTAACATTGATGGAATGAAGAAAACATGCGGCGTATTGACCTTCGTTAATACACCAACTGAGATTATCAATCTTCCCTGAAAAACAATATGTTTATTACCGTCGTTTCTCTCAGAGCGGTATTTATACATTTTATCATAGTTCAGAGTTGAGTTCATACTAATCGGTTCACTTTGATTCCTGTGCGTATTTGCAAACAGAAAATATTGCATTTTCATTGATATTTTGATAAGCCTTGTTGAGAACAAAGAAGATCGAAGCAGGTAAGAGAAAAATTCTAGAGGTACTATCAAAATACTCACCATAACCTTGGGATATTCGTAAAAATTGTATTTTTCTACTCGTAACTATCAATTCACTAACCATCAGAGCATAGCACTGTTTCCAGAGAACCGTTTTTTTTTTTTAGGAGATTGCTCTATTATTGTACATTGTATATAGTACAGCTACTAAATACATAGTATCACGCTGCATCCTCAATATATTTTAGAAAGAGGGTATCACTATGATGTCAGAAACTTGAAGGGGTTAGAAAAACGATTTTCAGGAACTTTTCTAACCAAAATTTAATTTCGCTGAACTACTTACTTATGGAGTATTATTATTATAGAGTAGAGTTTTATAATTCTTAATTGATTGGCGTTCACAGAATTCCTCTACCCTGGATCATTCTCGAGATGAAAAGTTAACTGGAGTTGAGAGGGTTCTTCGTCGAAAAAATTCGATTCGAGTATGAAGCGAAATCAGCATGTCGAAATAAATTTATGGAAAAGTTTGCGTTTTTTGTTGAAATATAGAAATTAAGAATTTTGGAAATTTGATGGTGCAAGAATTTCCAACGTTTAATTTCGTTTCTGCTAAAGTATATCGTATATTCAGTGCGGCTTTTAATACAAACGAACAAACTTAAAAAAAAAAACGTTAGGAAAGTTTCACCGATACTACTTTTTCAAATAAAACACATCGTGATTCAGGTGAAATCAGCTTGTCGAGATGAATTTATGAAGAAGTTTGTGTTTTGTTGATAATCGAAAAGTAAGAATTCTGGATTAATTCAGGATGCGAGGGAAAATTCAGCGTTTTATTCCTTCTTTCTAGTGATTCTGATGATTTTATCTTTTTTTTTCGCGATTTTTAGGGGTCTACTCCTCAGGACTAATCCAAGATTTTTTTCTTTTGCCGATCTACCCTAAATTTACGAAGTATACTAATTTCATAATTCTGAATCGATTGGGTTCGAGGAATTGCTCTAATTTGAGTCGTTCTCGAGTTGAACAGTTCTTTTGAAATTGAGAACATTGTTCATCAGAAAATCTTTAGAAATTTTTGCAATTCGACATCGAAATTTATTTTTGTTGTATGATCCGGAATCAGCTTGTCGAGATGAATTTATGAGGAAATGAAAAGTAAGAATTTTAGAATAGTTTACGGTGCGAGGGAATTTTCAACGTATTATTTCATTTTTATGTGGAATTTTGTATCTAACCACCGACGAATCATATATTTTTGGAATCACCATGAAATTTTGCGTATATAGTGCAAATTTCAAGTGATTCTGATGATTTTGTATTTTACGCGATTTTTAGGGGTCTACCTCTTAGGATTTTTTTAAGTATTTATTTCTTCTGCTGATCGACTTAAAATTCACACAGTATACTAATTTCATGATTCTGAATCGATTGGCGTTTGCAGAATGGCTCTAACTTGGATCTTTCTCGAGTTAAACAGTTCTTTTCAGAAAAATCTTCAGAAATTTTGGCAACTTGTCATCGAAATTTATTTTTATTGTATCATTCGAAATCAGCTTTTCGAGATGTATTTATGAGGAAGTTTGCGTTTAGTGGAAAAAGGAAAAGTAAGAATTTTGAAAAAGTTTATGTTGTGAGGGAATTTTCAATGTTTTATTCCTTTTTTCCGCTAAATTTTTTATGAGCACATACAAATCATATATTTTTGGAATCACCATGAAATTTTGAGTATATAATATGAAATTCAAGTGATTCTGATGATTCTGTATTTTTTGCGATTTTTAGGGGTCTACCCCTTAGGATTTTTCGAGTATTTTTTTCTTCTGCTGATCGACTTAAAATTCACAAAGTATACTAAATTCATGATTCTGAATCGATTGGCGTTCGCAGAATTGCTCTATCTTGGATCGTTCTCGAGTTGAAAAGTTCTTCTGGAGTTGAGGGATTGCAATTTTCAAGTGAATAGAATAATTGATTTTGTGTTTTTCATTGTTTTAGAGGTCATTTCACCCTCCATATTCGCATTTGAAATTGAGAAGTGAAATTCTGATATGAATGATGAAGGTACACATAACTGTTCTAGATACTTTCCCCCTAGTATTTCGTTCAAAATTTGTTCTAGTCATCATCCATCTACATTCCACTTTCATGAGTAACCCGTGAAAGTCTCTAGGAGATCTGTGCGACCTCTAAATGACGAGGGCCTAACCTTTCAAAGCGCGATTACAAACACGGCTAAGAATTCTTGCTGAAAATGTACATCTACGCATTCAAACTGAATCGAGACTATGGTTGCTTGATTTCCGCATCGACACCACTTGACTTATCCATAAAAGTTTTATTTGAAAAAAGTCTGGAGTATTTAACCATAACCCCAAATAAAACTTATCAATTTCTAACGTTTTCAGGTACCATGGAGTCTTATTTACTCAATACTCTGCGAGATATTTTGGCATATACTGGGATCCTCCTTTTGGTTGTTTATTTGATCTTCCAATCTTGTTACAACTACTGGAAGGACAGGAACTTTCCTTATTTAAAACCAAAATTCCCACTTGGGAACAATAGAACACTTCTTTGCAAATTTCTTGGTCCACATTGTGAAACCTTCGACCACTACGAAGAAATCAAAAGAAAGGGCTACAAGTTTGCTGGAGTATTCTCTATCGTCCAACCAAAATTGGTAGTAGCAGATCCTGTAATAGTCAAGGATATATTAGTGAAGGTAATGAATGAAATGTGAAACACCGGTTCTAATAGTTTACTTTACAACGATGTTATAAACTATTATTCCTAGACTAACTATAGGCTATATAGCTAGCGACTTTTGTAATTACCCAAGGGAATGATAATAATTTTAACGAGTTATATACTGTGGTTATCTACGACTGATGTATTGCAGAATATTATACAATTTCAATTTACTTCTCACCAAAATGAACATTAATTTCGCTCCAATTAACAGTCTTAAAATACCGATGAGTATTTATAAAAAATTACATGTGCACCTAATTAAAAATAATAATTATCAATAATTCTACGTATTTGAAAATCTTACTTAGCATGGTCACCTTGATGTCTCATGCAAGATCGTTTTTCATGTGTACTGTCGTAATTTTTTTCTTCATTTTATCGAAAGCACTTGATATTTTGATGGATTACTAGAACTCGTAACACTCAAATATAAAAATCGAGTGGACTCAAGTCTGGAGAACGTGCTGGCCAAGGAATAAGACCACCTCGTCCAATCGATATTTTCGGAAAAGTGTTATCTGAATATTCGTTATTCAGTTAAGCGTTAGTTTTGTAAGACGAAATGCTGGTAAATCCTCTAGCAATTTCGTCACATCGTTCAATGAAAATTCTGAGAAATTTTCTTCATCAAAGTTATCAGGATAACCAATTTCTCGGGCTAATTACACTGAATTTATGTTGAAAAACGTTTGGAGTTTCAGTATCGAAGACAAAATATGACGATGAAGATGAATTGGGGTCACTGTTTCCTCATCGCACAGTCCTAATCTATGACTCTGTCTTAGCTTAGATAATTCTGATAAGTTCGCCGTAGTCGTCGATGGAAGATTTAATCTTGTATTGAAAATATTGTTCAGCATGAAATAACAACAATAGAAGCAGTATTTGATTTTTAACGGTCGGTAGTTTCTCATGAAAATGGTATCTTCCAAAACCCAAAGGTTTTTCTGACCTGTGCTTTGTGATTGCCAGTTCTTCCTACTGTTGGACACATCAGTTACATTCAATTCGTAAAAATACTGAAAAAATTTTATGAGCACATTGACCATTGCATAAATTTGCATGGACATTCTGGAAGCCTTCAGTTTAAAGGAAATCATGGTGTTGAGCAAGATTATCTGTGATCATTGAACTTATTTCCTGTTGAGTATCTTTTTTGCTACTGAAAGGTCAGTAAATTCAAATGAAAAGACAGCGATTTGGAAATATAGGACAAACAAAACGATCGATAAACATAAGATTCAAAGAGGACTCAGCATGTATCAAATACGTAAGATCAAATAACTCCATAGATTTCAGCTCAATGAAATCAATCTGGCAGTTCCACCAACAGCTGGCAGAAATATGAAATATCAGGAATATGTTAACACAGTAATATCATCAGGATAGCGCTGTAATCATGTCACAACGTGTATTCAATCAATTCTTATCTTGACTAGACCATACTGGTGATTGGCAATAATCAGAAAAGTGGTAAGCAGCCGTTGAAGATGGAAAAGTTTATTTGGAAGGTTCACATAGCACCTGAAAATCAGTAGTTTTTCATTTAGTTCACAAAATACTCTGATAATGCTAATTTTTGCAGGATTTCAACTATTTTACGGATCGTATCTTCTATAGCAGCAAATCCGATCCCCTGTCATTACAGCTTTTCAACATGGAGGCAGCAGAGTGGAAGGAGATGAGGGTGAAGTTGACTCCTACTTTCACTAGTGGAAAAATTAAAATGATGATTCCAACTGTACTTTCGGTCAGTCAGCCAATTATAAAGAAGATAGATGATTCGATAATGAAGAATGCAGATATAGATATAAAACAGGTGAATCTTTTCACTTTATATAGAAAAATCATCAATAATTTCAAATTACTCATGATCCCATCTTTCACTCTTTTCTACTTCAACTACTCTAGAAAATAAAAATATTTGAGCTGAGAAAGTTTTGAAATATCTAGCTATATAGAAACCAATTGAGAATCCGTTCATAACGAAGTGATTGATGTATATACCGGGTGGCTACGGAAGTATTGCCTACGGAATATCTCAGTTATTGTATGAAGTAGGTTTGTGAAATTTGGAGCGTCGATATAATGACATAAGAGCTAGAATTTGAGCATATTGACATGTCGAAGTTAACTTCCGGTCTGACCGGAAGTAACATCAACTTTCTTATATTAAATGGAAACCCTATTTTTTTTTTCTTTTCGCTTTATTCAGCTTTCAATTCCCTTTCTAATGACATATCACAAGTTGGTATCTAACCAGAAACTAGATCAGAAAAAATTATTATTGAAATTCACCGAGTAGGCCGTGGAAGCAAAATGAAAGCCAAAAATTGAAAAGTTGGCTATGGAAACCATACGTCACTTGATAACAGTTGCTACTACTGTGATATTTTATTTTCATTCGTCGGCGTTATAAAAAGCCGCCAAAAAAAATATTGGAAAAATTGGGAAAAAAACAATACTCTGTAGGTCCATAACTTAAATAGGAACATACAACTTTTTCTTGCCTGTACTATTCAGCATAACCATTCCTTTCTAATGATATAATAGAAAGTAATTTTTTGGAATGAAATACCAAAAAATCCAATTATTATTATTCAAATAACAAAACATATTATCGCCATACGCAAAAATAACATTAAAAATAATGTGGAATGATAAATTATATCCTGTAGGTTCTAGGTTAAATAGGAACATAAACGTACTTGGTCTGTGCCATCGTCCATAGATATTCTAATATCTACCTATGGACGATGTTTGTGCTATTCAGAATAATCATTCCATTGCAATAATCATTCGAACCAAAATATCAACAAGTAGGCTGATTAAGATGTATTTTGGAATGAAACAAAAATGAAACGAGAGCTCTCACAAACGCTGCTATCCATATTATTTTGACGTTCGAAGTAGTGTTTTTGATTCTGCCATTTTAAAAGGGTTTGGAAATCGAAATCAGTTAGTGGAATATTCAAAAAATGCCCCGTTATTCACGAACCGAACAAATTGACATGCTTCTCATTTATGGTGAATGTTTAAAAAATTCTTATGCCGCTGAACGATTGTATTTAGAGCGATATCCAGAGAGGCAGCAACCGTCAAAAAGGCATTTCCAGTGGCTTGAAGAAAAATTAAGAACTGAGTCTGATGTTCACGAAGACCAAGAAGCATTTGTTATTAATGAGGAAACTGAAATTAATGTATTAGCTTCAGTACAATATGATAGCACAATTTCCTCAAGGCAGATTGGCGCCGAATTAGCTATAAGTAAGGACTCTGCTAGGAAAATTTTGAAAAAACATCGATTTAAATCCTTCAAGTATCAGTTGCATCAACATTTGTATGAAAATGACGGTGAAAGGCGCTTGGAATATTGTAATTGGTTTCTTCGACAAAATGCTGAGAATCACCTATTTAACTATTATATCTTGTTTACGGACGAGTCAAGATTTACCAACAATGGATTATTTAACAGGAATAATACAAGGTAGGTACTGTACTTTATTTGGATTATTGTCGATAGTCGAAGTGTAAAGTGCTAAAAGTGTGAACGGTCTTTTGTTTCAGGTACTGGGCGATAGAAAACGAGCACCGGTTTCGACAAGGTGGCTTCCACGAGAGATTTGGTGTGAAAGTTTGGGCAGGAACTCATATTGTTGGCCCCATTCTTTTTCAAGGCCAACTAACCGGAGAGAGATAATTTAATTTTTTAACGAATGAAATTTCGGAATTCATTAACAACCTACCAGCGGAAATAACTGAGAGAATGTACTTCCAGCAAGATGGAGCCCCTCCGCATAATTCAAGAATAGCGAGAAATTATCTTCAAAATCGCTTTCAAGAGAGACTTATAACAACCCATGGTCCAGTCAGGTGGCCACCAAGGTCACCTGATCTTACTCCGTGCGACTTTTTTCTATGGGGGCATCTTAAAAATAGGGTGTATTCCACACAGCCTACAACTCTACATGAGCTAGAAGTAAAAATTCGTAGAGCTTTCCAAGATATCACGCCCCAAATGTTGAGAAACGTTTTACATGAAAATATCACCAGAGTCAATGAATGTATTGACGCTGAGGGAATGCATTTCGAACATTTGTTTTGAATTTATTTTATCTTTAATCCTATCAATTTGAATTTTTTTTTTGATATATCTGTGTTTTTGTTATTTGAATAATAATAATTGGATTTTTTGGTATTTCATTTCAAAAAATTACTTTCTATTATATCATTAGAAAGGAATGGTTATGTTGAATAGTACAGGCAAGAAAAAGTTGCATGTTCCTATTTAAGTTATGGACCTACAGAGTATTGTTTTTTTCCCCAATTTTTCGAATATTTTTTTTGGCGGCTTTTTATAACGCCGACGAATGAAAATAAAATATCACAGTAGTAGCAACTGTTATCAAGTGACGTATGGTTTCCATAGCCAACTTTTCAATTTTTGGCTTTCATTTTGCTTCCACGGCCTACTCGGTGAATTTCAATAATAATTTTTTTCTGATCTAGTTTCTGGTTAGATACCAACTTGTGATATGTCATTAGAAAGGGAATTGAATGCTGAATAAAGCGAAAAGAAAAAAAAATAGGGTTTCCATTTAAAATAAGAAAGTTGATGTTACTTCCGGTCAGACCGGCATATTGACATCGACATGTCAATATGCTCAAATTCTAGCTCTTATGTCATCATATCGACGCTCCAAATTTCACAAACCTACTTCATACAATAACTGAGATATTCCGTAGGCAATACTTCCGTAGCCACCCGGTATATACAACAGTTATCCTGTCAGCACCGAATTAACGAGAAAATTATTCATGTAGGTAATACAGACAATAAGATTGGTCTCTTCAGCGACACCACCCTGTATATTATCATAGACTCAATTTTTTTTATGATATCACTCACAGGATTCATAAGAAATATTCATGCGAGTCAACTAATGAAAGTTTACTACCCCTAGAAAACCACAACAATAATAATATCATCAGAGATGAAGTTATCCTCATACATAAATCTGGAGTGGCACAGGACAGAGGTTCGAGACCAGAGTTCATGAGAAATTTTCTGAAGTGTAACGGTTCCTTCAGGCGACCACATGCCCTGTTGTGGTGCAAGTGTAATGTGGTGTTTTATTTTTATGGAGAGGCTTAGTGCTACAAAGCACGTTTCTGGATTTCTGAGGTACAGTGCTCACAAGCATGAAAGCGCTTAAGATGCTTTCACAATCACTTAGTATTGTGCTTTGGGTCAGCTCTGCTTGAAGTAGAATCAAATAATATTTCAAACTTTCACCTTGATCCGAAGAACTTTTCGAGACAACTGTGCCCAAAGTATTCTAGTTAATGGCTCGAAGCACTAAGCAATAAGCACTGGTTCCAGAAAGTGCTAGGGATTACAGTGCTCACGAGCACAAAAGCGCTTCGAGTGTTTCAACCAGCACTAAGCACTGTGCTTTGGGTCAGTTTCGCTTGAAACACAGTTACGTCATTTCTCAGACTGTTACCTAACTCTGGAGCACTTTTTGGGATTACTACGCACTTACTCTTTCCGTTAAATTCTCGACGCACCACACACTAGGCAGTAATTCAAAAAACTGTTCGGAGGTACAGTGCTCACAAGCACGAAAGTGCTTGGGTGGTTTAACCAAAACTCAGCACTTTGCTTTGAGTCAGCTCTGCTTCGAACAGATTCAGTGATATCTCAGACTCTTTCACCTCTATCTCAACATTGATAAATAGAATCACTGAATTTATTAGACAGATTAATAAAATCAGTTAAACTTTTTCCCTATTTCATCGATGTTTAAACTTGAAACGTCTTTTTTTGTATTATCCCACAATCTGTTTGACATTTACTGGACTTTTGAGAATGGATAGAGTTTTTTACAATTAGTTTAAAAAACAGGTAGGTGACTAAGAAACCTACTCCTCAATAACATTGAATTTTCAAATAGCTGAGCCTATGGAAAATTCAAACATCAGCATAGTTCATGTTATTGGAGACTACGAGTATTGATCAGAATATTCTACTGAGGATTATCGTTGACATATATTTTTGAATAAACAGAAAAGTACATCCACAGACATCTTCATTCACTCTAAATTGTTTTTTTTCTCAACAGATAGCAACCACATTCACAATTAATACGTTAGCAACCTGCGCTCTGGGTATAGAAGCAAGCAACGGGGGAAGAGATATCGACATTTTCACAGAAATGACTGAAAAACATGCCCATAAACTGCGTTTTACAGATATTGTCAGATATTCGTTCATTGATAGGTTTCCAGACATGTGTCGTAAACTGGGTGAGTACGAACTGATATAATGCCAAAAAGTTATGAATGTTTCTTACCGTAATTTTTCAAACCCAAGTACATCTGCATGGACTTTATTTCATTGCAGTGAATTACTTGAGGACGTGAACTTTCACGACTGCTGATCTCTGATCTTTCGGTGGTTTTCGGGTTTGTCGGTCGTGGTCTCGAGGTAATTCCTTCGTGGCGTTTCGTCTACATCTGCGGCAGATATTTTCAAAGGCGGTGCGGTAACGGACGAAGCGTTCGTTTCAGCCTAACTGATATGGTGTCTTTGCTGATAGAAGAAGGAATGTTCTTGAATAAAGTTTATAGGTTCAACATGATTTGACAACTCTATGTTAGGTAAGGTTTTTAACACTGATGATATTGTTCTCCAAAGTATGGAACACTGATCTGTTCGGGAAGCAAGATTTCGACAGGAATCCAAAAATATCTATATTTGATTTTCAATTATTTCTCATCGGCTGAACGATCTGGAATGCAATGGATGTGGATATGGAATCGAAATGATATAAGTTGCCCTATATTTTTCAGGGGTGAGATTCCTGAGAAAAGAAGTTGCAGACTTTTTCCAGGAAGTTCTGAAAGAGAGCATAACATACAGAGAAAAGAGCGGAATATCTCGTCCGGATTTTTTGGAGTTATTGATCAACATAAGAAATGAAACAAGAATGACTTCTAAACCCATCACCGAAGAGCAATTGGTATGTTATCATCGCGGGTTCAGAGGATTTTTTTTCATGAAAACTGCAACGAAATATTAGAATTTCATGTTCATTCAAGGTTCCATAGAAATTGAATTTTAGAACGGGAAATAAAAAAAATATGAGATGAAAACTTTGGAAATGTAAAAATTATATAGAGCTTATCTTATTTATACCTTTTATATTATTGGCTCATAAATTCGGCTATGAGAATCATTGTGTACTGCAAAGTAGTTCTTGAAGAAGATTTTCCAAAAGTTGACAAATATGCTATACTGATCGTAGGGGGCAGTAGTTATTATCTGTTTGCAGCTTGTTAGCAAAAACAACTTCTTTAATGAGTTCATGTGGAACTCCTGATTGTATATAACCTGTCTCTAATATTTTAGTTGATCATCTACTGCCAAATTAAGTATATCGTAGACTTTCAACATCGAATATGATTCGACTGGTTGTTAGAATCCGAGATGAACACATGCTATGCTTCTTTACTATGTTCAGAAAAGTTATAAATCTTCAATTTTCAGGCAGCTGAGGTCTTTCTCTTCTTCCTTGCGTCTCTTGATACTTCTTCCAGTGCAATTCTATTTGCTTTATATGAATTGGCAAACAATCCGGAATTGCAAGAAAGAGCCAGAAGAGAAATTATTGTGGTATTGAAAAAGCATGACGGCCAAATCAATTCTGAATGTTTGAATGAGATGAAGTATTTGCGACAAATAATTGACGGTGAGTTCGTAAGGTTTTCTATGATACAACTGATTTCAAAAGCAGATATTAGGTTTCTAGGTTCTTGACAGCATGAATTGTTCACCATCAAGTTGATTATTAAATGCTGTTTTTCATTACCGAGTGGCAACAGAAATTTATAGTTTTAATAATGTTGAAACTTTTCACTTGATGTAGGAACACCTAATTTTTCTATTGTATTCCAGAGTCTCTGAGGCTATATCCTCCACTACCAACTTTGGAGAGGAAATGCGTGAATAACTACAAAATCAGAGATACAGATTTGATTATAGAGAAAGGTATTAATATTAGTATTTCGGTGATTGGGATCCACAGAGATCCAGATAATTATCCTGAACCAGAGAAATTCGACCCGGAAAGATTCAATGAGGAAAACAAAAAGAACATCAGGTCTGAGATATACCTTCCATTCGGTATGGGCCCACGAAACTGCATAGGTGAGTAGTAGCTAAAAATTTCAATTGATCCCGCTTCTCATACAGATATATTTTGTATTACCTCAAGGATTATAGTGTCTTTTTTTAAACTCCATGTAGGTGTAAGAAAACTGTTACCAAATCTGGTGGAAACTAGTGAAGCAACTGATATTTTTTAATCTTTGGTAAAAGTCCATTTTGGCTCAAAGTGAATAAGTCTAGATTAGGAGGAAAAACTTCACAAAATCATACCCACACATTTAATTCTACAAGTGTCTTGGGGGTTTATATTTCCAATTCAGCAGAATGTGCCTCCAGCCTGATACATGTTTTAAAGAGAAAACAATTAAAATTTGTATGAAGTTGAGAGTGAAATTTGAAAATTATATGCAATTACTATCCCCAATGCCCAAACACGGTTATTGTTCCCTAAGGTCATCCGTATAGGCTGTTTTCAATAACCTCTTATGTTTGTTACACTAAGTTTGAGATAATTGATTTATAATGTTCATATCGGACAAAGCTGCAGAACTTCAGTGTTACAAAAACATAGAAAGTTTTATTTCTCATTTTTCAAAAACTATACATGGAATGAAGGAATTAGAAGGTATTACATCAAGAAAAATGTGTTATAAACATAACATAACTCACGATCGGAGTCATCAAATATAGATTTGGATGTAAAACATGTAGTTCATTAAAATTATGGCGAAGGAATAGGAAGAATTTCAATTTTTCGAAAAAAATAGCTTTTTGGGACAATCTATTGATTTTAACCATGGGGAGTATTCGATGAAATTTGTAGATCCTCTGTTGGCACTTCTCCTGGATTGATAATATACCGGGTCTTCTATTTAAAATAAAGAAGATTTTGCACATTTTTATTTACAATGTTTTTTATCCAATCTATATTTATGTTATCATATTCTCTTTTCCAACTCATTCCCTCCTTACTTTATATTGATAACATTTCAATCTTCAATCTGTCGATTTATTGTTTCATCAATTCGCTACGACTCTTTCTAACTCCTTCCTGGTGGGCTCATTTAATATATTACCAATTCCTCTTTCACTCTTCTTCTCTTTCATCTTCCATCATTGTCTCCATCATTAATTTCTTTCTAGTGCACTATCAAAACTTTTTTTTTTTGGTTGTTTGACTTTTAGTACTACTGTTCCTTCTTCATCCTTCATTTCCCTAGGTTTACGTTCGCATTTTCTACTTTGTTTTTTAATTCTTCTGTTGAAGCTTTTGTATTCTTATCTTTTTTTCAGGTCTACGTTTCGGACTGATACTTACTCAAATAGCTCTCATTGAAATATTGAAGAATTTCAGGATGTTTGTGAGCTGTGAAACTAAATTACCACTTGAATTCCATAAACAGCATTTGATGTTGATTACAAAAAACCCCATTTTGTTTAAGGCTGAGAGGATACGAAGCTGAAACAAGATATTTGAAGTACCATTGAACAATTATATGTATACTACGATTCAATTGTGTTGATATATATGTACTATTATGTAATGTTATGATAAGTATATATTGCATATGAGAAGAATACATGATGAAAGTGAAAAATAAAACAAAAAGTATTGAATATGTGGTCACTATCAATCAAGTAGGTATCTAAGGCTCATTGTAACTTTTATGAAGTACCCTTGTCAACAAGGGTTTATTTTTGGAGCTATATCCTTTTGGAAGTTGATATTTCTTTCAAAAGACATAGAGAATCATATTTGGAGGTCCATAGAATTCTTTTAGAAGCTAAAGATTCGACGATATTCTGGGAGCTGCAGATTCTAGGCTCTGATAGATATTTGTTGTAGATTCCAGTTGAAAGATTGCTATTCCAGAGTTCATGTTGGTCCTAGTTGGTATTGTAAATTCTTCACAGAAGGATGACTGTTCGATCTTGCTTTAGTGAAATATCTGTAGATATACTAATTGGTCATTCATATATATTCATAAATGCTAAGACCCTGCTAATTATTGAGATGCAGTTCCTCAATTTTGTTAGATATTTTCGGAAATTTAGTAAAGTATGTGAAAAGCGTACAATTTTGCAGAAGGAAATTTCTGCAAATGGATCTAGAAGCTAAAGTTCATATAATTTATGTGATATCCCAGATATGGTTCCTCTTAGGCAATGGTCATATAACACCTTAGGATTGGGTCTTCAATTTAATTCCTCAGAGCGGCAATTGGTAACACAATGGATCTCAGCTAGACATAACATGAATATATTTCTCTTTTTTTTAAACTGCCATCAAATTGACGGTCTGTGTACTGATTTCGGACATCTAGAGAGGTCAACTTCATGAATATACATAGCAGAAAACATGTTACAGGAGTATTGTGTACTCTAAAGACTTCCAGAACTCAGACTGTAAGTGATACGTACTAATTATGGTCAAACATAAACAACAAGTTACAATCTGAGAGACAGTAACAGTGCGAGGTCGCCCAATTAATTTTTCCAGCGGTATAGTTTTTTATCTTTATCTCAGTTCAAAGTTGAGGTCGGTCTAGTTTAATTGGTAGGTCTTATCTCTCATTGTCATTATTTATTTGTGACAATATCGCAAATTCATTATTATAGTGTTCAACCAACTTCAATGTTGTCCAAATAACTGAGAAGAAACTTGAGTCAGGTATGAAAAAAATCATGAAGAAATTAACGAAATAATCATACGCTCGACATCGGGGCTGTTCCTAAAAACGTTTTTAAAGATAAAGACAATTTTGGATATCAAGAAAATCTAAAAGGAAACTTTTGATTTCAGTTTTTTTCACTCCTTTGAAATCAGAAGTGGCAGTTTTGATAATAGAATTCGGAAATGAAATTATTATTTCAATCTTGTAGCAACAGAGCAACTTCAAGAAATAGAAACAGGAACTGAAAGTCTACTGACGTTGACATATTATTATCTATATAATTTACCATATACCATTTGGAAAGCTGTTCTATCGACTTTTTTAGACAGTATGGAGAATTATTCACTCTTCGTGATGCGAGATATTTTGGCATATGCTGGTATTCTCCTTTTGGTTGTCTATTTGTACTTCACACTAAGTTACAACTACTGGAAGGATAGGAATTTTCCTTATTTGAGGCCTAAATTCCCACTTGGAAACAATCAAACATTACTCTGCCCATTTCCTGGACCTCATTTGGAAAGCTTGGACTATTATGAAGAAATCAAGAGAATGGGCTGCAAATTTGGAGGGGTGTTTTCTATCGTTCGACCAATATTGGTAGTGGTAGATCCCAAACTGGTGAAGGATATATTAATAAAGGTAAAAATAAGAATAACTCTTACTTCCTAATTTTGGTCAACGAAATATAGGTAATAAAGAAGGCCCTTCACCAAACGGAAATAACGACAGTCCTGAAGAATTAGGTAGTAAAATAATATTTATTAAAATTAAAATAGAACGGAATAGAGCTGCGAACAATTTTGAGTATATATAATGATTTGGCTAGACATTTTTGAAACCCAAATAGTATGACGAATAATTTTTTATGAATCTCAAATACGAGAATAGTACTTTCTATTTTCAAAAAGTGAAACCTGAAATTTTTGTGACAACTCGTCGCGTCACATAATTTCATCTGAAGATGAAGCACTCTTATACAATTCGTATACAGTCAGAGAATATCTCACTAGAAATTCCTAAAACGATTATATTGGAAGTCTTGTTCCAGTTCGTTGGCCACCAAGGTCACCAGAACTCAGGCCAGTATACTTTTTGTATAAGCTCCTCCGAAGGAAACAGTCTTGATATTACAAGGAACGCAAAGAAAGCGTGAGTACATCCATTCATCAATCAAATTACTAGCGATCAAATATTGAACGATATTAAAACAAAACTCTTGGCTATCTTAGGGTTCGTTGATCAGGGTCTCGACGTTTTGTCTACATCTGCGGTAGACATTTTCAAAGGCGTTGTGGTAACAGACGAAGTGTTCGAATCGATGTACCAGATTCAAAAGATCTAAACAAAATATCAACGAACACACAGTGGGTGAATC
This sequence comes from Chrysolina americana, assembly GCA_958502065.1. Lineage (NCBI taxonomy): Eukaryota > Metazoa > Arthropoda > Insecta > Coleoptera > Chrysomelidae > Chrysolina > Chrysolina americana. The sequence continues at coordinate 95,634,296 of OY293412.1, read as the reverse complement.
ATTTCACCCGCTGAATATATATAAACCTAAAGTAAATATAGTGTTTTCGATTCAATTCTGAGAGCTGAACATCCGTAGACAGTTGGTTCGTAGTTTCCTACTCGTCTTGGCGGCTTAAGATCTCACGAAATTAAAAGGAATGCACTCTGAACACACCTCAATATAGTTTCATGATTTTTCTACGTACATATTGATTTTAAATATCTTTGAATATCATTCGAGTGTGTGTAATTTTTACAGGATTTCGATCAGTTCGCGGATCGTGGCTTCTATAAGAACGATTTCGATCCTCTCTCATTATCCCTTTTTGCCATGGATGCAGTGCAATGGAAAGAAACCAGAATGGGGTTGTCTCCCACTTTCACAAGTGGAAAAATCAAAATGATGATTCCATCGGTTGTTTCTGTCAGTCAGACAATGATAAAGAAAATCGATACTCTCATAAAAGGAAATGGAGATATAAATATTAAACAGGTAAAATTTTTTTCTACAATCACCCTATTCCCGCACTCAATTCAGTTTGGGAAATGTCATTCTCCTGCACTAGTTGTTTCAAATATGTTTTTTATGCACTAGTTCGAGTAACGGCAGTCGCATATGGGACCAATACTTTTTACACTGGTGTTTTTTAAACCGAAATTTTATAATGAATGAAAGAAAGTTTATAACATATCCACAACCAATATATTTTTAAATTGCTGAGACTATAGAAATCATGATTATCACAATTTCTTTTCCATCAATACCATCAATCGAATCATAAATTATTCCATAAGGTATAATAATTGATAATAGGGAAAATTGAAAGACAAACGTCCTGCATCTGTATCGTAAGAAAACAAGACTCTTTCTGAGATATAATTGATCACGAACACCTTTGTGCATTATTCTGAACTTTTGTTTATTTTTATAGATAGCGTCCAATTATACAATTAATTCGTTAGCAACCTGCGCTCTAGGTATAGAAATAAGCCACACTGGAAAAGAGATTGAAATCTTTACTGAAATGACTGAAAAACATATGCATGCTCCAAGTTTCATAGATACCATCAGATTTTCAATGATGGACAGATTTCCGGCTATAAGTAGTAAACTGAGTGAGTATAAAAGAGATGATTGTTACTAACAGTAAATCTTTATATTTCATTATTTTGCATGTTCTAATATTCAGTTGGTACCAGCTCTCAGATTAGAATTTGATTGCTATATTCCATTATTCAACAGGTGCTTTTCAGAGAATTTTATTGAAAGTGAAAACAACTAGCTCATTGATAATTTAAAAACTAACTAAAACAATATATATACAGGACAATTCAAATTCGAACCCACCATTGGGATCCCCTAAACTACAAGAGATACGTAGAAGCTTAAATTGGGGCAAAATTGCGTATTCTGGTACTTAACAAAATAATCTCGTTTTTCTTCATTAGAGAATGAGGACATTTCGACTGAAGTATTTGTGCAAACTTATGATGTTTAATGAGTTCTGACAACTAGTGTTTATTAAACAAAATTTTTCGATGGAGTCATGACCATCTCAGATGAAGTTGTTTTTTTTTAATATCTGTGGTTTCAGAAGTGCGAATCATAACAAATTATACATCAATGAAATCAGAATGAGAATCACTATTTTTCTGTATAAAAAAACAATATGACGCCCATAACAGAAAAAAAAGTTGATGATGAATGCCATAAGACGAAACGTCGGATAGTAAATCTAAACATGAAAATCTGTAGCTGAAAAAAAGTATCAATGAAAATGTACTTTTGGTTTTGAGCTATATTGTCGAATAACAAAAGAAAAAAATAAAACCGAAAATTCCGATTTTCAGTTTTTTCCCGATATTTCCGGAGACACTCGGAATTTTACAAGTTTCAAAACAGTATTTTGTTAATCACCAGAATACGCAGTTTTGCCCCAATTTAAGCTTCGACGTATCTCCTGTAGTTTAGGAGATCCCAATGGTGAGGGTCGAATTTGAATTGCCCTGTAAAAGCAAAAACAGTTCTCTCGAAGGAGTAGGCAGATTGAGACCTTAGAGAGAACCAGTGACGAGACATGTGGAGTAGGCAGATTGAGACCCCGACGTCAAGTCACAAAAACCGAACGTAATTATACCTGAGGAGTAGGCAGATTGAGACCTCAGCGTAGAATTACGTTTCAACCATTTATTAATTTTCTTTCTTTTTCAGTTCTTGAAAATGGCTCCAAAATCGGAGCCGAAACGTCGAATTTCAACAAATTCTAGACGCGGTTCAACCCGAACTTTTAGTTTTCATATATATATATATATATATATATATATATATATATATATATATATATGTAAAATACTTGTTTCAAGGAGCAAATAATGTCCAAGTGACTGTAAAACAGTCGATAACAATCCTTTAGGAAGTGACTATAACTTTGTATAGTATGTATGGCATGTATCCGACAGAAAACAACTACTTCTCTGGCTAATACCGCGACAGATATTGAATTATATCAGTCAGACACATGTGCAAAGATCCTTACTTTGAAGGAACAACTTTGCAAGAAGTCTCTGAACAAACAGCAGGACTTCACCCGATTCAAATGGTGAACCAACTACAGACCGGTTTCGGAATGTTGTCCCTCATCAGTGCAGTCCAGGTTATCACAAATTGTATACACGCGAGGTCTCGCTGTCCGTCACCGTCCGCCGAGATGAATACTGCAATTGCTTACAGGATCCACCTTGACGGCAGATTAGAGAGCACTCCAGAAGGACATTTCGGATACGAAATGGTATATGTAAAATACTTGTTTCAAGGAGCAAATAATGTCCAAGTGACTGTAAAACAGTCGATAACAATCCTTTAGGAAGTGACTATAACTTTGTATAGTATGTATGGCATGTATCCGACAGAAATACAGATACATATATATATCCATATATATATATATATATATATATATATATATATATATATATATATATATATATATATATATATATATATATATATATATATATATATATATATATATATATATATATATATACGGAAATTTCTCCGGATTCGTAAAAATTATAATGAAGTATGTTCATGTTTATTTTTCATGCTTCCATACTATGCCACAGAATTTTCAAAAAATTGTTCGAACTGTATATTTTTTCTTTGAAATAGAGATACTTGACTTGAGTATACCGAGTGACCACGAGGTGAGGTACGCCCCTCAATTTTTCTATAGTTTTAATGGAAAAAATTGTACAGGCTGTCATTAGAAATAAAAGTTTGGGGTCACTTCCGGTTAAACCGGAAGTGGTGAATTTTTGGTAATGGAGTCAAAATATGCGTATTTGAGTAATATATCGACGTACCAAATTTGAAACATTTGTCTTTAAAACTATAGAAAAATTGGGGGGCGTACCTCACCTCGTGGTCAAACGGTATACTGTGGAACCACATGAGAAAAAAAATATTTTAGTCGATATCCTAAACAATTGTGAGGAATTTATTCAAATGTGATAAGCAAGGTATATTATCCCTTTTCAGGAATTTGTTATACGTTTGCTATTCTCCATTATCATATATATTTTTCATATTTTACAGGGTTGCATCTCCTGAGGACAGAAGTTGCTGACTTTTTCCGGAAAGTTGTGAAGGAAAGCGTGGCATACAGAGAGAAGAACGAAATACCTCGTTTAGATTTTTTGCAGCTATTGATGAATATGAGAAATAATTCAAAAAATACTTCAAATCCTTTTAATGACGATCTTTTGGTATGTTTTTATTTCATCTAGTTTACTATATTTTTCTTCAATAGAGATTGAAATGAATTACTTGAATTTCTCGAATGTTCACTGGGAATTTCAGAGAAGAGCATGGCAATGTTTACTAGTTTTATACTTTCCGAATAGTATAGAGCTGAACTTGGACAAGATAAATTCAAAATCCTTATTTTTCTTTAAATTGTTGTTGGGATCTGAGATGAACTATTGCTAGTCGGTGAAATAAGTACTACCGGTTTCGGACATGTTTCAAATATGCCCCCCCTGTCAAAAGAAGTTGAAAACCAGGAAATTTCCGAAGACTATACCATTAAAATTACCTTAATAATTTCTGAAACACCTCGCATTTGGATGTGAACACGTCGATTCAGAATCATACGGAGTCACATTCCTTTCCCCTCATTCATACTTGGTACTGACAGAAAGCCAATTAATAATCAATTGATAGTTTTTCCAGAGCACACCAGAAAGCTGGTATGTCACTTTGAGCACAAGTATTCACGTGACACAAAATCTGGCATATGATATCGATCCCCACCTTACAGAGAAAAAAATCTTACGATGAACATGACGAGTGACAAAGTGACATACGAAAGACCTTGATTACTCCAATGTAGGGTTATTAACCCCAAAGTATGTAATGAATATAACTGATGTGTATTCCTACATATTTTCTGCTAAAAAGCATTCAATGCAATTATTGTTAAATGAAATAATTCTACATCGATTTGTGCAACATGCTTAATTGGTATTTTAAATGGGACAATGGGTGCCCTGGTAGAAACGATGATTGTAATAACATACGAGGATATATTGATAAATTCTTAGCCTACTATAGAACCAAACAAAATTTCAATGTCAAAATATTTCATTACTCAACATATTCTCCTCTTAATTGGATACATTTATTGCAACGTCTCTAGATCTTTCAAAATAAATGTTCCTTCTTGCTCTGTAAACCAGACCTCTACAGCTTTTATAAGACCCTCGTTGGAAGTAAATTTACGAACTATTAAACTTTTTTTCAGTTGAGGAAAGAGATGATAGTCGGACGGAGCCAAATCTGGTGAATAAGGGGGTTGTTCTAGTAATTCAAACCCTAAATCACAAATTTTTCGCATGGCAACATGAGATTTGTGTGCAGGGACGTTGTGCTGCAAAAACAAAACACCTTTGGATAGCTTTCCGCGTCTTTCCTCTTTAATTTTTTCCCGTAGAGTGGTCAGTAATGTCTAATAGTAATCTCCAGTTATTGTTCTACCCTTATTCAATTTTGGACACGAAACTTCTTAGGTCTTGGAAAACCGGAGTGTCGCCATTCCATGGAGTGTTGCTTTGTTTCTGGATCGTATAAATGTACTCAAGTCTCATCCATAGTAACAATTTGGTTAAAGAAGTCTACATCATTTTCAAATCGAGCACAGATCGAACGCGATGCTACTACCCTTGCATGCTTTTGGTCAACATTCAAACATTTGGGGATCCATTTTGCAGCAATTTTTCCCATGTCCAAATTGACGTGAACTGTATGATGAACGCGTTCGTATGAAATACTCAGTGCTTCTGATATCCGATTTAGCCCAATTCGATGGTCTGTTAAGATCATATGTCATGAACTTCATCGATATTTTCGGGGACTGACACAGAAACTGGCCTTCCTGATCGGTCATCATCTTCCCTGGAAAATTTACCTCTTTTGAAACTTGCAGTCCAATTTTTCACGGTCGCATACGAAGGACATTGATAACCAAGGGTATCAAGCATATCTTCGTAAATCTGCTTACCTCCTAAACCTTTTAAATACAGGTACTTGATGATGGCTCGATACTTCAATTTTTCGATTTTCACAATTTTGTTGGACATATCTTATCTTTTAATTTATTACGTAACTCTGGTTTACTTTTTTGACGTCTAATTTCACACTGATACTTCTAATAAGTTATTGTTCGTTGCTATGGTAACGCAATATTTTGTTTATGCAGGGAACTGGTCCTCGTAGTTATAATAAATCAGTAGTATACAACACATGACTTTTTCTGATCACTACGAATGATCCTTTTACACCAAGCTGTGGTGAGAAAATAGGCTCAATTTTGAAAGTAGAAAAGAACCTATAACGAACAAGCACCAATGGTGACAAGAAAAAAATAATCGTCCCTAAGTTGTTGTCGAATTTCTTCACCATGGCATAGAGTAATGAGGATTCTTTTACTATGAAGGTCTGAGCTCGCAACATGTGGCACCACTGTAGGAACGCTTGATGTGACTCCGTAGAAGTGTGGTTTTATTCACAAAACTCCAATAATGCAGTGTCGCATCTCTGGAGGTTGTAGTAAATGAACATTTTACACCATATTACTTTTCGTAAAAGATGGTATTTTATCCCGTAGTTCTTCACCATGTGATAACAAAAATACATCTTTTCGAATTACAGGTGGCTCAGGTGTTCCTCTTCTTTCTAGCTTCTCTCGATACGTCTTCCCTCACGGTTACGTTTGTTCTGTACGAATTGTCGAAGAATCTCGAGATGCAAGAAAGGACTAGGAAAGAAATTAACTCAATTCTGGAAGAGCACAATGGAGAAATCAGTTTTGAATGTTTGAAAAAAATGAAGTACCTTCGTCAAGTCATTAACGGTAAGTTAATATATAAATGTATGTATTATTAGCTTTCTGTGACATGAAAAAATCCCTCTCTCTTCACCCCCCTCAACGTGACAGCCACCCTAATATTTTTAATGCGATAAGGGGTCGACTGAACATTTAATATGATGGTATCCATGTTCTGATAACGAAATATTTCAGATCGTATGTTCATCTTGACATTTGTTTTTTAACAATAGTGAAGGCGTTGATGAAAGTACTAACAACATCTTGAATGGTTTCGGGAGTGATACGTTCTATTTCTTCTCTAATTCTGATTTGCAAACTTTCAATGTTATTTGGTCTATTGACATATACTTTGGATCTCAAGTAACCCCAGAAAAAGTAGTCAAGCGTTGTTATGTCTGGAGATCGTGCTGGCCACTCTATTATACTTGGAAAATCTGATAAGAAGGCAGTTTTTTCTTTTTGTAATTGAAAAATTATTCCATCATGAAATGTTTCGAATAAATTAAGTCGAGATTATCGGTGACAGAGTTGATTAAAAAATACATTTCTGAATTTCAGAGTCTTTCAGACTATATCCGCCACTACCGACCTTGGATAGAAAATGCATGAAAAACTACAAAATCAACGGAACCGACTTGGTCATTGAAAAAGGAATATGCGTCAGTATTCCAGTGTTTGGAATACACAGAGATCCCGATAATTATCCTGAACCGGAAAAATTTGACCCGGAAAGATTCAACGAAGAAAACAAAAAGAATATCAGGTCAGAGATATATCTTCCATTTGGTATAGGCCCAAGAAACTGCGTAGGTGAGTATCAGTAAAAAATGTCAATACAACACGGTAGATGAAGGCAGAATTTGTATTTTTTTGCTGATAATGATATGAATCTGTTAACAATTATTGTAGAAAATTATTAAAACAGTCTTTTATAAATGAAATAAGTATCATAGCCAACTTAATCATAACATAAAGAGTATTCCATACAATGTGTTCCACTTCTCATAAAAACACCCTAGTATCTTCCGTAAATTTTTCAACGTAGAACCATAGGTACACTAGAAATGAACTCACTGCAAAAAAGATGTCATCCTACGTTATATACACTGCACGCCAACAGCGATGAAACCACTCATTTTTCCGGATAATTATATTAGGGGTCTAAGTTGGCCCGAAATTTCTTCGGATTCGTGTTCAGCATCCCCAATTTACTACTAATACACCTGTATCCTCAAAAATTTTCAGTCCTGAAAAATTCTGATTTGTTTCACTTCTCATGGAAACGCCCCCGTATATTCCGTAATTTTCGATGTAGAACCATGAAATTTTCAGGGTTGTAAGATACACCAGAAATTAACTAACTGCACGAAAAGGGTCATCATACGTGATATATACTGGGGCATTTCCATGAGAAGTGAAAGATATTGGAATATTTCAGAATTGAAATTTGTTCAGGAGACAGGTGTTATAATAGTAATTTGGAGATGCTGAACACGATCCAAAGAAATTTCGGACCAATTTTTCCCCCTAATATAACTTTCCGGTACTCGCATGCAGTATATATCACGTAGGATGGCCCCCTTCCATGAGAAGTGAAACACACTGTATGTGGATAAAGGAGTTGATAATGGAGCTGACCTAATTAGGAATGCTGTGTTTTCATTTGAATGAAAGAAAATGAAGTTTATATCAGTATATCTCTATTTTACATGGAAACTTCTCAACAGTTTGAGCATATATTCAGCAAGAATATTGTTTTCTTCTCTGGAAAAAATACTATCGTTATTTCAATAAATGTCTGAAAGAACTTATAGAAACAAAAAAAGTATTCGTAGAACATGGTGGAATCAGGAAAAGATGACTTCAATGAAAGTTTTAAGATGAAAACATTAGCATCAGGAGAATCAACCCAAAATCCATTTGAATGATTTTCAATTGTGTTATTATTATTCTATTGTTTTTACCGAATTTGGTTCATTTATTCTTTCCCGAATGATATATGGTGATCAATAAAAGTTTCATTTGTTACTTTTTCAGGCTATCGTTTAGGTGTGATGATGATTCAAGTGGCTCTCATTGAAATATTGAGGAATTTCAGGATGTCTTTGAGTAATGAAAATCAAATACCTCTAGAATTCGATAAACAACAATTCATGTTAACTTTGAAAACCCCCATTTTATTCAAAGCTGAGAGAATACGGGAATGATAACCAGATTGTGAAACAAGTATTGTAGAATTAGCTTATATCTTCATCAATGAAATGGTTTTATGTTGTGCATTTTCATGTGATGAATAAAAATTGAATTGACGATTGAAAATAAAGGATTTCATCCTATTAAGTTACATATTAATTATTCAACTGCTTTTGAGCAATTAATAGTGTCTATGAACAAACAGCGTGAGTTATATAACTCACGCTGTTTTAGCCAATCAAAAAATTCGTTCTTGTTCAGATGCTATGGCAACCCAAAAATCTTCCGGAAATTCTCATCCTCCCATAGACCCTCGGCGAAATTAATGTAAGTGGAAATTTTTCTGTCAAATATTTGACGTGGCCGGGTCACCGATATATGAGGTCAAGCAACGTTGGGCAAGGTTGGGCTTCCCATGGTTATTATGAATTGTTGGATGATTTTCATTTCTTGGTGTGAAATTTTCTTACCGAATCTAGTGTAATTTTCGCGACTCGTGTAATTTTTAAAAAATTCACTTACTCGAAAAATTTCCGGCAATAATTTAAGCATTATAAGTGAAATCATTCTTGGAATTTTTTACGAACCGAATATCAAGAGGTGGCTTGTACTTCTGTACAAGCCGGTTGGTCGACATGGAACAATCTATTACCTATTGATATTGAGGGGAGTAATGTCACTTTAAAAATTTTGACGTTTTCAAATTAAATTAATAATATTGTGAATTTTCTACTGAAAAAGATTAATTCAGATTATACTTGAGTTCGGAAATTGTAGTGGCTCATTGTCGGTTCGCGGGGTTTCAGAGTGCGGATTGCCTAGGAAACTCCGTAAACTGACGATGGGTCACTATTTACAATTTCCGAACTTGAGATAGTGAAGATGAATTAATATACAGTGTGTCCCGCATTTCATGAATACTCCCTAATATCACAGTTATTATTAATGCGATTTTCTTGAAATTTTTGGTGGTGATTATATGTTAGGTAAATGAAGTATTTTGGCATAGTGAACATTTTCATCGATCATAGGCGTGCGGTGTGGGGGGGTAAAATAAAGCTGTTTTTTGGGAAAAGGATATTAGGGCTCATTTTAGATAACTTTTTTTTTTATCAGAATTAGAATCAGCATCCCCAAAAACCCCCCAATCCATATTTTCGAAATCTCAAGAGCTGATTTGAGGAGAAAAAAAAAATTAATTCATTTTTTTCGTCTCGGAATCAGCATCCCCAAAAATCCTTCAATTCATATTTTCAACATCTCAAGAGCTGATTTGAATAAAAATTTTTCAACTCTTTTTTCAATAAGTTCTTGTAAGCAAAATTCAAACCGTCTTTCAAAATAACCATTTAACACGGTATGTGGAAATTTTGCTTTAAATGCCCTAATCCTGTTGCGATTCAAACATCTCTATACTTTGTTTTTCGTTGAATTCATTGTCCTCGCAACTGCCCTTACAGTACCAATTGGGTTGTTTCGAAATTCGAAATGTTCGTCGTCCGGATAGTGTCTTTGATTTAAATTGTACCTCCCTGGTCTTGTTTTGAAAACCGCTCCAGTCCTTGCGAACAATCTGTTGATTTTGGCGTGAGAAATTGGTTCTCGATCATTATGCCTTCCATTGAATATTCCAGCAACCTGACGCGTAGATCTTTCATTATTACCAAATAATCGGATAATCTCCACTTCTTCCCCAAGGATATAAGGGGCTCATTTTAGACAATTTTTTTTAATCAGATTTGGAATCAGCGACCGCAAAAACCCCTCAATTCATATTTTCGAAATCTCGAGAGCTGATTTGATTAGAAAACAAAATTAAATTCACTTTTTTTCAATAGATTGTTTATTTCTAACTTTTTATTTTGCATTGCCCTAATCCTATATTAAATTTCAAACACCTTCGTTTCCTTATATTCTGTATCGTTTGCAACTGCCCTTATACTACAATTTAGGTATTTCCGAAGATACGCACACTTTGTTACCGTTGGCTTGCCGATTTCAGTTTTCATGCAAATTAATGAAAGAGTGCTTTGAAACAAAAGTTTTTGTTTGACATCGGTAATCAGTACGAAATATCGATAAGTCAAGCAGTGTTACTTAACTGTTAATAAGATGGTACACAACCGAAGAGTAGTTCTTACAATTGGAGAAAAAGTAGAAATTATCCGATTATTTGGTAATAATGAAAGATCTACGCGTCAAGTTGCTGGAATATTCAATGGAAGGCATCATGATCAAGAACCAATTTCTCACGATACCGTTGCCAAAATCAACAGATTGTTCGCAAGGACTGGAGCGGTTTTCAAAATAAGACCAGGGAGGTACAATTTAAATCAACGACACTATCCAGACGACGAACGTATCTTAGCAGAATTTCGAAACAACCCAAATGGTACTGTAAGGGCAGTTGCGAGGACAATGAATTTAACGAAAAACAAAGTATGGAGAGTGGTGTCTAGTCAAAATTGTAGGTTTTGGGCAGCTGAAAATCCGAATTGGATAATTCATTGTAAAAACCAATTCAGTGAAAAAGTTAACGTGTGGTGTGGCATATTCAACGAACGGATTGTTGGTCCTTATTTCCTGGATAACCTGACCGGACAAAATTTTCTAAATTTTTTTACAAAATGGTCTCTATGATTTTTTCATGGAATTGCCATTAGCACAAAGACAAAACTTAATCTTTCAATTAGATGGGGTCCCCGCACACAATTCTGGGATAGTTCGGAACTTTTTAAATGCAATTTTCCCTATGAAGTGGATAGGTGGAAATTCTCCTTTGGAATCATGGCCCCCTAGATCGCCAGATATTACCCCTTGTGACTTTTTTCTGTGGAGGCATTTGAAGAATAAAGTGTATGCTACTCGGCCGCGTAATAGAGAGGAACTTTGTTTTGCAATTAGGCAAGCGTGTCAGGAAATAACTCCCCAAACTTTAAGAAAAGTGAATGTACGTTTGAGAAGAATTGTTGAAAAGTGTATTGTTTCAGAAGGTAGTTATGTTGAAATCACAATAATCTAAAAAAAATAATTTGTAATTTTGTTACCACTGTTACAAATAAAGAACTTATTAAAAAAAAGACTTAAACTTTTTTTTTGTTCAAATCAGCTCTTGAGATGTTGAAAATATGAATTAAAGGGTTTTTGGGGATGCTGATTCCGAATCTGATAAGAAAAGTTGTCTTAAATATGCATTAATATTCATTTCTCAAAAAATGCCTTTTTTCTCTCCCCAACTTCGAACGACAAAGGTGAATGAATATGATCACTATGCCAAATGCTTAATTTTTCGAACATAAAATCACCACCAAAATCTCAAGAAAATCGCTAATAACAGATATTCGGATGCATTGACGAAAAAAGTGAATATTTTTTTTTTCTCCTCAAATCAGCTCTTGAGATTTCGAAAATATGGATTGGGGGGTTTTTGGGGATGCTGATACTAATTCTGATAAAAAAAGTTATCTAAAATGAGCCCTAATATCCTTTTCCCAAAAAACAGTTTTTTTTTACCCCCCACACCGCACGCCTATGGTCGATGAAAATGTTCTCTATGCCAAAATTCTTCATTTACCTAACATATAATCAACACCAAAATTTAAAGATAATCGCATTATTAATAACAGAGATATTAGAGTGTATTCATGAAAAGCAGGACACACTGTATACACCTCCATCAGAAATAAGATAAGTAGCTAATGTTACCATACTTGCATAATTCAGTCCCACATATTCAGTTTACTGGTTGTTCAAACTTTACAGTTGATTTTATTAATAAACAAAATGAGTAATTACAATTAACATTTTTATAGCATTGTTATAGGTAACTATTAAGATTTGTGAATACACTTCTTTCTCTGTTCTTGTAACTTAGTATTTATTGTTAAAGTCGTAGATAAAGTATAGTATTCTACTTGTGGTAATGGTCATAACTCACTTGATGAATTACAACACTCGCCTGCGGCTCGTGCCGCAAACTTCATCTGCGTGAGTTATGACCTACATTACCGCTCGTTGAATTATTAATATTATTGAAAACAGAGTACAGACATATTCTCGTGATGTTTGAAGAAAAGCTAGATGGAAACCCCGTTTCGAATCGAAATATGGGAAAAGTATACAGGGTATTTCACATTCGATGGACTATTAGACGTTTCTAGACAACGGAACGACAGATAATTTAAAAATTTTGTTGGGTTGGATAACCAAACATGCTCTACTCGTTCGATATATTCTCATCAATACAGTGTTGCCACTTGTATCAGAAAGTAGTATCTGCTTTGTTATTTCAAATGGTATACCCAGTATATATTAAAGAGTTTTTGAAATCCTCACAGAATTCCTTACAACTTTCTCGAATCATTCTAAACCTATCTGTGACGGTTTTCGAAATAAAAATTATTTTGTAAAATTTTTGTGTGAAACTTGACCATTAAAAAATTACCCACATTTTTGTCACAATGCAAAGTTACAAAATATTGAAATTTGGGTCATAGCTGCATAAGGCCATTAGGTATTTTGTCGATGAACTGGACATCAGTTTCATCATAAAGGGAGGCTTATGAAAATTACTGAAACTCAGTTTTTAAACGGAACATCCTGGATATTGAATTATTTTCGAATTCAACTAACCAGTTTGAATGAGTTCTATCGACTATATTCTATACCTATCTCTTACCGTTTATCAGATATAAATAATTTTATAATTTTTGAGGTCTGTGCAAGTATAAAAATTCAAGTATAAAGTTTGGTAATAAATCTATCAAATCTATCAAATCGAATCAAATCTATCAATTGTGAGCTTTTATTAAGAAAGGTGTAATGAAATACATGAACCTTCCTTCATGCTAGGTGTATGGCAAATATGATTATGTTAACAATGAAAAATTTAATTGATGGAACAAAGAAAGCATCCTTCTTTGAACCTTGTTAAATGAACGTTATTATTATTATACTGTCGATATTTCAAATAAATTTTTTTATGACGACTTGTGTGATGATCCAAATTTTCGGAATTTTACTCCATTGAAAAAACATCGAAAGCTTCTAATAAACATGTTACGGGACAATACCCGTAAATATAAGACAAACCTTGATGAATATACAAACAATTCCCATGTTATCCAAAGAACTGGGATGGCAAAACTGAAAAAATAATGATCAAACATTTCTCGTATTAATAATTCACTCTACTGTGGAATACCTGACATTTTTGCAGTGCACAAACGGCATATTTTCAAAGTCGTATGAATACATGTCGAGACAGGCTTATTGTTAAGGCGTATATTCAGATATCACCACTGAATAAACTCATATTTACAAAGTACAATTTTCTCGTTTCTGGATTTCCTTCCTGGGGCTCCTGAAGCGTGCTTTATTTCCAGAATATGCTTTGAGTCGGTAGATAGAATGTGTGTTTGGTTGATTGAAAGAGAAATACTCTCGAAGGTAGCGAAATCTTTTGAGGATAAGGAGTTTTTTCATCCCATTTTTTCTTAGGAATATTTTGATTGTCCGTTTCACAGAAGCTCACAGTAGAATGAAAATATGAAAATTAACTTCTGAACTAAAGTTGAGATAATATTTATTGTATGAAGATTGAAGTTAACAGTTGTTTGAAATCTTTCAAACTTTTGGGAAACTAGTTGAATTCATCAAATGAAAATGGATTTCGATAATTCAACGCAATCCTTTCATTAAATAGGTGTATTGTCTACAAACATCGAAAAGTTAAATACACGAATAGCTATTGTGGTATAGTAGGCGGAAAAAAACAATCCTAGAGGTGAATTTAAAAAAAATGTGAATCAACCGTGATTTGAACCAGGGATCTATTCGTTTCCGGCCAAGTTCGTTACACCATTTCTAAAACTGCAATGATTAGGGCTGATTTTTTATGATTCAAACATTGCACACCGAGTGAACTTTTATCGGAGTAGCAGCTGGATGTCAACAAAGTGTGTATGACTCTTGGCTGGCAACCAAAATATTTCGGGTTCGAATCGAGGTTGATCCACATTTCATTAGTTCAGTTCTAATTTTTTCAATTTCAATTATAGAATGCGAGTAACCGTTGAAAACACCAAATTTTAAGATGATTGAATATTATGAATCTAAAATTTCTTGCATCATCATAGAGTAGGAAAAAAACAACACCCAACACAATTGTGTTCGCACCCATCATAGCAGATGAAGTACACAGAACTATTTTAGAATTGAAAAACGGTAAAGCAGCAGGAATAGATAATATAAAAGCTGAAACACTGAAGCTCATCAGTCCATACATCACGCAACCTTTAACACATCTATTCAGCAATTGTATAGAGTATGCAATTTACCCAACGGTCTTCAAAAGTTCTATCGTTACTCCTATATTCAAAAAAGGCAATGTGAACAATATTAATAATTATAGACCCATATCCCTCATTACACATATATCGAAGATTTTCGAAAAACTTATAAAACAACGCCTTGTATGTTATCTGAATGAATTCAAAATATTATTCAAGCAGCAGTACGGGTTCAGAAAAAATACCGACACAGGATGCCCTAACTACAAAAATAAACCAAAGCCTCAATGACAGCAAGCCGTGCTTGTGTTTATTCATCGATTTATCGAAAGCATTCGATACAGTGACTCACCAACTGCTCAAAAACTGCCTAAAAGATATTGGAATACGCAATAATAATCTGCTGCTTTTCGAAATCTACCTCATGAACAGATGTTAGGATTGAGGATACTCTCAGCAATGAGATGCTCATTGAATATGGAGTTCCCCAAGGGACTGTACTTGGTCCCACCCTCTTCAACATATATATTAATGGACTATTCTCACTGGAAAATAATGATAATATCATAGGTTTTGCCGATGAAACGACTATCTTTTATAGGGCGGATACATGGAATGATTTGAAAGTTAATGCGGAAGCTGGTTTTTCACGAATTAAACAATGGCTGGACTTTAAACTACTAACCGTGAACATGGAAAAAACCACCTACCCATACTTTACCTGTAAATCCTCCACTAGACCGACCTTCGACCAGCTCAATATGAATTCTCGTTTAAAGACTTTCACCATCTACCCCCAAACAAAAATAAATTACTTAGGCATAATTATTGATTCTCACATGAGATGGGACTTGCATGTAGCATATCTTCTGAAGAAACTAAGAGCCATATTGTACAAATTTAGGAAACTCAAAGAGCTATTACCTGAAAACTATCCCAAAACATTATATTATTCACTAGTTGAAAGCAATCTTCGTTATGGGATACTTGTTTGGGGCTCAGCTCCAAAAACTTATCTCCATACTTTAGAAGTCATGCCGAGGAGGTTCCTGAAATTAATTTTTTCAAAGAATTCCCGGTATCCAACAAATACCTTATACATTGAAACGAGAATATTCGATATCAGGAAATTGTATTACCACTGATCCTGTGTGCGACAACATCTACGGAAGCAATTTTGTCAAATACCAGAACATGAACACAATACTCGGAAAAAACAGCACTGTATCATACCATTCATGTCCAAAACAGTTACTCAAAGGTCTTACTCTTACCTCGCACCGAAACTGTACAACAGCATTCCAGAAAACATGAAGTCTCTAGTCAATATAAATCAGTTCAAATACCAACTAAGGAATCACATAATTCAAATGGGTAGAACTGTGAATCATTATTTCGATAATTGAAATAGTCAATTTTAATACAATACGTTTGAATAACTACTAAGTACTCATACTTCTATTCTATTCATAGTATTATTTTATTAAACTAATCACATTTTTAAACATATACCTCTATATATTTCATGATTTTTTATTATTACATTTTAAACCTAGCTATAATAACCCAAATATTTTTCATTCCTAATTCTCGAACCGAAACAAGTGTTTTAAACACTTTCGGATTTTTGCTTTGTTTCACAAATATTATAAACTTTGTATGTTGTATTGTATTTGTATTTTATTGTATTTTTTGTGTGAATAAAGCGTATATTATTATATATTATTATATTATTTGGGTGAGGGTGAAAAAGGGACACATTTCACGATTTGCTGCCTATTATATATCAATATACAATTTAAATGTTCTGATCAAGATGTGTGGCATTCAAAATATGGCGAATGCAGAGATGTTTCTGTATCAATAATATTTCACTCAAACAAAAATGTCGTTTTTTTGGTCCTTGACAAGTTGGAAAAATAAAAATATATATGTCAAGTATGCGTTTTATCTTAGAAAAAAAGGTAATAGGCAAAATTTTAATTTCTCAGCTATAACGAATATTGAGCTTTTAATATTGGTCGATTGATTATGATTATTACCTAACTATTAAAGGAAAGATGATTCAGCATCAATATCAAAATTCAAGAACTGATGGATTGTCACCTTGTATGTTTATATCCTCGAAATATCAATTACAAAAACAACTTTACATCCTGAATTGTCTTGTGAGTTTACTGGGTCAATTGTCAAGGTGACGTTGTGATACATGGAATTGGGATAGATTATCTGTACGTATCAATTATATGAAAATAGCAAGATAATATAGGAATCAATATTAAACATCATTTTTGAACAATTGAATAACGAAACAAGCAAATATTTGATTCATTGCCAACATAAATCGTTGACACGTTAATACATTGTAATAGTATTCCAAGAGTAATAAATAGTAAAAAGAGATCATTCATCGTTGAATGAAATAATAAGTTTGGAAACAAGCAGCAGAGTTGTTTTTGTAACATGTTACACCTGTCCTCGGCTTGATAGCGTGAATAACAGAATGAATAAAGAGAAAGCCAAGCTTCTCAATTCAAATCAATGAATTAATCAGTTTCGTCAAGCTGAGAGATGTCCAGTTTTTCACGAAGTGACAAAAATCATAATGATTTCTCAAATAATAACAGTGCCTCAGGTGTAATTAATTCCGAGAGATGGCAAAAAATACATCTTTCTTTCAATATACTTCATCGAACATACTGACCATTTGGGATGGAATGAAAGCACGAATATTTCTTTGAAACTGAGAATTCTATCTACAAGGTACGAATAGAAAATTTCAATCAACATTTGAATAACGAAACCTTCCGTTCAGACGGTGTCGAAGGCCTTCTGTATATCCAACAGGACTGTATTGCTGAAAGCCTTCCTTCTCCGTGTACCTATTGGGCCACCGAACTGCTCCTCCGGGAGCTGTAGTTCCTCCTCAAGGTCCCCAAATCTCTTCAGCAGGATACTATTCCACAACTTGGCGACCGTCTTCAACAGTGGGATCGGGCGGTAGCTCTGGTGCTTCGTTCTGGAAAATATTTTTAGTTGTTTCCTTTACCTCTTAGAAGCTACTTAACAGCTTCGAAAGGATGCTTCTGTCCAAATTTCCACTGGTAGCTTGTCTCAATTTCAAGGCTTTTCCTCTCACCAGCCTGGTGTACATGACGTCCATGATAAAACAGATTGGTGCTTATATGTAGGATGAGAAAAAACCCAAATATCATTTATTTTTTCATTCCTCACTTCGACTGGATTTGTCTATATGCCCAGACTTTTCTTATTGAAAACTAGAAAGAATCACTTCAAAAGTAAATCAATCATTTCTTAAAAAGGAGTATAACACTGCAAAGTTCCCTTCATTGATCGATTTCACTCAAGAAAGTTATATTCAAGTGCTTTAGCTTCACTCTCTCTCTCTATAACGGGAAACTTCTCATTGTGTGATTTGAATATCCAAAATCGAGGCTTGATGAAGGGGGATGAATGGATTTGAATTCATTACACATCCGAATAAATCCGAATGCTAGAGGGAAAATTACGAATTATTATTGTGATCTCCTTTTGAAATTCGATACGTCATATTCTGGAAAACTCAATTATAGGACTTTCACGAAGTTGAGAGTTGGCTAAGGGTAATATCTGTATTCACATAGGTATATATTCACATGCATTGATGGTTAGTTTGATTATTTTTTTTAGCCCAATAATCACAACTACAGTCGCTATCGGAATACCTTTAGAGAATGTTTGTATTTTGCTGATCCCAATGTTGGAACATATGAAATCGATAATGTTGAAGTACCCTTCTATCCACACGTTTCCATACAGTGGAAAAATAAGGCATACAACTACAGTGTACTTCTCTGACTAATAATTTGACGAACATTGAACTCCATCTGAGATATTATATTTATGCTTGTTTTGCAATTAAACAGTTGATTATCCTACACTGGCTGGTGGTGACTTACTCTGCAGACATGACATGTTTCGGAGTTTTGCCTCTCGTCAGTGTTAAAATAGATCAGAAAACATTAGAGTTGTCCTGTTTCTGCCTAATGCATAATAAGCAACTGTTCAACTGATATCTCCTCACAAATGAAGCAGCGACCTACACTAAGTCGGTCGCAGCGCCATCTGTACGGAACATCAAGAAACACCACTTGGGAAGCTAAGACTCCAGGAAGATTTATTGTGATGAACTCGAACAAAGCTCAAAAATATTGCCGAAGTTTATCAATCAAACGAATGAAATCGACAACAGTTTTAACAAAGTGGAAAAATGAGACATACATCTGAGAATAGATAGATATATAGTTTATTTGACTATATCATATACATATGCACATTCATAGCAGGTCATTTGTTCTTGAAAGAATTTAATTGAATTATTGAGTAATACAGATCACAATTTCCCAAGTAGTCACAACATATTTAAATATTTAAGTATATAAAAATATAAAAAACAGCTTAAAACATATTAAAATAAAAAGAACAGATTATATATGAGTCATGATTCTGAAATTGATGAATAGAGGTCTACACGTATCCTTATAACCTGAATTTCCTAATATTCTTATTGCTTTTTTTAATAAAATAGCACTAACAGCTGATGAATTACCCCGTAGTAAAATGGAGTAGCCCATATGGGACTGAAAAAGGGAGAAATACACTGTTCTTAAAGTGTCTGAATTTGAAATATGCCTAAGCTGTCGCAAAAAAAACAATATGCTTGGAAGTTTGTGTTTTAGTTGTTTTATACGAGCATTCCACTTCAATTTAGAGTCTTAAGTGATACCGAGGAACTTTACATTTTGATCTGTTCCTGTTTGTTCACGTGTCGTTACGAGTAGCCTCTGAAACTTGTCATTGGTCAGTTTTAAATTGTGAGCTCTAAACCATGTTTCAACTTTTCCTTCAATTTCTTTAGAGTGATCTAATGAACTGAGGTAATGTGGACTCGAACATATTAATGACGTGTCATCTGCAAAGAGGACACATTTAAAGGGGTCATGAAGTTACTGGAGCCTTGCGGTACACCATGATTCATTTCATTAAAATCTGACGTACCATTATTGAAAATGGATTTTTCAGGTAGGATTCAAAAAGGGAAAGTGCAACCCCTCTAATTCCATAATAGTGTAATTTTTCCAGTATCATGAGCGACACAGTCGAAGGCCTTCGAAAGGTCGCGAAACGTGATAGCTGTATGATTTCGCTGCTCTAGGCCCTCGACTATGCCACTGACTATATCCATTACCGCTGCTGTTGTTGAACTACCAGTCCTAAAACCAAACTGCGAGTCACTAAAATATGTACTAATTTCGAAATATTTTGTTAGTCTTTGTTTCAGAATTTTTGCGATGATTTTGGAAAAAATGCAAATGATGGATATCGGACGATGATTTTCGAAAAGTGAAGCATCTCCTTTTTTGTATAAGGGAATGACCTTTGAAAATTTGAAAATATCTGGAAACTTTCCGGTAATAAAGATTAGATTATTTAATTCGGTTCACGGTTCTAGAATTATATATGATGTTTCTTTGATGATTTTACTGTTCAATTCATAAACAACAACACATGAAGAATTTTTTAACAGTTTTATGGTATCCATAACTTCACATTGAGTAACTTTTTGACTCGGATTCAATTTCAAGTTCTGTGAGGATATACGAAAAGGTTGAAACTCGTCAATGAAAGAAAACAATTTTAAAAATGTTTGGCGGTGAATTAGAGCTGTAAACTTTGGATAAACTTTTCAACTCGAAAACGGATCTAGATAGAGCAATTCTGCGAACGCTGATTGATTCAGGTGACGAAATCAGTATATTCCAAGCATTGAAAACTATAATCACTCAAAAAGACTCCAAAGGGGTGGAAACCTAAAAATCACGAAAACTACAAAATCTTCGGACTCATTTGAATTTACCATTATAGGTATAACTAAAATTTTATGCTGATTTCAAAAATATATGGCTTGAATATGCTCAGGTAAAAGGTATACCTACCATAAAAAGCATCGAAACGACAAAAACTTTCTCGCACTATCGGATTTTCAAAATTATTTAATTTTAACAGCCCTCAAACGTATCTTGATGAGCTGATGACGAATAAAGTCCAAGGGGCTTACCCCTAAAAGTCATGAGAAGTACAAATTCATCTGATTCACTTGAAATTGCCACTATACACTCCAAATTTCATGTTGATTCCTTGAGTCCTGGAGTATATGATTCGGATATGCTCAGACATGAGGTGTAATATAAAAAAGCGATAAAACGTCTGAAATTCTTTCGTACCATCGGATTTTCGAAACTTTTAATTTTTAATTTTTCGAGAAATCGCAAACTTTCCTCAAACGTATTTTCGAAAAAAGGTTCAACTCGAGATTGCAGAGGTTCCGTAAAAATCCTACCAAATCTCTAATTTACCCGAAATCGATATCATATTCGGTGAGCATATCCAAAATAGATGGAATTTTATGAATATGAGCATGAAGTAATTGACAAAAATCGTTGAAAAAAAAAAGGAGCAATTCTGCAAATGCTAATTGATTCAGAATGACGATATCAGTATACGCTGCAAACTTACAGGCGTGCGTGATTCACGCTATACCAGCGCGCAATGTAGTTTGAAAGATGTCAGTTTCCCGCACTAGTACGGGAAAAATTTTCCAACCTAAATTTGTTTAATGCGCTTGTAGAAAAAATCCTGATACTAACTCATACGGAAAGGTACTCTCTGACACTGAGTTGAAATTGATTATTGGTATCCAAAGAAATTCCTCAAAATCAATGAAATTCCACCGCTCACTTTTTTAGAAATCACTACAATACTAGCTAACTTTGGACTCACCCTGTATTTCGTGAGTCCATGAGGGATTTGATATACTCTATAGTGGATACAAGTTGGCCTATCGAATCAACGATGCGTAGTAGATTTGGTTGATATATTCGGAATAGTGTCGTTACAATGGTCATTTGAAATTTTGAAAAAGTGAACTTCAGCACCCTGTATAAACGAACCTAGTGAATTTAGGACGTTGGTACACTGGATATATTTGATCAGCATCATGAGGTCTATAATCAATCAATTCATCAATTTCCCATTGATGTGGTGCAGGACCCCGCACCACATCAATCTAAAATAAGTTTGAACTCAGAATTGCAGCTAATTATCTCTAGTTCAAAATTATAGTTTATGAAAACTAAAAAACACGCTTCTATAACACACTGATTTGAAAAGTAAAAAATAACTGTTTACATAGGCAGAAAATAATAATTAATTAAAAATATTAGTATCACTGTGAAAAAAGCGTGTGGCGCTTTGTTTCATATCTTCGTATATTGGGCACCCGAAGCTTTTTTCACAGCGACTAACATTTTCATTTATGGTTATTTTCTGCCCATATAAACAATAATTTTTTACTTCCTAATTCAATTTGTTATAGAACCGTGTTTTAAAGTTTATTAAAACTATATTTATTTTTCACTGTTTAGTTCTCTATCATTAAACTAATCAAACCTGTTCTCACTTGGCTTGGCACTGAAATCATTTTATCTTCGCAGTACTAACTGCCTTCAGTACCTTTCTTCAACAGATGCCCTGACATCCTTTTCCCGTGTTCACTGTTATTGACGGTAGTAATTGTCTCAGTCATTAATATTCACTGCCATGTCAACAGTTTTGGACTTCGATTTAATAGGTAAGTAAATCCATGACACGGAATATTTAAAATTCTGGCGAAGGCTCTCACACAGAGTATATGGGAAGCATAATTATTCAATTCCGGCGATCCTGATCACGATAATGGGACAAACTAATCGAATATCGTATTGTCACCAGTTCTTGATAAGTGTACAAAGTTTCAATTCAATCTGTCTGTTTGAAGTGGGCCAAAATTGAGTCTATTCGTGTTCATGGAAGTCAAAAACTTGAGTACCTACCCCCATGTCATCCCAAACCTGAGATCTGTTTGGGATAACAATTCAACAGTATTATCATCACAAAACCATACTCATATTGAAAATAAGGCTGACCACAATTTCCTGACGCAATAGAACTAGGTCTCGAGGTCGTCAAAGCATTAAATTCGGAACAGGAACAGAAATATATCACAGGGAAGCACACCTTGAGATGAAATTATGTCTCTATGTATCTTGTGAATTTACGGAGAGCGCTGCAACAGTACATTTTGCGCCCGGTTGCCTCTATAATACATAATAATGCGATACTTCTTTACGGTGTGATTTATGGAGCTACGTACACGTTCTCTCGTTATATTTTTTGCTTTCCCAATTCGTTGGCTGTGAGGATACATTTTTATTAGAGCAAAATTAACGCTGGAAAGGAACTACGTGTCTGTTCGCATGTGCTAATCTAGGATTCACTTGATGATACATCGTCCAACCTAGAAAATGAGAAATTTTTCTAAAACTTGCTTCCCCGTAACGTTCAATATAAATGTATAATGAAAATAAATACTCGTCTATAGTTCACTATCATTTAAATACTCTTGTTAAACGGGTTAATCATTATAGTCATCATAGTAATTTTCTTGCAAAAGTTTGCACGAAACATTCCACATTGTCTTCCACCGTTGCTTCTTTATAGTCGGTCCCGTTCTCTTTCTCATATTGACCGCCCAGTCTTTTAGTATGAACGCCAATTTATCTAAGCTTCAATGTTCAATTGATTCATATTCTGGTTCGCAGCGAAATTCCATAAATATATGTCCCAAATATATTTGTGACTGTAGGTGGTATTTGTGGTAAGTTTTTCTTCGATGAGCGAGCGCATTTATACTTCAAACATTCACATTGCCTAAACGCAACATTTTGAAATTTATTTTGAATGGAGTTGTCAAACTCAATCATGTTGTCATAGTGACTGATAATTGCACCGAATGCAATTATCGGTTATAATTGTACAAGTGCATAAAAATTACCGATAATTTAGCAAGAAAGCGAATTATCATTAAAAATTGCACGAGATCGTTTTCATATTTTGGCGAAAGACCCCTACTCCGAAGGAAGAGGGCTCTTTTACGAAATATGAAAATAACGTAGTGCAATTTTTATACGATAACACCCTTGAAAGTAAAATTATCTGGTCATTATTATGCCCGAGTGTAATTCAATGGAATATTACACGAATAAAGAAGTACGTACTGATTTTTTTCTGAGAAAAATTACAGAATGTTCATATTGACAACGACTATGAATGAAATTGTGCTAGATACGCTTTCAAACAATTTTATTTTCAACACACATATCGAAAATTACAAGAATTACAGTTGAACACGCAGTTGTAAAAGTTTTTGGCCTTCTTGGTGCTACTTCATTTACAAGCATTTTTTCTAACTATTTCTTCATGGTGACCTTCGTCTAATTGCAGTTACGATGTAATGGGTTTAGTGGTAGAATGGCCGGTAATTTCAATAAGCTACTCTTCACCGACGCCTTTACTTGCTGAACTTGAGACTGCTGTAGACCGTATCGAATGATTAGTTATCTTCACGTTTTTTGTATCCAGGTCAACTATTACTGCTGTCCAAGAGCTCATTGTATTCCGTCCCATAGGAATATTCTTATACCATGATCTGCATGACTTCCAAGAGGGATTTACAGTAATAAATAGTTGATCTGATGTTTTCTATGATCGTATGAAAC
Source organism: Chrysolina americana (assembly GCA_958502065.1). Taxonomy (NCBI): domain Eukaryota; kingdom Metazoa; phylum Arthropoda; class Insecta; order Coleoptera; family Chrysomelidae; genus Chrysolina; species Chrysolina americana. The sequence goes on along the minus strand of OY293412.1, from coordinate 95,609,787 downwards.
AAGAATCAGAATTCGTTTTATTCCTAATTAACAATTTTTTGTTTGTTGTTGAAAAAATGGAATAATAAATTATTCTTCCCGTTTTCTCACCAATATCCTTTCCTTGAAAAACGACGTTAAACACCTGCTACCTTCTCCACCACGCCAAGCTAACTCGAAAGCGAAAACGAAAAATCCCTTTGTTTTGCAACCCATCTGCGGCCACATTCCAGTTTATCTTCATTGTGAAGTCTTTATATTCCTGACCGTACTGCTTGTGTATATTGAATGCCCACTCCGTATATATTTTTGCCAGTACGCTCCTAGATATCTCGTTGTCCAGGAAATATCGTTTGGACTTGCAAAAATCCAAAAACTGTCGCCATATATACTGTCTGTTGTATTTAGTATTTCTTGATTCACTTTCACTACATTTTTCGGTAAAATTCCGTTAACTAATAGCCACGAGCTATCAATATAATTTTTGGAACTTACGTAGTTTGGCCCCCTGAACAAAAAATCCAAATGAAATTTTTGGCAATCTCATCTAATTTCGGAGATATGGGCCTGTTTTGAGTGATGAATGGCATTTTTCAAGACACATTTCTACCGCGGAAAAACACTCAAAATACTTCATTTTTACGGAAGATACGGGGGTGTTTCCATGAGAAGTGAGACAAATTCGGAATATCAGGATTGAAATTTTTTCAGGGAAAACGTGTCTCTGTAGTAGGTTGGTAGTCCTGATCACGATTCTGAAAGAATTTTGAGTATGTTTTACTGTAAAGATGGGTTGTTACATCGCGAGTGGCGGGCAGTGTATATCACTTAGGCCAACCATATTCAGGTGGTGGGTGAGCATTTCCATCTCAATTATTACGGAAGATACGGGGGTGTTTCCATGAGAAGTGAGACACACTGTATATCTGACATTCGTCAGTATTGTCAGTATTGGTGTCATGCCGACGGGATGTTTTCGCAGTGCAATTTATCGCTCCGTAATGCAATAACCTCTGTAATTTTTCAAGGATTGCATTCCTCTTATGACATAAGAGAAATATTGAGTGTGATGTTGACATGATTGGGTGAAATTGTTTCATATGACACAAATTTGAATGGTTGTTAGAACTGTCAAAACATTTTCAGCAAAACAAATCGTTAACAAACTGAAAATTCACCCATACAAAAACTTTTTTGATATTGGTATATCCAGAATCACTACCCTCACATCTGCGTTGAATTTTCACCTACTTCGAATCTGTATCCCATTCCGCCCCTTCCCCCAATCAATCATCCTCATAGAAGCCACGACAAACTTTTATCATTATGTGTTGTGATTAAACAAAACTTGAACAACGACGCTACCAGTAGACCATACAAATTCCCCTTAAACGGGAGTGGGATAATAAATGGATCTTCTTTCCCGAAATTAATAAAACAATAACGGTGATTTAATTGGATTTTTTTATGTGGAGCGACCGATAAATCATTGAACAAACCTTGTCTGCCGTTTCTGGGACTGGCCGTTATTCCACGTCATGTCATGCTTTTTATGGGAGATATGGTCGGAGTACAAAGGAGATTTCCGAATCAGTCGATTGTTCCTCAGCTGCCTGCTCCAGGCAGTCATTAAAACTGGTTCAATGTGGGTGAACATACAGGGACTATTTGAGTAAAAATGTACTTTTTTTGTTACCTCAATATTCGTTTAGGATTCAGCATGAGTCATGTATTTTACGGTTGACGCAGGGGTGAAATCAAGATTTGTTGGAGCATTGGAAACATCTGGGAACTGAATTTTCCTACAGTTGGAAAACTGAAATAGGACGCTTGTGTCTCTGATAATTCTCTTCAATATTCAATATAAGGGTATTGATGGACAGCTTGCTTGAAGACAGATAGACAGTAGTATAGTATAGTTCAGTATAGCATAGTATAGTATAGTATAGTGTAGTGTAGTGTAGTGTAGTGTAGTGTAGTGTAGTGTAGTGTAGTGTAGTGTAGTGTAGTGTAGTGTAGTGTAGTGTAGTGTAGTGTAGTGTAGTGTAGTGTAGTGTAGTGTAGTGTAGTGTAGTGTAGTGTAGTGTAGTGTAGTATAGTAAAGTATAGCATAGCATAGCATAGCATAGCGTAGTATAGAATAGTATAGTATAGTATCGAATATAATAGAATAGAATAGTATAGTATAGTATAGTATAGTATAGTATAGTATAGTATAGTATAGTATAGTATAGTATAGTATAGTATAGTATAGTATAGTATAGTATAGTATAGTATAGTATAGTATAGTATAGTATAGTATAGTATAGTATAGTATAGTATAGTATAGTATAGTATAGTATAGTATAGTATAGTATAGTATAGTATAGTATAGTATAGTATAGTATAGTATAGTATAGTATGAAGGCAAGGGAAGGACTCGAAGTAAATATTATGAAGACAGAAATACAGGAATACAGAGTAAAAAATTGATCTCAGTGTGCTAAGGTTCAACAAGATCTGCATGTTCATTGAATAATACAAGACATACCTTGGTTAGCAGTTAGTCAAAAATACTCGGTAAATATTTACAACTGTCTCCATCCTTCAGATGAATCATGAGTCATTGGAACAGGCTCTATCACAGCTTCTTCAACATGAAAATAAAATATAAATATAAAAAAGTCAACAAACATTGGAACAGGCTCTATCACAGCTTCTTCAACATGTTTGTTGACTTTTTTATATTTATATTTTATTTTCAATGTAACACTGTCATCAGTTTTATTTATTCGAAATTGAATATTTTTATCTAGAGACGTTGTTGCTTATTTCAAGTGTTTAATATAGTACCTAGTGAATATGACTTGCCATCAATGTACTTCGTATATAAAGTGGTCAAATAAATTTCTCTATTTTACTCTACTGAGATGATTATCACACAACTTTCACAAAGGAGATTTCTAGTGAATTTCTTTCCTCTGATACTAATCTGTATAAACTTATCATTTTTTCATTTCTTGTATATTTTGGCATTTCCTACAAACCATGCATTCTCTTCTGAAAAATTTCCCAACTACAACATTTTCAGACCCATATGTTTCTCCACTATTCCACAAATCATCGAATTTATTGTACTTACAGGACAACCTCGCAAAATTATTTTCAGTTTTTATAGAACTGCTTTATGACCACCTCGTTCATATCACCGTGCCTAGTGGAATACGCTGCAAACTCCACTAGACTAAGAGATGAGCCTCGATTTATGGAGAATAATCTCATTTCCAGCGCCGACTATGGCCATATTTCAGAATACATTGGCTGTTGGAATTAAGCACAGGTTAACGTGCTCCAGAATTACTAAGAGCACCGAATCGCTGTTCTTAATGGACCGTCCAGAACCATACCGTAGTCAAATTTCCGGGAAACTGTGATCGTATACGTCATTTACGGGACCTGGCATTCTGCCTTTTCCATCGAACCATATCATGGCATTTTATGGGTTCTGAATGACTCAAAAGCAAGCGAAGATGAACTTTATAAAGTTGCCTAACCTAAGTTGTGGATCGTTAAGATATTTTACGATTTTGTACATCGATGAAGCATTGTCCCAGAAGACTTTTCGACCATTTACATCATGGAAATCATCAAAGGTACTTACGTCAAAGGTACTTACGTTTCATAGCAAGGCGATTAGATGCCGGCCTTTTAAACTTCCGCTTGCATTTGGCCAGGTTCGAATCCTGGGAATGAGAATTTTTTTTCAATTTCATAGGAGTCGATAGGCAATGTGCGTACCAACCACCAAGAGTGGTGCTATACGTTTTCCGGATGTTCCTACAGCTGAATGGTTGCTGGAAAGTGAGTACGCCACCAAAATTCAGTGAGTCATTCATCGTGATTATTCTATTAATTTGCATAAATTTCAAACTTTTTTCAATATACACACATAGAAGCAAATGGAATTTCGACTTTATTCTAAAAATTTTTGATTGACTTGATCAACTTGATAGTCACAAAACATACCAATTTCATCATAATGAATCTATTGGCGTTCACAGAATTGCTTTATTTCCTATCGTTCTTGAGTTGAATAGTTCATCTGGAGTCGAAAGAGGTAGGTAATTTCCCTCCAAAAGCTAGATTTTATAATGATTTTATAGACTCTCGTGAATTTCAAACTCTTTTCAATATACACACATACAAGCATACGCAATTTCAATTGGATCTGATGTTTTTATATTTTTCATGATTTTTAGGTGTCTTCCCCTCAGAACTTTTTTCGAGAAAGTTTGGGTTTCATTCGATCTACTAAAAAGTCACAGAATATACTAAATTCATTATAATGAATCAATTGGCGTTCGCAGAATTGCTCTATGTTCAGCTGTTCTGAAGTCAAAAAGTTTATCTGGAGTTGAGAGAGGTCATTTCTCTTCAAAAGATAGTTTTGATATTTTTTCCATTATTTTTGATGAATTTTAATCCTTTTTTCAATATAAATACATAGGCGCATATGCAATTTTAGTTGGATCTGACGAATAAATTGTTTTCATGATTTTTAGGGGTCTACCCCTTAGAAATGTTTTCAAGAAAGTTTTAGTTCCAGTCGATCTACTCAATAGTCGCAGAATATACTGAATTCATTTTTCTGAATCGATTGGCGCTCGCAGAATTGCTCTATCTTCAACCGTTCTTGAGTTAAAAAGTTTCTATGGAGTTGAGAAAGGTCAATTCCTTCCAAAAGACAGTTTTTATATTTTTTGCTAATGTTAATGAATTTCAATCCTTTTTCCAATATACATAAATATGCGCATATGCAATTCAAATTGGACCTGACGATTTAATTGTTTTCATGTTTTTAACGGGCCTACCCCTTAGGAATTTTCTCGAGAAATTTTTTTTTGTCTACATCATCCATCATAATTTTTTTAATAATTTCCATAAATTTAATTTTTTTTTTTTGAGTACTCACACAGGCGCATATGCAATTCATTTGCAACTGATGATTTTATATTTTCCATGACATTTAAGGGGAATTTAGGAAAAAGAAAACCTGAAAAAAAAAAACGGAAAATGTACTCCCGATAAAAAAAAAACTGGGAAAAATAACCCCGAAAAGAAAACCCTGGAAAAAATACCCCACGAAAAAAAATACCCCTATATGCAATAACAATGGCCAGTACACAAAAAGTAATGAAATTTCAACTGTGTGTCATGTTAAAAAAACTAGACCATATTTGATTCATTTTACAATACCAATAAAAGTTTTAACCTATCCTGTGGAATGTTCATCGTCGACGACCAAAAAAGACGATTTTTTATATTTTTATAACTCGATTGTTCCTGAACGAACTAACCTGGTGATAGATTCGCCTTTTTGCAAGGCTGGAAAATGTGTTGTTCAACCCCTCTGTATTGTAAAATGAATCTTCTTTAACATGAAACACAGTTGAAATTTCATTACTTTTTGTGTACTTGCCATTGTTATCGCATATAGGGGTATTTTTTCCGGTTTTTTTCCGGGGGTTTTCTTTCCGGGGGTTTCTTTTTCTTTTTTTTTTCGGGGGCATTTTTCCGTTTTTTTTTCCGTTTTCCGTTTAGGGGTCTACTCTCTGGACAGTTTTCCAAGTTTCCTTTTTGATATTGTCATTCACATTCGATTTTCTGAATTGATATCACGCTGAAAATTGACTCAGAATGGTTTATGTCGTCCTTTTCCCCCATGAAATCATCAGTACTGGTGTTCTTCATGGCAGTATTCTGGGCCTGCTGATATTCATTTTATATTTATATGATATCAACTATACTGAGGAATGTGAATTCATTAATCTTTTTTGCAGATGACACTTTATTGACAGCAAGTGATGTTAATTAATAGAATGCTTTACAAAGTATCAAAATTTCTCAATATCTATAAATTTTACCAAAAGTATGATAATTCAACATAGGTTCAATTTGGTAGATAAAAACTAAATGAATATCGAAATTTATGGAGAAACAATTATTGAACTGGTGGAAGGATTCTAATATCTTGAATTTATGATGAAGAATTTGTTGAACCTGAAAAAAAAATCTAAAATTGCCAAGAAACAATTTTTCTCTATACGCATCAGCAGATATTTGACATATAAAATATCCCTTGCAGATTATAGCACCAAAATCAAAACCTTACTTCGATTACTCTCCTTCCCTACTATTTCTTCTTGATGCAAACAGTTCATCATCCTTACAGAAATTCCAGAATAGAAGAATGAAAGTACTTGCGAAATGCAATAGAACTACTCCTCTAAAGTTAATGCTGGAGGTTCTTAATTGGTTATCTGTTACGGACAGAATATTTCACAGCTCAATGATTTTTATTTTTGAAATAATACCTGCAGAACTTCTTTCCTACTTCAACGAACTCATTGTTCACCATAATGTAATTCAAGATTATCCTACAAGAGGTAACATGAAATATTTTTATGTGCTAGATACTAATTTCACAAGATAAATGAATTCACTATTCTATAAAGAATTTATCGAATACAACAGACTTCTTAAAGCTTTCATAAGTAGCAGTTCCATCATTAAGTTTAAAGAAATTACTACAATAACTTACAATTTCAGATATCGATTTTTGTTACCTTGCTTTACATGATTTACTGAAGTATCACACGAATTGGGGTACCACAAAGAAGCAATCTTGGTCCACTGCTCGATCCAGTAAACACTGCAGAATTTGGAACATCCCAGAACTGAATGTATACATATATCGTTTATACGCGGACACAAGGCAGCTATGGTACCTCTTCGTCAACTCCCAGACAAAGTATAAGCAAACCAATCTTCCTGGAATAATGCGCCCTAGATAATTCTTGGGAAAGAACTATGATGGGGCCAATCAACAGGCTATCAATATACCCGTTTTGATTTAAATGAATTATTCACACAAAAAAAATCAAATTTCCACAGTGGAGGACAAATATACCAGTATAATCGAAAAGTAAACGATTTCGTTGCAAGAATATAAAAAAAACGAAAGTACCTAAATGATCATGAAATACAAACAACTGCGAATGTGAATTCACATCGTCTGAAATTTATTAAAAATAAATACTTCTAATATAACTTGAAGTGATTTTTTGTCCCGATATGCAATCGCTTTCAAACGACTGTTGTCTTGAAGATATTATTCAATATTTTCAGCATAATCGTATAAAAAAAATTTCCTGTCTGATAAAAATAAGTCCAAAATAACTAAATAATAATTTCTCTTTTCCATACATGTTTTCCTTAATGCTATTAATACTTCCAATACAATTTCACAGAATCCAGTGGTCATTCTGTGTCGTTACTATTGAAACGGTTTGTTGACATGCCGCGTGTTTGACTGTGTTTGCTCGTAGTTGCTTCAATTTCAAATTATTTTCAAGAAGATGGATGTTGATTATGATAGTGGTAGTGATACCCCATCAGATATATCTGAGAAAGCAAATGCAATAGTATCTAATATATCCAAGTTAGTATATGAGAAAAATATGACCAATTCCGTGAATGAAAATGTGTGAAAATGTTTCAACATACATTCAATATATTTTTGGGATTTGAATTTTCCTAATAATGTTTTATACAAATTTCATTCCTGACTTGTCTGATATCACTATTGTGATCTTGAAGATGAATGAACAGTCTATCTATCTAACGTAATGAAAGTTAAACAGTATATAACATCACATGTAAGAGAATCCAAATGATATCATATGATGCTTAGAACAAAAAGATTCAGTTGGAATTATTGACAACTACTTATTTACTACAAGATTTATGGACAGCATACGAAACGCTGACAGATATTCCCCAGAAAGTATTGAAATTACAATCGCTATTGTCAGTATATGGCAGCGCCATCTGTTGAGAAATGGCTGTAGCAGTAGGAACGCATCATTTGCAAACTTCCCACGTTCGAATATGTGGTGACAATTTAGCGATAAAATCGACGCTGCACCTGATAACTCTGGAAATCATGGCTCATCTAATGAATCTAAATCACCAGTAACGTTTCAGCTGAGGTTCGAACCGGGACAAATCATAAATATCCAAACAACTCTCTCACATGATACACCCTGGTATATTTCGGATATACTCAAATACTGCTTCGTAATTGAATATTAAGTAGTCGAGAACGGAATATTCTGGCAAAGACGGCTAACCACATTCAGGGAATTCCCCCGTGCTCAGTTATTTAGAGCGATAGTTCGGGAACACTCTCTGGAAATTTGTTGTGCACTGAAGCTTCAATCTGCTTCCGTTCGCTGGGGATTCATTTCATTTAATAGAGTCAGTTTCGACTAGTGCTACTGGAGCGAGATATAGGTTTCTGTTTTTAGGTTTACAGATCAATATGACTCTGAAAGGATTTCAAACTTTGCTTTCCGATACTAGTCGGGATATGACGTTTGGTGCACAGGGTCAAGGTACATATGACGCCGGCCTGGAAGTATGCAACTGGAAGTAAAATTTATTACATACAATGTACACTTAGATAGAAATGTCGAGTGAAAGTTGCCAAAATATCGTTGATACTGCTGTTTCTCATTCTGATGTCTTTCTAAACGAACTGTTTCCCGCGCAAAATCAACCTTTTTACGGCTTTATTGATTCAGGCGTTCCACAGGGTAGCTTCCTAGGACCCTTATCCTTCCCATTATTCATTAACGATCTTCCGGAATACGTAATTGATGGTATTCATGTTTGCTGATGGCACTTCCATCGTATTCGAATTAATTGATTAAATAGCTTTATTGCACAAAGAATACAATGCTCATTGACAAAGCGTTATTGTTCTTAAACTAACAAAAGTAATTATTTGAACTTTTTCATTATTTTCCTGTATTCTACGCCTTTGATTCAACATGATACACCATTAAAAACTGTCAAAACTCAAATTTCAAATTCGAAGCGTCTGAAGATACAGACGTTAGTTGAAACGCCTACAGAAACAATGTTCGACCAGCGATCGCTTCGAAATTTGGTGAAACTATACAAAAAACATTGATTTTCACGAATATGATTTGGAAAAGGAATAGAAAATTTTCTGTCGGGCGCAGGACACCTCCGAACGGCCAGTCTGGTATCCTAACCCATATAACCGCCCAAACAAATTACTTCCGACCATTGCGGAATTTTTTCCGTGTTTGACGCCATTGATTCAACATGACACATTATTGAAAAAGTGTCTGAACTCAAATTTCAGATTCGAACTGTCTGAAGATGCAGACGTTCGTTGAAACGCCTACAGAAGCTATGATCGACCAGATATCGATTCCAAAATTCCGTGAAACTATACAAAAAACATTGAATTTAACGAATATGATATGGAAAAAAATTTGAAATTTCTGGCGTGCGCAGGTCACCTCCAAACGGCCAATCTGGTATCATAACCCATATAACTGAAAAAAAAATATGTCCGACAATTGTCGCATTTTTTCATAATTTTTTTTGTATTTTACGCCATTGATTCAACATGATACAACGTCAAAAAAGTGTCAAAACTCAAACTTCAAATTCGAAGCATGTGAAGATGCAGACGTTCGTTTAAACGCCTACAGAAACTATGTTCGACCAGCGATCACTTCGAAATTTGGTGAAACTATACAAAAAACATTGAATTTCACGAAAATGATATGGAAAAAAATTATAAAAATTTCTTGGGGGCGCAGGTCACCTCCGAACGGACAATCCGGTATCCTAACACATATAACCTCTCAAAAAAATATTTTCGGCAATTGTAGAATTTTTTCATAATTTTTTTCGTGTTCTACGTCATCATTTCAATATAAAACCTCTTCAAAAAAGTGTCAGAAATCAAATTTAAAATTCGAAGCGTCTGAAGATGCAGACGTTCGTTGAAACGCCTACAGAAACTATGTTCAACCAGCGAACGCTTCGAAATTTGGTGAAACTATACAAAAAACATTATATTTTACGAATATGATATGGAAAAGGATATGAAAAATTTCTGACGGGCGCAGGTCACCTACGAACGGCCAATCCGGTATCCTAACCAATATAACGCCAAATGTAATATTTTTTCATAATTTTTTTCGTGTTCCACGCCATTGATATAACACGATACACCTTTGCAAAAATGTCAAAACTCAAATTTCAAATTCGAAGCATCTGAAGATGCTGACGTTCGTTGAAACGCCTTCAGAAACTATGTTCGACCAGCGATCGCTTCAAAATTTGTTGAATCTATACAGAAAACATTGAATTTTACAAATATGATATGGAAAACAAATTGAAAAGTTTCTGGCGAGCGCAGGTCACCTCCGAACGGCAAATTTTCCATAATGTTAGGGGGGAGTTTGCAAACAGACTTTAATACTGGTCAGACCAAACTGGACACATTTCGAACAGTTTATAAGATCAGTGTGAGTAGATTTCATGTTAACAGTGTCTTTCGCGTAAATTGCATTTTATTTTGTGAAAGGAAAATAACCAACAAATAAAACATTCAAGGGTTGGAAGGGTGCCAGCTACTCTTCTAGACATTTTTATCAAAAGCAGTCAATACAATAATGCATCTCAAAACAGGCCAATTTTAATCACATGTGTATATTAGAACAGTATAAAAGGAATCAAAACGATGTGTCACTAGATACCGTTTCCATTTAAGATTCTAAGGGTAACATACAAATATTGCTTGAAATTATCCCCCTTGAAAATAAAATTGGCCTGTTTTTGCGATTCCACATATTATTTACTACAAGGAAGATAATATGGGTGGAAAGTTCTCACCCTGTATACCACTTGCGAGTGAAGGATTCTGAAGTTTTCGGAATAATTTAATGAGAGTATTTGCCGGATAGATCCAATATACCGTAAATGAGTTGGAACACTTAAGTAAATTGTTAGCTTGGTTACCGCAATTCCAACAAAGTATATAGTCTAATTGCGTTCAATAGACTTGATCAGGCGGGACTCCATAGTAACAAATGTGTACCGACAACACCCACAGTTGAGAACAAATATTTACCAACTTGATTATCGGAGCTCGATTCAGTAGCTATATCTAGGCGTAACATGGAAGCCCTATGAATTATTCACAGATAGTTTGTTGATTTGATTCCGAACAAAAATATTTTCAACAAGGTATAATATGTGGAAGTGAAGTTATTGTCATGAAAATATTGTGTACTAAATATCACGGACATACCGAACAAAAGCTGATGTTTGTTTTTGGTTTGGATCATAGCTATTGATCTGTTTTTTCTCTCGTTTCTGGGTCAGATTTATTAATAATATCTGCTTATTTGTGTCTATGGCGTGTGGATTTATTGATATAATCCATTTGGTGTGAGGGCACTCTTATGACCTCCATTCTGTTGCTGTTATAAAAGATTTTTCATCAGATTTTCGTATGTTACTTCGGATCTTCTTTTTTTTTCCCTGCTATTTAATATTCTAAGCATTCAAATATGGGATACCGGCTTGGGGGCAGCTTTCAAAAATACATAGCCCCTCTAGAAATCTTACAACGTAGATTAATGAAACTATTGTTGCATAAAAAAAAGACTTCTCAACAGGGCTCACGTATAACGAATATAATAACTAATTATTATTCAATTTATGCATACTACCGCCTTCGCCAAATCCTCAAACCGTGCCTCCACCAAATCTTAGCAAACATCACATTCACCAAATCCTAGAAAACAGCAACTTCGCTACATTTTAGATTGTTCTGTGAAAATGCCTCCAGCTGTCGTAGATGTATAGTCTAGTTCCTAAATTGTAGAAAGTGCCTCATCGGTTGTACGGTTCATTATTCATATAAAGTAGTTCAAAAAATAGAACATAAATAAGCTAGGTACTTTGGCTTCAAATCAAGTTTTACTTTTCCACTTTCGTGCATTTCCTCCGCACTTTCAAATCCCGTGAAAACCAGGAAATGTACGATGAGTGACTATCTACAATTTAGAAACTAGACTAACTACTCGCGAACAAAAAAAACATATTTTTCTACGGCCATAACACAATACTGCTCTTCCCTAATTGTTTTAGATTCAACAATGAGGTACATTGTCTTCGAAAAAAATTCTAAAATTCGATCGTCACGGGAATTTTTGAATTTGAAATTTTTTCAAATACTGAACCATGATATATTCTCAGAATCAATAAAAAATTTTGCTTAGGCAGTGCAAATTCCAAGTCAATGTTTTTCTGCTATCGACTTGAAATTCATATCGCTGACAAATTTGTCAGCCTTGGCGAGAGAAAATCATGTTCGGAGATATAACAGCCTCATTTATGAATTGAGTGATTTGAAACATCGCCCCTTTATTTAATCACTCAAGCGTCGTTAGTCATCGATCGTACTGAAAAATCAGAATAAATTCCTGCCCCACAGTACTTTCAACACCTGTTCAAACAGTTTCACCGGAGTTTCCATGACTCAAGTGTTTTTCAACCAACGCACGGGAAAACGGAATAGAAACAAAAAAGCATTAGTAGGCTGGTCACGCTTCCATACAAATTCAACACAAATAGAGATTCATGGGGCGATAATAAAATAAATTAAATTGCTCTGGGTCTGATAATGGAGGATGGATGCGAAACAGAAATCACGAGAACAGAATGGAACGATGGTAGACACTGATAATTCTACACAATTTGGTTAAACTGAAGGATCGTTTATTTTTACGCGGGACGGAGTGGTTTGGGATTATTCTTTCCGGCATCGCTGTGTACTGTCAGGTTTACAGTGAGCTTGAAAAAAATCGCTGGCGTAAATAGTTTTTATGCACTAGCGGGCGGTAAAGAACACTTTACCGCCCGGTTCACCGGGTGTAAAGTGGCACTTTACCGCCCGTGGGCGCATCATCGCCCGCGGGCGGTAAAGTAGACAATATACTAAAATTGTCCATATACCGGGTGACCCGGAACCAATTTACCCCCCTGTATCTTCGTTGTTATTTTATATGGATGTCTCAAATTTGGTACTTAGATTTGATGTTATGAATGTACAATTTAGCAAGTATCAATCCAAATATGACACTTCCGGTTTGACCGGAAGCACATCTAATTTTTATATTTCAAATGAGAAGTATATTTTTTTTTTGAAAATAACAATTCAGTATGGAATTACCTTCACAATGATATATCACAATGATACTTTCAATTCACAATCTGCTTACATAAGTGACATTTTATAAAAAAATTACTTTTTGTATTTCCCTCGTAACGAAACATTTTCATGAAAGTATGCTGTGGAAGATTGAACAATATAATGTAAGTAACAATAATTCGTGGCACAACTTTCACACAATAAGTTTTATGCAGACTAATTATTTTTATGATTTTAGTTTTTCTTAATTTTTGGATACCAATACATAGGAATTTTTAATGTTGCTTAGAAACTCAAATACATATTGAAATACAAGAATTGAACGAAACCTTGTTTTGTTTCCTAATTATTTTTTATGAAGATAATTTCCATGCTATACCTACCTTTTATTGAACAATTCAACTTCATGTTAGTTGGCTATGGAATTAAATTTGTTGAGTTGTTCTGTTGTTGTGTTTACGCCAAATTGTTGACATTTCGAATGTTCTGAATTGTGGGATTCTGGGAAGATAATTATTTGTGAAATGAACAACTACTACCGATTTACCCAAACTGAAAAGGTTGATATGTTGTTGATATATGGAGAAGCAAGGAAAAATTCCTATTTAGCCTTGCGTCTGTACCAGGATAGGTATCCTAACCGTCCGCACCCTAGTAGTAGAAACTATTTTGCAATATTGGAGTCACAGTTCAGGAAAGAACGGAATAATCATGATGGGGAACATGTTATTGTAAGCGAAGATACGGAGATCACTGTTCTAGCAGCGGTTGAAATTGATCCAAATACATCATTAAGGCAAATCGAATATGAGGCCGGGGTACCTAGAGAAACAGCTCGAAAAATTTTGAAAAAACACCGGTATCGTTCATTCAAATATCAAATTCATCAATATTTGTATGAAAATGATGTGCAGAGAAGGATTGCGTATTGTAACTGGGTTATACGAAAAGAAACAGAAAATCAAAATTTCCATTACAATATTCTATACAGTGATGAATCACGCTTTACAAACAATGGTCATTTCAATAGAAATAATTTACGTTATTGGGCACAAGAAAATCCGCATGTGTTCAGAGAAGGAAGACACCAGGAGAGATTCGGATTCAATGTTTGGCTAGGAATTTTTGGAACCAGAATAGTGGGACCAATTATTTTTGATGGAGCTTTAACAAGTGAACGGTACCTACAAATTTTAAATGATGAAGTCCAAAATTTTATTGAAGACATTCCCTTAGCGACACGTCGCGTTATGTATTTCCAACAAGATGGAGCACCTCCACATAATTCGAATGTAGTCCGAGGACATCTTACTAGAACTTTCAACGACAATTGGATTGGTACTCATGGCCCAATTCGTTGGCCACCAAGGTCACCAGACCTCACGCCAATGGATTTTTTTGTTTGGGCTCACTTGAAGAATAAAGTTTATGCTCATAATAGACCTCAAAATCGCGAGGAACTTGAAGACAGGGTAAGGAGAGCCATTAACGAAATTACTCCGGCTCAACTCGTGAATGTTATGCGGGCATGCTCCGAAAAAATACAAAAATGCATTGACGTTAACGGGCGACAATTTGAACAATTAGAATAATTAAGTCTGTCATAGGTATGGAATTTCTTTTGAATTGAGTTATAAAACTGTACATGTTCCAAATGTCTACTATTTTGTAGAAAAATTATCGAAATAAATATTTTGTGAGTCCGATTGTGCAGTTTCAAAAATAACTCCAGACCTTTAGAATAAATTTAATTCCATAGCCAACTAACATGATGTTGAAATGTTCAATACAAAGTATAGCATGAAAATTATCTTCATAAAAATAATTAGGAAACAAAAATGTAGAAGTTTTTTTTCTAATTTTTTGTATTTCAATATGCACTTGAGTTTCTAACCAACTTTAAAAATTCCTATGATGTTGAAACTTATTGTGTGAAAAGTTGGGCCATGAATTACTGTTACTTAGATTATATTGTTCAATCTTCCACAGCATACTTTCATGAAAATATTTCGTTACGAGGGGAATACAAAAAGTATTTTTTTTATAAAATGTCACTTATGTAAGCAGATTGTGAATTGAAAGTATCATTGTGATATATCATTGTGAAGGTAATTCCATACTGAATTGTTATTTTCAAAAAAAAAATATACTTCTCATTTGAAATATAAAAATTAGATGTGCTTCCGGTCAAACCGGAAGTGTCATATTTGGATTGATACTTGCTAAATTGTACATTCATAACATCAAATCGAAGTACCAAATTTGAAACATCCATATAAAATAACAACGAAGATACAGGGGGGTAAATTGGTTCCGGGTCACCCGGTATACCTACGCACATCATTTCACGGAAGACCTACCACGAAACAATGAATTCAGTTCAATAAAGAAATACTCATTTAACAACTTTTATTCATAATCTACATTTTTGCTCCATAACCCTGAAAATTAGAAATTTATATTAACTATGCAATTGTTACAATTTTGAATATTGAGGCTGGGATATTCACATTTCTCTTGAAAATTATTATTTCCTTTTGAAACATCCTCACCACTCATTTTAGATGTGGATGGTAGGTCCAAATAAGCATTATTTGGTATCGGTCCATCACCATCGCCGGCAAATTTTTTGGCAATATTCAATTTATTTGAAATCGATTGTTCAATGTAGCTCTCTGCTACTGTAGTTGATTTCCAACCAGCGTGTCTTTTGATATTGGTGATACTTTCCCCAGCATCAGCCAACAAAGTGGCTGAAGAACGCCTGAAACTATGACCCGTATATTCTTCTGGGCCTGGTAGCTTCAAAAATGCTGCAATTTTTCTTGAAATTTGACCGAGGATATTCTTCCCAAAAACTTGTTTTGTACATTTGTTGTTCTTATAGAATATAAAAAAACGCCCATGTTAAGTATTTGCGGGACGTAGACTAGCATATCATCTATATCCAATAATTGACTGACTGGTTTTCTGTACTGCAGATGGTAAATGTTCGTTGTATTTTAGTTTTTGACTCTCGAATTGTAATCAATAAAGCATAAGTTAGGTCTTGAATGTCATCAAGCTTGAGATTTGTTAATTCTTCTCTACGACCAGCACCATGTACCCCAAATATTAGTGTAACCTATAAAAGAATCGATAAGTTTTTTAATTACTTAATAAATATAGGTAGGTATAACATACCTTCATCATCAGATATTTTGGATTTCTTCGGCTTATATCCATCATTCTTCCGTTTCAAAAATGCTATCAATTTTGGAAATTTGCTTATGTTTATATTATTATACGAATTCAAAGTAGACTTCAACATCGAATAGTATGACCACAAAGAAGATGGTTTTCGATTCTTGGACTTCTCAAAAAAATATCCCAGTATGTGTTCTGTAATCACCTTCACATTATTTTCATTGCGCCATTTTATGAACTCATTATACGTCTTTTCGTAAAGTTTCTTTGACTTTGTTGATAGCAGTTCGAGTTTGGCACTCTCAGCCGATTCCAAAATTTCCATTGGTATGTAAATATTATGTTCTTCATCTGATGATTCCATAATTTTTGTGTTGAGTTCACTCACGCACTTTTTCAGATAATAACAACAATAATAATAATACTTTATTTCCATATGACAATAAAATTGAATTGGAATAGTCAATAAATAAATATATACATATGAACAGAACAGAAAATCACATGATAACATGAATATATATGGCGTGTAATGGCCCTCGGCTAACGCCTTCGTGCCATTATCCACGCCGCAGGCCATAAACGCCTACTTTACGCCCTTGATACATAAATAACTATTATCTCCTGGCTGCCATGAAGGAAAGATATAGTTGTGTGATTGCATTCTAGTGGCAATACTGAACAAAGGCTAGAAAGTTCTTGATACGCAATGGGTACTTGTTCAGGTGGTACTTCCCTTGTGGAATGTACGCGGCAATGCGAGATTTACCCTTTATTGCTTTGAGAAACTATGGTTCTAGTGCCCTCATATTGGTTTCATTTGTTGAATCTCTCGAAGAGACCAATACCCCTTGATTAGAAGGCAGCATCTCTCTCTAACGTAATTAGTCCTTAAATGTTGCACATCCCGTGTATGCTGCATATTACCTAAATATTGCACGTCTTGTGCAAACATTTCTCAATGATGAACTCATTCGACATTCCTGCAAATTGTGTATATCACGAAATAGCAAACATTCAGAATTTATATGTGAACTCAGCGATAATCAACTGTAACTCATTACTGAATACAATTAGGCAGCTATGTGACAGGTTGCTGAAATGCTCTCTCGACGACCAAACTTGAATGGTTTCTGTGCTATTACATACATGCTGGTTTGTCCTCAGAAAGTTTTAGACGTCCCAGTTGCAAAATCATCCATGCGCCAGATAATGGTTTCAAGCATCCGTAAAAATGTGTATCAAATGACGTGACGAAGTTATCACCAATGTAAACACATCATAGATCCGTTAACTCAACCCCAAGGGTATATTCTTGGGGTTTTTGACATATTGCTGAATAAACAGGAAGAAGTAACTCACAGAAAGGAGGTAGTGAAAATAACTACATGAAAAATAATAACAACAACCACAAAGCCATACAATTTTAAAATTTTATCACCAAAGAAATGAGAAAGAGGAAGTTTATGAGTCAGAAATTACAGAAAGCTCAAAATAAAAGATTAACTCAATAGGATTATAAGCAACAATCAAAACTTTATGAGGCCTTTCAGGGTTTCTGGTGGGAAGATCTGGGCATTTGTAGGCGCCGTAGTGCAGATATATGATGGAGGTCAGAGAACAAAGCCAAAAATTCATAGCTCAATGAAGATTTAGTATCAGACACTGAGGACAAAGCTTAGAATGCTTTTGGGAGATCGTTTAGTAACAATAGTCGTCAATTTTTCAGACTCGTCACTCCCATACCCATACGATGTGAGGTATAAATCAATTGAAAATGACCCGATTTTTTTTGGACGTGGATCACCTGCAGACTAGTTGAGAAGATTTTTCCCTCATCGAAGCAAGGGTAGGTCAATAACTCTGGAGTATTTACTGATCCCGTCGACCAATTTCAACAGGAACTAGGATAATTCACTATATTTGGTAGTATCCCACACCTGACACCAACTTATGTGTACTCAAGAAAACTCAATATCAATTATGAAAGCGTCACAACACAGAAGATTCCAGATTTATTACCTCCTAAATAAAACGGTCAAAGTCTGATGGAGAAATATATTCATTCACTCAAGTGATCTCAAAATACATAAACACAAAATAGGGAATAAATATAAAAGTTGACCACAAAAGGAGACATTTGTATATGGCTTTTTCGTTTATCTCAAATCAGTTCACTACAACAAAATTTTTGAATCGTTCATAATATTTTTTAAAAGGTCATCAAAAATGAAACTAATTATTTCATTGGTGGTAGTATAATATAACTAATATTTGCTTACAGGTAATATGTATTTTTTGTTTCAACATACTGGGGAATCATCAATCGGGGTACAGTGAATATCGAATAATAAATTTAATTTTTGAGGATTTTGAGAGAATTCAGTTGCCTTATTTTGTATCATATGGTTTGGGTTCCAGACATATAAAACTCCCAGGTTTTGAAATATATTAGAAGTTTGTTTCATAAGTAACGAGTGATATATTCACGTGACATCTTGATAAGATCATTTTTATGTATATGATGTAATAGTTGCAACAAAGAACAATTACCATTTATTGAAATATGGGTTTCATATAATTGATTCCTTCAGTAGTTAGGGGTTCATAGTATACAACTTCTGGAAAAAAGAACTGTCCCTTGGAGTACACCATATTCCTCTTATTTTAATCGCTCTAGATACAATGTTTTCAGACTTTCTTTATTCTGTCAATCAAGTTATCTTCAATGGAACGTTTACCCTCTATTTTTCATGTTCTTTAAAATCTTTCAAAGGTGATTATGGTTGAAAATGTCAAACGCTTTCGCGAGGCCAATGAAAACATAAAGTATAGAATTTCTTTTACGAATGCTGTCGATTATTTTTGACTCGAAATGAGTGATCGCGCATCATTTGTTGACCTATTTTTCCTGAAGCCGAAATACCAAATTCTTCAACGAATTTTTGGATGTGTGGTTCAATGACAATTTGTAAAATGTTGCCCAAGTCTGAGAACAATTGAGTTGGGCAGTAGTTTGACGAAGAAATTGTGATTCGAGATTCATGATAGAGATCTGGTGGACTTCGGTAGATAGAAATGATGTCAAGCCCTAGGACTATTTCATCCCACGAAGTCAACCTATCTGGCTACTTCGTTCCGCTTCGTCGAATATGAAACATATGTGTCACTAATGAACGCGCTAACCAGACCACATATATATTTTCTTTCTTCACCCCAATTCATTTCTCTATTCCTCATGGTCGGATAATGAGTTTGACAAGAAATTCATTTCCTGATTGCCGTAGAGTTGGGACTTTATATAATTCACATCCTCGGTGATATCTTGCTGATGCCGGAATCTTTGGAGTGGATATAGTTATTCAAGCATCAAAAGCGGAGAGAGTTATTTACTGGTCGAAGGCAATACTTGCATCAGGGAAATGACGCCCACCCATCTTGCCAGAAACCAGTAGCATTTACCGGTCCATGCAATGAAAAAATCGTTTATGTATTTCTTTCTTTTTTTTAATTTTGTCAGCTGCTAGTGCAGATTTATGCTTTTGTTAGAACAAATTGAAATCACTTATTTTATTTTATTTTAACACGAATAATATTACTAACAGTTCCTCTGGATGAAATTAAAGAGTTGGTCAAATGTATGGACCCGCCTATTTTTCTCAGTTAGTATGAGTTAATGAAAAGCAGTTTAGATTCGTCAAGAAGACCGTATTCTTCTATTTCAGTAGTACCAATACTGTTTCAATTCTCTCGATAGATTTTGTGTCCACCTTAGAAATTAATTTACTTTCTATTGCTTGATTTGTTCGAAACTTTTCTCAATCAGGGAATGTAGCCAATCGGATATTCAACGGGAAAAGACAGTTTGAACCAAACAGTGGCGTATGAAGGTATAATTTTCTCAGATGCCTATTTTTCGAAAAACATTACTCCACGAGAAAAATTTGTTCCAGAAAAATTAAAGTGCCTTTATTCTGAAGTTTTCCTGTATAGAGAAAAAAAACAGAAATAGTTATCATTATTATTATATCATTACTTGTTACAATAGCTTGAAAAATTACAATTTTTTTATGATAAAGAAAGTTGGCGAACGACATATGTAGAATATATGAGTCATTGAAGAAGATTTTGACAATTTGCTCATGATAGATCTTTCAGGAATCAAAATCCAAACTACGAGGATTCAGTCAATAAAATGATGGAAGCAGAATCAACAATCAAAAGAAAGTATGAAAAATAATTTTTCTACTATTAAAACTCACATACGCCACTGACTGATTCAAACTGCCATATCACTATAATATTTGTCTGGCTACATTTCCCAAATGGAGATTTTTTTTCAACAAATAAAGCAATGGGTAGGGAAAAGTGAGGGAATATCGATCACCTAAGAAACATATAAAAATTAAGGGAATTGAAAGAGTAAAAATAAAAATATGCATTGCTACTGAAGAAGATTATTCCCAGTTAGAAAATCGTTTTATGTATCGAATAACAGAAAAAAAAAACTAAAATACTACAGGTCGTTGCAGAGACCTTGTGGACCATGCCGAAAGTGTGGTTTCACTGGTCTATTTGGACGACATCTTTGAACAAAGTAACACAACATCAGCATTCATTTATATATTTCCATTTGAACACCTTGAGATTATATACTTGGAGGGTAATATTGACCACCGTGTCGATATAACTCTATTCGTGATGAGATCACAAATAAATTTTTGAGAATGTAACATAAGTCATACATCAGAATTGTTGAGTTGGTGGGAATTCGGTCGGAATGTTGAGGAAAACCAAATTTTAAATTGCCGACGTTTCGAAACTATATTGTTTCATCTTCAGGACTCTAAAGTATGAGAACAAAAAACATATATATATTCTTTCCTTCTTACTCACTTCAATAATTCATCAATAAACACCCAAAAGAAAATATCTAAATATCTAACACGCACTACCTCTTGAACAGATACATCTCAACTGAAACAACTACGGAACCCTCATTAGAGAGTCTTGACCCCTTGATCGGTTTTACCTGACTTTCTCCTAAGTGAATTACAAAGGTGGACACAAAAATACGAAACACCCTATATCTATCGCGAGTGATGAAAAAATATTAGCACTACTGAAATGAGTGAAAATACGCATTCTAACGAAACTTGACATATCATATTATATCGTGAGAGTTTACTTTGACTTCATAGTTCAGTGTAATCAATATAACTCTCGACAGGCCTTAAAAGATGCTCCTTCAGTTCGTTGTTGTTGAGTTATTCGAATATATACCTAGTTAGGATCAATCGATACTGCTTGTCTATTATCAAAATCCACTAATTATTATGTTGTCAGTTCCCATCCACATAACATTCACCCTCTGATTGTACGGAAATGTTCCTTGAGGGCAACCCGGTGTTTGATTGAGTGTTGGCACATATCATTGTACGAGTATATACGTATTGCATCTCCGCAGGGAAATATTTTCACTTCACGAAAAGGTAGGACATGCCAAGATTCCTAATAGGAGAAATGGGAAAAATATCGAGTTTATTTTCAGAGTTGTGTTTATGGTGAAGTCGCTCCGCAATATTGGCGAATGAGCAGTGATGTGAAATATCTGTTATATGAAAAAATACAATGGACCTTTATTCCAAATTGCGCAGTTATCTACGCAGTTAATCCCAATGGTGCCAGGATGTCGCCGACTATCAAGGTTATTCTGTAACGCAATTCCAGTTATTTATTGAAGACGTAGAAGCCAGAAGACACCCAGTCAGCATCTCCAAGACTATAAAAGAAACCTCCAAGATCGACGCATCACTATTACTGCTACAAGCTTTAGTCCGTGCAAGTTCACGTTAAACTATTGTATTTAAATATTTTTGTTGTTTGTAAAATAAAGTAAAGTTTTAAAAACGGGTTTGAGTGGAATCCAATCTAACAAATTGGCGCAGTCGGTAGGATCCCTCAACACCGAAAAAAAAAGAAGAATAATTAGCCGAGGGTAGGATCCCTCAACACCGAAAAAAAGAAGAATAATTAGCCGAGGGTAAGGCCCCCTCACACGAAGAAACGAAGAAAAAGAAAGAAGACATCCCTACACAACGGTGGTGGTTACCAAACCTTCAAGGGAGAAGAACCAGAAGCAAAGACGAGAAGACGGTCTCTGTGGCTCTGAGAAACACGCGTAAGTCGCTGTACGCTGCTCATCTTGCTGTCCAAGAAGGCATCGAGAAACACGCGGAAGTCGTCCAACGTTGCTCATCCCAGAGTAGCGCTAGCCTCACACAGTAGAAAGGATTTCATCTTCCGTCAACCCAAAGAAACCAACACGAAGAAATCGATTGAGCTGTAAGGAATTAGTGTAAGTAACATTGAATCATCCTAGTCATTAGATTAACTATTTTAAATATTCGAAGTACGTGATTTCAAAAATTTGAAATTTCTATTTTTGAATTTTTAATTTTGAAACTGTCCTATTACCAATTTTGACAATCTACCCAATTTTTCGTTAACAATCTTAAGGAAAAACAACTCAAAATGTCATCAACCGACGAAAATTTAAATAATGAACGAGAACATACTGATGTTCCTCCAGAATTAGAACCTTATAAATTATCTGAAATATTCTCAATCATTCCTGAATATGATGGAGATCCAATCACATTGAATACATTTTTAAATGCTTGCGATGCTGCCCAACAAATGGCAATCGGTCAACAAAAAGTTCTATTGACCATTCATATAAAAAATAAATTGAAATCAAAAGCTTCTCAATTGATAAATTCACGAAATTCAGACACTTATGGTGAAATCAAGACTCTTTTAAATGCTCATTTTGGTGACGCTAGAGATTTAACAACACTTATTCAAGATTTACAAAGAATCAAACAATTAAACGGAGAAAGCGCTCTTACATTCTTTTCTAGACTACAAACCCACAACGCAAAAATGCTTTCATGTATTCAGAAATCGAATTTAACCCACTTACAAAAAGCGGCACAATCAACACTTATTGAATCTATGGTGTTGAATACACTTTTAACAGGACTAGAACCCCGACTTGGACATATCATTCGCGCAAGTAACCCAGCGAATATGATCGAAGCATGTTTAAGAATTAAAAGAGAACTACAATTATCATATTTCGAAACTCAAAAATATAACCAAGGAAAAACCCAAAATACTTTTAATAATCAACAAAGAAAAATGCAAACTACTGTACGTCCAAATAATCCACAATTTCACAGAAACTACCAACAATCTGTAAGTTTCAATCCTAACTTGAACAGAAACCCCCAGAATTTTCAGAATTCTCAACATCCACCAATGCAAACTTCTCAAAATGTTCAAATGTTTCAACAAAGACCAACTCAATTTCAAAATTTCCAACACAGGCCAAATCAATTCCAAAGAAATCCAGCACAAAATTTTAACAGGTTTCAACCGAGACAACCAGTAATTCAAAAAAATCCCAATTTTCAAAAAACACATCAAACACACCATTTCAATGAAACAAATTATGTTGAGCAACCAGTTGAAAACTTTTACTTTCAACATGAACTTAGTGACAACTCTTACTTTCAAAATGAATACAATGAGAACTTTTATCCTTATAATGACGCACCATCTAATAATTATTATACCGCTAATAATTATTATCCAGACTCGCAATACGAAGATTACACTTCCAACAATGAATTCTATTATGATGAAATAAACAATCAGGATTTTCATTCGCGTCTATCTCTAGACAGACCTCCAGCAATTCAATATGCGAACCAAGAAGAAACGACAACAGAGAATTTGAGCAATCTTGCCGAACAGACAAAATTGTTGCAGATTCAGGACAAAACACCGGAACGAGTCAATTGCACGAACTTCATACAAAGCAATCTCCAGAAATTAGTTTAAATTCTGTTAATCCAAACAATTTATATTATATAAAAGACATTACAAACCGATACAAATTTTTAATTGATACAGGAGCAGGAATTTCGATACTAAAACCAAAAGTAGTTGAACAATATAATTTGCGAAACAGAGAAAATTTACCAATTCGTGGAATAACTGAAGAGAAAATTATAATCACAGAATCGGTTATGGTACCTTTTAAAGATAATGATTTTCACAAAGTATACGTACACGATCTTGACATAGAATTTGATGGATTATTAGGAGCAGACTTTTTAGAACACTATGACGGAATCGTCGACATAAAACATAAAATTTTGAAAACAAATTTCAAAACTGTCCCACTATTTAAGGTAGAATTGAAAAAACAAGAACAAATTTGCACAGAACAAAACAAAATTCCCAAATTAAAATTTGAAAATACAATTTCTATTGAACCCCGAACAGAACAAGTATTTAAATTGAAAACAAATTTAACCAACGTTGATGCTATACTGTTAGCTCAGGAAAAGGACAAAGTTCGCCTGCCTAATGCCCTTGTAAGAATAAATAATGAAGGAGAATTCTTTACAACAGTTGCTAATGTCAACAATATTCCAAAGACAGTAAATTTTTCTGATTTGATATTAGAACCAATAATTGATACAGAATCAATTATGAATTTCAACACAGAAAATTACTTTTATTCTGACACACAAGTAGACAGAGAGTACGAAATCAAAAAACAATTGAGAACTGAACATCTTAATGATGAGGAAAAAGAAATGATTACTGAATTATGCTTAAAATTCTCAGATATATTTTATTTAGACGGTGACAAACTAACTTTCACTAATGAGATCAAACATACTATTGATACCAACGATGCTAAACCTATTTTCACAAAATCATACAGATACCCACAGATCCATAAGAATGAAGTTAAAACACAAATTTCAAAAATGTTAGACCAAGGAATTATACGACCATCTATATCCCCATGGTCATCCCCAGTTTGGGTTGTACCTAAAAAATTGGATGCATCAGGTAAACAAAAATGGAGAGTCGTAATTGATTACAGAAAACTCAATGAAGTAACCATTGACGATAAATATCCTTTACCCAATATTACTGACTTACTTGACCAGTTAGGACAATGCCAATATTTTACAACACTTGACTTAGCTTCAGGTTTTCACCAGATTGAAATTGATTCTAAAGACATTCCAAAAACTGCATTTTCAGTGGAAAATGGTCATTACGAGTATTGTCGTATGCCATTTGGCTTGAAGAACGCCCCAAGTACTTTCCAACGTGTCATGGACAATATTTTATTAGGAATTCAAAATGAAAGATGTCTAGTCTACATGGACGATATAATAATTTACTCAGCAACCATTCATGAACATATTTCAAGACTAACTGAAATTTTTCAGAGATTACAAAAAGCCAACCTCAAAATTCAACCCGATAAATGTGAATTTCTTAGAAAAGAAGTCGCGTATCTTGGACATTTAATTACAAAAGAAGGAGTTAAACCTAATCCTCAAAAGATTGAATGTGTAAAAGAATTCCCTGAACCAAAAAATCAAAAAGAAATAAAATCATTTTTAGGACTCACGGGTTATTACCGGAGATTTATCCCAAATTTTGCGAAAATTACAAAACCTCTAACACGTTTACTACAAAAAGACATTTTACCATTCGCTACTATATGCTATAATATTACAAAAAATAAAACTCACGGATTTACCCCTTACGAATTAATATTCGGACATACCGCAAGTAGAGTTCCATACACTCTGTATAATGAGAAAGACCTTATAACCAAATACGTCAGAGACATGAATAACAGAATTAAGTATTTCTATAAAATTGCCCGCGCTAGAACCGAGCAAAGAAAGAAAAAAGCAAAACAACGCTTTGACAAAGATATCAAACACGAACCCCCTGACTATAAGAAAGGAGATAAAGTTTATGTCAAAGAATCGCAGATAGGTAATAAACTCCAAAATAAGTTCAACGGACCATTTGAAATAATTGAAGTCTACAAAAACTCAGTCCTATTGAAAAACTTAAATACAAATCAAGAATCTAAGATAAATTTCGATAGAATGAAACCTTACTATGAATAATTATTTTCAGATTCACGATGCTGCTAATCGCGATATCTGCAGTCTTAACAGCAACAACTTTCGGACAATACTCCGTTGTCCCTATCAACAATACAATAGGTATTTATTATCATCAGCGAGAAGAAATAAAAATCACGAACGATAAATGGACATTCTTAGTTTATAAAGATTTAACCTCGATAAGGAACGCCATAGAGCAGAATAATAATATATTGCATACATTAGTTAATAACTTTGCAGAAAATGAAAGTGCACGGATGAAATATTTTTATGCAGACGTTAAAACGCATATTAGCTTATTAACACAACTAGCAGATTCACTTACACTGAAATTGCAAGAAGTATTTTTAGATACACCGAACTTTCGTAGTCGTGTGAAACGTGGATTAATAAACGGTATAGGAACCGTATGGAAGGCAATTTCAGGAAATTTAGATAGTAGTGATGGCGAATATTTTAACGAAAATTACGAATGATGAACATGAACTAGAAAATCTCATGAAAAATCAGATTTCAGTAGTAACTTCAGTTATTAAAAATTTTAATACTACTATTCAAAAGCTTCAAATTGATGAAGTCACTTTTAATGAGGATATTAAAGAGATTAATAATCTTATTGTCGACATTACAGATAATTTCAACCTAATGGAAGCAAAAACAAGGACACTAGAACTTTGCGAAGAACTTATGGAAAGTTATTTATTTATAGAATCATATCTTGATGATATCTTGAACTCTATTACATTTGCGAGATTGAGAATAATTCATTCATCAATCATAACACCAAACGATTTACTCTATAACCTTCAAGAAGTCGTACAATCTATGGAAACTCATAAGTTACCTTTGCCAGTAAAAATGACATCAATTTCAAAATATTTAGATCTAATTGATCTACAAGCTTTTCAAACTGATAACAGAGTTGTTTTTGTCTTAAAAATTCCTCTTGTCGAACCCGAATTATATACAAGTTATCAATTATATCCTATTCCCATCCTTGACAACAGGACAGGACTTCATCATATCTTAACAACAAATCATAAATTTATTGCAAAAGATGATGATTCCATGTTATATTTTATCTTGGAAAATTTTAATGATTGCAAAGATTTGAGTTTGAATTTGAAATTATGTTCAAATATTTTGCCATACCCCATTGACAGTAATGCTATATGTGAGGCCCAAATTTTCAAACACTTGTTTCAATTACCGAGAATTTGCGAAACGTCTTTATTATTTGCTAAAGATTATAATGTCTTCAACTTAGATCCAAATATATGGCTTATAACTTTATCAGATCCCATTCCAATCACAATGAAATGTTCAGGATTTGAACCAATGTCAAAAGTAATAAAAACAAATTCAGTTTTGAAGTTGCAACCAGAATGTAATGCATTCATTGGCATAACGAGAGTATATTCCAAATATCTATTGAATTTTGAAAAGAATGTTACATATAACAGCCATACTATTTCAATTCCATATGAATGTTGTAATCATCTACCAGAAAAGAAAAATCTTCCAAATTTAAAGCCAATGAAACTCAGTAAATTAAATGTCGATGATTTGAATATAGCGCAACACAAATTAGATCAATATTCAGAAGATCTTGATAGAATAATTAATGAACCTTTTGTAACAAAACATATTTCTTGGTTTACCTATTTCATAATTGTAATAATTTGTATTTTGATAATTTTATACATTTTTTGTAAATGCAAGAAAAATCGTACTGTAAAACTTGGAATAATGGCATCAAGAAATGATGATCTACCCCCAAGACCTCCAGGACGAGGAACGTTTAGAACCCTATCAAGATTCATCCCTTTGAGGAAGCGACCAAATATCCACATTGGAGAAGACATCGAAGAAGAGGAACTCCAATTGAATCCAATTTCGAGCAACAAAACTCTTGCCTAAAAGTTGCTGCATCCAAAGCATCAACTTTTTCAAAATGATGGGAGCTGTTATATGAAAAAATACAATGGACCTTTATTCCAAATTGCGCAGTTATCTACGCAGTTAATCCCAATGGTGCCAGGATGTCGCCGACTATCAAGGTTATTCTGTAACGCAATTCCAGTTATTTATTGAAGACGTAGAAGCCAGAAGACACCCAGTCAGCATCTCCAAGACTATAAAAGAAACCTCCAAGATCGACGCATCACTATTACTGCTACAAGCTTTAGTCCGTGCAAGTTCACGTTAAACTATTGTATTTAAATATTTTTGTTGTTTGTAAAATAAAGTAAAGTTTTAAAAACGGGTTTGAGTGGAATCCAATCTAACATATCTAACGATGTCAACTTTCAACGACTTGATATTTCAGTAACAAAATTGTACGATGAGCTGTGAAGAAATAATGATAATCGAAAATGAAAATTGTGAATATTGTGGCTAGCGATCCCTTTCTCATGTAAGTCGATGGTACGATAGAGTGAAAAGGCGCAGATACAGACACCGAAAACGAAACTGACGGATAAACGCAGACAAAAGGATTGAAACGCACGCAGATACTCATAAACAGAGATATTTGTTTCAAGCGTTTTTTAGCGGGTTTTGATGGTTTTGCATGCATTTCAATCATTTGTCTAAGCGTTTAGAGTGTTTTTTCAGCACGTTCCTACTGTTTTGAGTGCTTTTCAAGCTTCTTTGTAGCGCATTTCGATAATTTTGCAAACGTTTTAAGAATAAGAATGTTCGGACGTTTCAAGCGTTTTTTTTTTTCAGAGCGTTTCAATAGTTTTGAATGCGTTCAAAGCGTTTTGCAGCACGTTTTGACCGTTTTGCATGCATTTGAAGCATTTGTGTGGACGTTTAGAGCGATTTCTGAAGCGCCTTCTGACCGTTTTGCGTTATCAAGCATTCTTGCAGCACGTTTAGATCATTTTGAATACGCTTCAAACGTTTTTTTTTAGCGCGTTTCAAAAGGTTCTAGTGCGTTTAGAGCGTTTTTGCATCGCGGTTTGACCGTTTTGCGTGCTCAAATATTTTCGCAGCAAGTTTTGATGAGTTTTTGTGCGTTTCAAGCAATTTTTTGAAGCTTAAAGCTTGATTTGACCGTTTCACGTGCTCAAGCGTTTTTTCAGCGCGTTTTGACAATTTTTTTTATGCGTTTAAAGCGTTTCTGTTCTACTTTTTTGAGTGCATTTTAGGCTCTTTTGCAGCAAGGTTCGACCGTTTTGCTTACTCAACGTTTTAACTGCATATTTAGAAAATTTTTCTTGCATTTCAAGAGTTTTTAAGGATGTTTTAAGTGTTTCATGCCGTTTGTTTTGACCGTTTTGCTTGCTCAAGCGTTCGTAGCACTTTTTTGCATTGGTTTGACCGTTTTGCGTGCTTTGGTGTTTTTGCAGCACGTTTCGATGAGTTTTCGTGCGTTTTAAGCATTTTTGTGGGCTTTCAAAGCATTCTCTTAACTTGATTTGACCGTTTTTCGTGCTCAAGCGTTTTTTCAGCGCGTTTTGACAATTTTTTTTATGCGTTTAAAGCGTTTCTGTTCTACTTTTTTTAGTGCATTTTAGCAGCAAGGTTCGACCGTTTTGCATACTCAACGTTTCAACTGCATATTTAGAATATTTTTCATGCATTTCAAGTGTTTTTAAGGACGTTTTAAGCGTTTCTTGCCGTTTGTTTTGACCGTTTTGCTAGCTCAAGCGTTCGTAGCATTTTTTTGCATCGGTTTGACCGTTTTGCGTGCTTTGGTGTTTTTGCAGCACGTTTTGATGAGTTTTCGTGCGTTTTAGGCATTTTTGTGGGCTTTCAAAGCATTCTCTTAGCTTGATTTGACCGTTTTTCGTGCTCAAGCATTGTTTAGCACGTTTTGACCATTTTTCATGCATGCTCAAGCATTTTTCAGCGGATTTTGATTGTTTTGCACGCATTTCAAGCGTTTGTGTGGACGTTTCAAAAGTTTTTTGGCGCGTTTCTACTGTTTTGAAAGCATTTTTGGCGTTTTCGCAGCGCGGTTCTACCGTTTCGCAAACTCAAGCATTTTTGCAGCACATTTAGAACATTTTTAATGCATTTTAATTGTTTTTATGGACGTTCAAAACGTTGTTTTTTCTTGTTTCAATTGAGAAAAATGCGTTTTGTCCAAATTGCATAAATTCCAGGAAATGAGAAAGTTTACTATGAATAATCGAATACGTTTCGGTGAAATTTAAGAAACTGGAAAAATTGCAAGAATATGTCCTTAAAGATTGCCTTGTCAAAAATCTCCTTTTGATTGCCAATCCAGTAATTTAAAAAATGAATTATCCTGAATGCGTTCATAATGGACAAAACTCAATTTGGATGTCTGCTCCTCAATTGTTTCGCATTCTCAAGCTCTCGCAGCACGTTTTGGCCAGTTTTCAAGCGTCTAAAATGTTTATGTTCAAAGCATTTTTGCGGCTTGTTACAACTGTTTGGCAATTTTTTCAGTATTCTATTTGATATTCCATCACAGCCTGATGAATTGGTAATTTTCATTACTTCCATAACTTCAAACAGAACAAATGAAAAGAGATTTACTGGAGATTTGGATTCCACCATCAATGTAGTCATGGTCAACGTTGTTCGTGTTGCTGTGTCTCAAGGTAGAATAACCATAATGTAGAAAGTGTGTTAATCATTGGCACATTTTTCAATTTATTCATTTATGGAAATTTAAAAATTATGATTTGACTTCTTTTTCCGGCCTTTGTTGCATTTATTATATCCCAGATTTTTTAATTCACTCCCTCCAAGGAGAAAAGTTCTCACAGTGGAATTGAATTATTTACTTATAGATGTCCAAGGCTTGTTCTCAGCTGTTATCTCTAATTAATACATCAGGCCAATCCTCCCGTGACAAGTATAGAATTAGAAAATTCGACCCAATACAGCCAGAATATTCGTAGGTGACATCCCAAGACAAATAGCCGACTATTATTTTCTTCATAATTCTATCGAGAGTACCTTGTATTTTGACAATTCAATGAGAGACCATTTGAACATTAATATTCTGAATAACTCCCGAGAGTTTACCTAAATATTCGTTTATTTACCTAAATAGCCGCTCATATCACATATCATTTGACTTCAGTCAAGAAATTTCATTGGGGTAGCAATGTGTGAATGAAATAATCAGTAATATTGGAAGAGCTCATGACGAATAGTAGTAAAAAGTATCGATATTACCCTCAGTTATACCTCTTCTAAAACTAGCATCTCTGATCCATAGGTATGATTAAATGGAGACAGTATTGGGAAATGTTCAGAAAGATTCGATTTTATAACTTTGCATTCAATCAGATTTAAACTACTACCAACAAATTATTATAATTATCAGTAAGAGTCGAGAAACTTGGTGTGAAATCTAATAATTGGTTCTTTTATGACCAACTCAATGTTGAAATTACTACCTAATAATCATTCTAATCACAAAATCATCGAAAAACACTCAGGTCGGAAATGCTTCATTTCTTCACCTGATGAACAAATAGTTATTTCCATTCATGCTATATGCATTTCCGACTCATATCCAATCGTTCATCTAAATAGAGCATTGCTTAGTGAATTAAACGTCTAAATGTCACTATCACACCACGGAGGATTGTCAGTGCCTCACCTATTGATTAACAAAGAGTAGCAAGCTATCGTGAGTCACGCCAACTGTTACTTTGATTACTTTTCAGCAACGAGTCTTTTATGTCTATTGAATCATTGTCTATCGATCGGCTCGTGAAGATTCCACAATTTTGTTTTCATTGTTGTCTCAGTTGAATTGGATCCGCTGCTTTTCAGAGAAAGCTTCTCTTATTGTGTTTGTATTTGTTTCGGCTAATTGGAAACCCACAAGTCTGAGAACATTCGGACAATGTTGTCATTAGAAAGACTCTCTTAACGAGCTATTAGATATCTATAGATGTCATTTCATACTTGTTGGTTAGTCTCCATGAAAACGATCATCTTTCTGGAATGGCCTATCATTGAGTAAGTATTTTGATATTTACTTTCCATTTAGGTATTTCCATGAGTGTTGTACCTTGGGACATTTTTCTAGTTTCATTTTATTCTTTCAATTAATCTAAAAATAGATCAATCGAATCATGACCAGCATACTCGTTTGCGCAATGATTTTTTTGCAATGGATTCAATGTGATTTTCTAATGTCAGCTTAGAGTCTAACCAATTATCCAATCTTTTTTTCAAGTCAAGTTGTTATTGCTGATAGCATAAAGAAAGTCAATGGCTTTATGTATTCTGTGAAAAGGTCTGTGTGCGAATTCCAACAATCTGTTCAACTTTCTATACTTTTAAAAACTTTCAGGTCATCTGCGTCCAAGCAATATGTATATTGATTCCACGTTTTCCCGAGATCAAGCAGCTTACCTGTGTTACTCCTTAAGGAGTTACAATACGAGATGGCACATGAACAGCGCGGTCAATTCCAAGTCGTTTACCTAAAAAATTCAATGAAAAAAAATGCAATAAACTCCCGACAATGAATTACTATTGCTAAGGAAGGAGGGGCTGACATAGTTGATAGCGATAAGAGGAAAGGAGTAATCGAATCATCATACATTCCCTGGTCCTCTTCAGTATTACTAGTGAACTAGGGAGTCGGAACAACATGCCGAAGAATTAAGATAGTTAACCAATTCCGAATAAAGATGAAATCCTAGAAAAGTTACCGGCTTTTACAATATTCTTGACTGTAGATTCAAGTGGTTTTTGGAAATAGGAACTGGTTCCAGAAGATCAAAACATGACAGAGAGTCTTCCGGGAGAATTCTGATACCATCAATAGCCAATGACTCATTGGTGATCTTCTAGATAGAATGCTTGATAGAAGAGGTGGTGCCTTCGTGTGTAATCAAAAAGCAATACAAGAATAACAGAATTTCCACAGGTCTGCCTAATAGGATATGTGATGAAAATTCATATTAAATTGTATATAAATACTTTGAAGTAGACATTAGACCTGCATTTATCAAATTATGTCTGTTAAATTTCTTCAAATTACCAATCTTGATGAAATTGAATATATCTCTTGTTCAATCATTCTTGTTCGACTAAAATATTCAAGAAATTGAGGTCGTTTAGTGTTCGTAATTAACTGAAGAAGAGAAAACAAAAGATATTCCCTAATTTATAGCTGGAATTAGATTAACTAAATTTAACTGAAAAAGTATAGATGTTGGCTATCACCGAAAAGATTGAACCTTTCGAAAAATTGTGTAATTTTATTCAACTGCTTTTTCTATGATTTTCGAGAATATGCCGAAAAGACCAAAGGGTCTATAGTTTTTTACATTTCTTGGATCGTTCTTCTCATATATTAGAATAACAAAAGTTATTTTGATTCTTTGGGAAAGTTGATTCTTCCAATCAACTTTGAAATGTTGTTAAATCTTTTTGCCTGATTTATTTTGACTCTTGGATGTTGAACTTAAGATCAGTTTCAATGATACCTAATTGTTGAATATCCCTAATAAAATATTTTATTATTTGTGATTATTTTGTTAATCAATTCAATATAAAAATTTGTGTTGCTGAATCCTGTCTTTCATTTATAATCGTTCATATACTGGCTCTTGTCAAGTTGATAAAAGAAATCATAAGAGATGAAAACAGAACAAGTGTTATATTTGCGAATGTAGTGAATTTTGCATCGAGTTCCAATTCCAGCCTGTGAAGGAGAAAAAGTAACAGTAGAGCATTGAACAGAGGCAGAACGATAAAAAAATCGAGGTAAGATGAAAATCTTCAATTCTGTGAGGTATAATTCTAATTTCTTTACAGTAAATTCCAACATGCCCCTATCTTTGATAAAATTAATAATTCTGCTTGGTTATTTCAAATGTGACATAACGCTATTCAATTGAAAAGTAGTTTTTTGCATTAATGGATATTTATATTATCAACGTAATATTGTATTTAAAACTGATTGGCAGAAATAACATGGCTGTTCTCAAAATGAAACGGATATTATTCGATCACAAAAAATATGGCCATACAAAAATCCTCTTGTTTTCGAAGCTTCCATTAAGTGAAATAATGCATAACTTCAGTACTTCTCTCGATCAGCTCAATTAGGAGCAACTGTCTGTGAAAAAGCAGTGAGGAAGACTCACCTAAATTGATACTAAACTTTTCACAAGCCAGAGGAACGAGAAAGTCGAATTGGCAATTACTTGTTAGGAAGAGAATAATTAATTTAGTTCTCTCGAACGAATCCAAGTTACTTGGTTGTTTGATCATCAATTATTTCTTTCGGCTTGGAAAAATACTTGAGAGTTGAGACAACTCAAATGAATATTTATCAAGGAATATGAGTTCATTCGGTTGTAGTTGGAAAGTGTGTGCGGATGGATTTAAAGGAAATATAAGTTTATATTTTTGCTTTCAGTGGATTCTATCAGACAGTGAGTATTCAATTCAAATATCATAGTCATAATAGTAATGATAATGATAATAATTTTCTCTGCCCAAAACCACAATTAAACAGATAATATATAAAAGGTTATAAATTGACCTTGTGCATGGGGTGTGTTAGTATGAAGGGGGTTATTACTATTGAAATAAGGATCAAGCCTTAAATTAATGTGCGGCTTTCAAAAGGCTTCTCTCCCTGTTACCTTTTGAACAATTTGACGTAAAAACATAAACAAAAACTTTTGGAGGGTATCACCGATAGTATTTTTTTGAACGAAACACATTGTGATTGCTCGATAGATGACGCGGGGGGCACATCAACTCAAAATTTTAAATGACATGGGGGGGGTCAAGTATCACATTTTCTAGTGATTTCTTCTTCTTCAATCAGTTTGAAATGCACAGAATATACTGACTTGGTCAATCTAGAATTGCTCTATCTCCAACCGATCTCGATTTGTGAAGTTCAACTGGAGTTGAGAGCTGTTATTTCCCGACAACTTTTGTTTTATTTCTGTATTCGAAAAATTAATTTTTTTTTATATGCTCACCAAATTTGGAGTCGATTTGGAGTCAAATTAAGTTTTGGTATGCTTTTCACGGAACCTCTGCAGTTTCGAATTGAGCCTTTTTTCGAAAACTGTTGTTTCATTTTTCTAAAAATCACAAACTTTCTTCTAACGGATTCGAATGAGTGATCTCGAATTATGCATCAAAATAACTGCAAATTTTTCGATTTCAACAAAATTATGGCTTACTTTTTGTTCAATATTTCATCCAATAAAATCTCTGATGAGATGTTCTAAATTAGCTCTAAAAAATTTTTGATTTTTTTCGAAGAATTAAAATTAAAAGACATTTTTTTTAAATTCGATGCGAGGGAATTCTTGACGTTTTTTCGCTATTTTATCGAACTTCATGTATCTGAGCATATTCAAATCATATATTTTTGGAATCGGCATGAAATTTTGAGTTTATAGAGGTGATTTTGAGTGAATCTGATGATTTTGTATTTTTCACGAATTTGAGGGGTATACCCCTTGGACTTTTATCGAGTAATTTTTTTTCCGCCGATCTATTTGGAATTCAGAGAATATATTAATTTCGTGATTCTGAATCGATTGGCGTTCGCAAAATTGCTCTATCTCCAGCCGTTCTTGATTTGAAAATTTCATCTGGAGTTGAGAGCTGTTATTTTCCGCCAAAAATGTTTCTTGTTTTATTTTTATTTCAATATTTATAATATTCAATATTTTTCAAGTGCTCACCGAATTTGAAAACAATTCCGAAACAAATAAAAAAAACGCAAACCGACATCTCACGTACCTAACGGGCTGATTTCGAATTATACATTGAAAATTGAGTTTGACCAAGGATAAGAGATATAACTACAATTTTGGCGATTTTTTGCTTGATCTTTCATCCAATTCAATTTTTGATGAGATACTCGAAATCAGCTCAAAATACGTCAGAGGAGATCATGCGATTTTTCAAAAAATTAAAAATAAAGAAACTTCGAAAATATGCTTTTCTATATTAAAAATATGTCCCTTCAATGTTTTTGTTTGAAGTTTGCAGAATATACTAATGTCTTTCTCGACATGAAATGTCATCCGGAGTTGAGAGCTGTTATTTCCTGTAAATTTTTTTCCAATTTTTCAAACAAAATTTTCAAATTCAAGTAGAGAGCTAGAAGAGTTATTTTGTACCCGAGTAAAATTAATGTTTGATTCAATTCAAATACTCTGATACATTTCCGTTTTCATTCAATAAATCTGGAAATATATCACCAATCAGAATATGACTTTTTAGTACTACATTCTCTTTGTTTCAGGTAGTTAGCAAAATTGATGATAAACAGGTTTTCATCAGTCGAAGGAAGCCGATAGTTACCATAGTGGCCTTATTTGTTCATATTCAATTCTTCAATGAATGACTTCAATTATATCAATGTTCATTATTTCATATTCAAAATTAAGGTTATATTACACATTAATGATGAATTTGTCATTTCTGTTCATATCCCCTTCATTGAATACTATTAATAATGATAATTATACTCCCCCATAAACACTCATAGAGTGTACCCAAAGGCATAGCCTGTGCGGGTAGAGGACGGCTATTATTATTTGCTGTGGTGCCCCAGGTCGACTTTCTGATGTTTAATGAAGTATTCACTTCTCAGCTATAGAAAAACCCGTAAAACCAACAGCCCAAATATGAGGAAATATTTCAGTAGTTGGTGAAAATTAAGGTCAAAACAGCTAAATGTTTCAGTAAAAACAATATAATCATATTCAAAAGATAGCTGACTCAATAGTATTTTCATTCAATTCTTGTAAATGCTCCTCATATTCTGGCGACATACTTTGAATTCAGTTTCTGATCGAAGAATTTTCTTATTTCGTTCACTTCACTTCACTTCTATTAGTATATCCCCAATAAAAAAAATTATTCAGACAATCTACTTCATGTATCTATAAATATATTCACTCATTGTGTTTTATTGAATTGGTTCTGGATCTTGTGTTTTTTTTTGTCAATAAAGTATTTGATACTGATGATTGTGCTTCCGCAGATTTCTTGATTTCTACTGAAACCTGTTGGTGTGTTCCAGTCGTTTTATTCAGTGTGTTCTTCAATGTCTCTTCATATAAGATTCGTACAGGTGTCTTTTGTTGCTCTGTGGAATTTCCTACGTTCAAAATTTCACGCTGAATAAGTTGTGGTTGTGATGATGTCGAAAAGACGCTGTTTGGTTTTATGTTTCACGATATAGTAGACCAATTAACGAATTTTCCAAATCATTCATTACTAGTCTGTTGCCTCGTTTGCAATAATTTTGTATTTTTGACGTTTTATCGCAAGATAGAGCCGTAATTTCTGTAATTTCTCTCGTTGTTGTGGGATTAGGTCATGTGAAAGTCTGGAACAATTCACGATATTCCATAGAACATATAAATATCCATCAAAGAAACAGAATGTCAAGGATTGTCTTAATTCTAGGCAAATAGGTTCAGAAGCAATGAAACAATTTGCTGATATTTTGATGGGATATGAAAGTATCTAATATAATTTTCGTTTTCACAATATTTCTTGTCATCTATAATGACGACGAAGTGAAATTGAACAAAAATGTGCTAGATTCTGTCCTTCGGTAGCTCAGTTATTAGAGATTTATTCCAGAAAATGTTTTTTGTGCAGCTAAAATAGCTTATTATATACTTTTGTCGAAACTCATTCGCATTATAGTTTTCTGGGAATATAAGTAGCAAGAAAATGATGCAGATGGTACAAGTTGAGCAAAGTTGAGACTCTCAAGCAATGTCGACCTCCATTTCAGAAACATCGTGCCCAATGATGAATTGGTTTGGACTTTGTATGCCGGAATTCAAACTATAACTATTGCTTACCGGTTTAGTTTCAGGGTTTTCTCCTTCCTATTGAAATTATCTGTGGGTTTATGGTTTTCAACTGCTTCTCGTTCGAGTTGGTTGTGACGAAAAAGCAGGCGAAGTTAGGATTAATCCATAGGAACATCAGATAGAGAATTGAACCTAAGCGGAAGATTTTTCTGAAGTCAAATTCAAGTTGAGCAGCAAATCTGATTCAGTAAAGTATGCAGGGTACTGATTCAAGAAATGTATTAATGTTATGACAATAGTAACAGTAAAGGTAATAGTTTCCATCTCAGATTGTTCACATGATATCATCTTCATTATCAGAAGGAAAACCTAGTCTGGACAGATCACCATTTAAAACTTCAAATTCAGGTGAGAATTCCTAACAGAGGCATTTCGATGCATTTCAATGAAATACTCCCCTTGGAAAGTCTTTCAGCTGCTCTGGCCAGTAGCGACATGGGACGAAATGAAAAATCCAATTTTCAATCTGGCGAAAATTCCTCACTAATATTGGCGAGTCATCTGCAGATGTGCCCTCTCAAAGAAAGCTTATACCCTCACCTTGAATGTCTATTTCAGGGAGGCGAAAGTATTTTACAGCTTTACAAAGCTATGAATTGAGTAAAGAGCAAAACATAATACCGATGGAGTAAATGTATTATATACCTAAGAATGAACCTGAAGGGGTCTGAAGTAATTTTAGGATATAATGGAATTTATTATCTCCTGGATGCTGGGAGGTTCAGGAATTCAGTGATTTCACGGAATTCTGTGCGGGAAATGGAACTGGGTAGTGAAATATAAACCAAAAACGAGATTTTCATACCGGATGATGAGTTGAAGTATGGGCTCATCGTCATTCTCATAAATGAGGAATGAGGAGTTATACAGTGTTTCAAATCCGATCATTGCCAATGAGGATTATTTCAAAAATAAAAAAATATATCAAAAAATGCTGAAACCCAGGAAATAGACTGATAAACTTGGTCTATTCAACTAGGAACCAATGACGATGAAACAACAGAATATATCGTAGCATGTCCCAATGGTAATCGAGGTGTCTTGATCATCAATCTCAGATCATCCAAATAAACTGCGATTGGTAGGTAATAGTAACCGGTGCATCCACCAAAAATAAAATACAACTGCTGTTTCAAAACGGAGACCTATGTGATTCATTGTAAAAGGCATCCACTACTATCTTCGTCGAGAGAATGTTGACAGTACACTTTCGACTGCTTGACATTCTGTTTTGTGTCATCATAAAGTCGTGCACAATTCATAATGGACATTTTTATGTTGATGCTTCTCTGGGATATCGTCAATCGTTCCACTGCTAAGGGTTTGATTGACATCGATCAGCCGAATACAGAAATCTCTTCTATTTGTGGTCAGATTTGGGATCTGCTGAATATCTCTTTACGAGAATACTTGGGGGGGGCAATATTTTTCATATGCTCTGAAAACGTATGATTTCCAATTATTTTTTTTTAATCTTTGGGACAATCACAAAGTCTCCTAATACGTATTTTGTCGAGTTGGTTCCGAATATGTCATAAAAAATTGAAGACGAGAACAACGGCAAAAATTGTTGTTATTTCTTCAATCCTTGATCAAATTACATTTTTGAAGCATAATCCGAAATCAGCTCGTCGAAATACGTAAAAACGCGGTTCGCAATTTTTTGAAAAATTAAACATACAAATTTTCGAAAAAAGGTTCAACTCGAATTTGCAGAGGTTCAGTAAAATGCCTACCAAATATCTACTTATCCCGGAATCGATTTTTAATTTGTTAAAAAAATATTGAATATAACGATTATGAGAATGAATAATTTAGAAACATTTTTGGCGGACAGTTATAGCTCTCAACTCCAGATGAAATTTTCAAATCAAGAACAGTTGGAGATAGAGCAATTCTGCGAACGCCAATCCATTCAGAATGACGAAATTGGTATACTTTTTGAATTTCAAGTCGATCTGCAAAAGAAATATATATACTCGAAAAAAGTCCATGAAAAGTACA
Organism: Chrysolina americana; assembly: GCA_958502065.1. NCBI lineage: Eukaryota > Metazoa > Arthropoda > Insecta > Coleoptera > Chrysomelidae > Chrysolina > Chrysolina americana. The sequence continues at coordinate 95,569,681 of OY293412.1, read as the reverse complement.
AAATAATCAGATTCACTTGAAATTACCACTATATACTAAAAATTTCATGCTCAGATACAAGGAGTATCATAAAATAGCGATAAAACGTCAAAAATTCTCTCGCACAATCGAATTTTCGAAATTTTTAATTTTTAATTTTTCGAAAATCGCAAAATCTCCTCATTCGTATTTTTTAGACATGATTACGAATATTAATTCATCGAAAATTGAATTGGTTAAAGGATTGAACAAATAATAGCAATAATTTGGTCGAAATAAAAAAATTGTACTTAGTTATTCCGTTAATCTTGATCAAACTCAATTTCTGATGCATCATTCGAAATCAGCTCGCCAGGATGCGTAAAAAGGAAGAATGTGATTTTAAAAAAAATTAATTATAAAAATTTTCGAAAAAGCCTACCAAATCTCTATTTGACTCGATATACATTCCAAACTCGTAAGTAAAAATTCAGGTGTTCTTTTTGACTCTTTTATAATGTTGAAAATTCTTCATAACTCTAGGCATATATTTTATTCAAAGTTAATGATTATGCTCTCTGAATCAATTATATTATTCACATTTAACTATGTAACTGTGATGAAATTCATGGACCCTGCCTCACTGAGGAATTTTTTTTGAAACAAAGAATGATAAACAGTCGAAAGTGAACTTATTCCATTCCATAATATTATAACCCTTCCCTTGAGATTGTCAACCACTCGTGTTAGCAAAATGTCAAAATTATCGTGTCGGCTTAAATATGCAGAAAATCATTTCATGTGGAGAACTACTGTTCCAGAAGTTATTTGTCCAGGTATAATCGAAAAGCAAGTTTATGCCAAATTTCAGTTGAATCGATTGATCAGTTATTGCGTAAAAATGTACCACACTGACAACATTGTATTTCCAAATATGATTCTAGAATCATAATCCGTTGTAATACTGTTCTCACCAAATCAGTGTAATATTTTGAAACGTTCCTTGAAATTTAAATGCGAATCAATAGACAAAACACTCCCCAAAGTGAATGAACTCCAATGAACCAATTCCACGCTTAGAATCCAGGTGTTCGTATTAGTTGAGAATGATGTATCGCTCCAAGATTCAACCTGTTTCCTGGCAATTCCCCCAGTGACAATAAAAACTCCGGAATCCAGCTTTCCGATCGTGAGAACGATCTCCAGCTACAGTGTCTCCTTTGCGCCTTCTCCTATTCACTGAGGGAAAATTTTCCGTTTATATGGGAAGCCTTCTGGGATATTGCGGTTATAAATTATTAGAAATCCATGAAGCACGTTTACAAATTGAATCACCCGACATCTACCGTGTAAATAAGATTAACGCGGTGTATGGAGTCACGGGAACCAATGAGATTAATTACTTCATTCAAGACGGTGGCTGTCGTCGACAGAATTAGAGTCCTTGACATCGTCCAATAATTGAATAGTCAGTTATCGATGGGATATTTGCAGATACGAATGATATCACCAGCAATGTATACGAGGATATATTGAAAAATTCTTAGCCTACTATACAACCAAACAAAATTTCAATGTCAAAATATTTTATTACTCAACATATTCTCCTATTAATTGGGTACATTTATTACAGCGAACCTGCAATGTCTCTAGACCTTTAAAAAAAATGTTTCTTCTTGCTCTGCAAACCAGACTTCCACAGCTTTCATTACCTCCTCGTTGGAAGAAAATATACGACCTTTTTTTCAGTTGAGGAAAGAGATGATAGTCAGAGGGAGCCAAATCTGGTGAATAAGGGAGGTGTTCTAGTAATTCAAAGCCTAAATCACGAATTTTTTGCATGGCAACATGAGATTTGTGTGCAGGGGCGTTGTCCTGCAAAAACAAAACACCTTTGGATAGTTTTGCGCGTCTTTGATCTTTAATTTTTTCCCGCAGAGTGGTCAGTAATGTCGAATAGTAATCTTCAGTTATTGTTCTACCCATATCCAAAAAATCAACCATGATTACTCCATGGCAATCCCAAAAAACTGAAGCAGGATCTTTTCCAGCAGACCAGCCGATTTTTAGACACGAAACTTGGAGAACCGGAGTGTCGCCATTCCATCGATTGTTGCTTTGTTTCTGGATCGTATGTACTCAAGTCTCATCCATAGTAACAATTCGGTATGAGAAGTCTACATCGTTTTCAAATCGAGCACACATCGAACGCGATTCTACTACCCTAGCACGCTTTTGGTCAACATTCAAACATTTGAGGATCCATTTTGCAGCAATTTTTCTCATGTCCAAATTGACGTGAACTATATGATGAACGCGTTCGTATGAAATACTCGACGGTCTGTTAAAATCATGTCATGAACTGTATCGATATTTTCGGGGACTGACACAGAAACTGGCCTTCCTGATCGGTCATCATCTTCAATGGAAAATTTACCTCTTTTGAAGCTTGCAGCAAGTTGCACCAAGGGTATTAAGCATATCTTCGTAAATCTGCTTACCTCTCAACCCTTTTAAATACAGGTACTTGATAATGGCTCGATACTCCAATTCTTTGATTTTCACAATTTCGGTGGACTTACTATGGTTTACTTTTTTGACGTCAAACTTTACACTGACACTTCTTATAAGTTATTGTTCGTTGATATGGTAACGCAATATTTTGTTTATGCAGGGAACTGGTCTATGCTAACTAGATATCAATACATCCTCGTACTTCAAATATAGAAGTTACTATGCTACAGTCGTAAATATAGGCCTGACAAAGCTACCCCATAAATGTCATAAATACACGTTCTTTGATATAGCAAATCATAGTTCCACATCCCTCAGAAAAAAAAGGCATAATTCAAGTTCAGTTAATAAGTGATGATGGTGAGGTCGATAGGCGGCTGAAACGGTTATTACTTCCTACTACGACACCTTCATAGGGAATTTACAGCACCACTATGTCCTATTCACAACATTATATCACAAACAACCACTGAAATAGGCTACATGGTTTCTAGCGGGAATGTTTTATGAAATTATATTACCCTCGGCATCCTCATGAGATCGTGTCTAGTACAACATTTCACCTGCTTCCCATGCATGTATGCACACTAAGTACATACTAACCCTTTCCGTGCAGTTGATTCATCAAAAATTAAAGACAATACGCGGCCGCGATGCAATATGTTAGTGACAACATGGGATGCAGTTTTATTTCTGACAATAATATAATTTGTAATGAAAATTCAAGTCTAGAGCAATGTGGTTATTTATACCGAGATACGGTTATTCCAAGAAAAACGTTAATTTAAAGTTTGTCTTTTCTTCAACATAAGCTTGATTGGATACAGCCAAAAAAAAAAGGCATTATTAATCAAATTACCCAGACTGGGAAGTGGGTGGGAGAAATTGTTGCGTAAGAAATAGGAAAAGAACCAACAATACTATTCCAGGTGGGGGATCTTTCATAATTTGTTGACTTTTTTTTCTTCAATACCTTTCTGTGTGGAGAGCAGCTATTAATATCTGCAATAGAGCTCTGGAATGATTTTTTTATTTTCACTCTGTTGATTCAACTTTTCTGCTATAAGGAGATTCTCTCCTCAGAAGTCAAGGTTATTTGTGCAAACATAACAGGGTGCATTTTCGTGATACTCAGGGCTAAGTCGTTAACGGAAACCATTGTAAGAGTAAGAAAGCTTATGCATTGAGTATTTGGTGCATCAATTACTACCAGGCTGAAACTCTGAGGCTGTCCGATCCATTTTCCCTGTCCAGTTCTGTGAAGATAATGTCTTCCTAATGGCATCCATTACGTTAGGTTTCTTACGACGTTCAACATTTGGAAGTCATCTTTGATAGTTTCCATATTTATGCTTACCTAGTGAACGTGAGAGGTTTCGAAGTCCTGAGTAATTATAGACTGGAGACACTATTCAAAAACTTTACTCAATAGTATGACAATGCATTTGGATTCGATTGATGATATGCGTCCAAAAATCGGGATAGAAACAGCTGTTAGTGAATTTTGGAAGGTCGTTTAAAAGCAATCATTTGTGATAAACATTATCCGATAATAAAGCTTTGCTTTTCCAATATTCAGTTATATATTGCAATAAAATATTTACAGATTGAAAAAAAGACAATGATGTAAACGATGACGACTACGAGAATGATAACAACGATTGCGACGACGCTGACAGTATTGACGACGTTGATCGTAGCCTTCATGGTGACGAAGTGGATTATGATGGTATTGAGATATTTGACCACTTCTTGGTGTTTTTTCACACTTTTCTCGTTGGGCGGTAATATTCCATTTCTTTTCTATTCGAAAGTCGTATAGAGGATGATGACGATGATGACGATGATGACTATGTTGTTCACAAAAATGAAAACGATAACGACAGTGACAACGATGGCGATGACGGAAACGACGATGGTGAAAACGATGGAGAATATTACGACGACGACGGCAAAGACAGAGACGACATTAAGATGATGGTTTCAAGAGATTTTTCCAATATTTGAATTGTGGTATTTCCTTTTCTATACGGTAGTGGTGTAGAGGATTCCCAAGCTATTTTCAATTGGAAATATACCGGACAGCCTCAGAGATTCAGCCTGTTAGTAGTTGATACACCCATAATTTGATTAGCTTTCGGACGACCATATAAAATTTCGGTATATTTTGTTCATTGGGCTCAATTTGAGGTGGTGCAGCTTTGCTGCAAAGTCTGGATCAGAAAATGGATCTCTATATTGAATTGAAAGCTTTTATGAGTTCTTTTATTCAATGCATTTGAGATTTTTGACTAGGTTTTTGATGGGAATCGATGGATTATTGATATCCTATGATAATTCATAACAATTCTGGAAAAATGATGTCCACACACTTCCTTGAATTTTGAACAACATTTCCAAATAACCAGGTCATTACTGACATCAATGTACCTGTCATCCTGTAAGCGAAATCTATTCGTGGTCTACTATTCTCATACTATGTCTTTGAATCATTTCCATCTCATATGAATTCATTCAATGTTTTCATGGGTGGTATCTTCTCAACACATACTCCGCGTGGTTGGATCCATTGCAGGATATTTTTCAATCATTACGAAATTGTACGGGATAGTTTGAACGAACATCAAGTCAAATAGAACCTTTTCAATCCGATGAAATTCAACGATGGAATATCAAAAATATTATGTACCACTCTCTGTTTATGCAAAAGTGATGAATTATTCCAGTGTTTTCAAATGAAATGAATGCACACTGTACAGCTTTCTGATTCCAGTTGTCAAATCTAGTGTGATGTGGGTGTTATCATATTAAAGCTGCTCGCTACAGGATTACAAATCCGTCAATGTAAACAAGAATGATTGTGTGCATTGACTCGAACGAATGTCGTCCAATTCAAATCAATGTTGATGAATACAAAATAATAGGTTTTGTTGTGATTATCGAGAATGGAGGAGGTATGCAACTGAAATTTTGTTTCCAATTAGGATTCAAATTTTAGTTCGAAAATTAAATTCGCTCGGCATGAATGATGGATGAATGTATTTCGTTGCGTTCCACGAAAAAAGTGGCCATTGATGCTGTCGCATAATTTAAAATTTTCGCTCTTTGACGGCTGGCTGTTGGTTCATAATGAAACCGTAGATAAATTATTATTTTCATACGCGGATGATTGTTGCTGTTCTGAAAGTGAATCATTTCAGGAAAACAATTCGAAATAACTGAATACAGTGTTCTTCAAGAATATTTGCAAAAAATGGAGTGATTTTTGAATACCTACTGAATCATTTTGAAATGTATTCTGGTGTTGAAATTAACTTTGAGAACGGTGTGAAATCGCCTGCATTTGGCATAGATTTTTCACAAACTCCCCACTCAATAGTGAAACTGATACCCTGACATCAGAATCACCAATTCAATGTTAGATATCCTCAACTACCTAAAATACCTCAACATTCTACTACTTCCTTCAAGCGTTCATTTTCGTGCCAAGATGCAATCATATGTAACTCAATTGGCGACGATATCAAACAATTGTCACTAGATTCATTCGAAACAGAACTCAGGGACACCCTAAACCAAAAACATTTATCGCAAATAGATAATTTATTTATGTGTCCAATTAAATTTCATTCCTGTTTTATATTTTCACGTATACCTTTACATGAGTACATTCATTTCAGACTTTCATCGTCTTATAATTTGTATAATCACAAGGTCTACTTGGTTGAGTGGAAAAGTAGTTCTGCTAAACTACGCCAAGTGAAATGAAGACTATTCATCATTATTATCATATTGGTAAGTCGACCCATGATGGTTTTCATTGAAAATAGTGTCGATGTGTTCCACATACTCGGGTTGGTACGTTTTCAAATTGACACACTGTATATTTGTTTCAAATCGATTGACATGCATTGTCTATTTCATCAATTTTCTGGATACAAATTTACTAGATGGGTAAATATAATTTTTTCCCCATCAATATCGATCGGGCAACCAATAGATTGTGTATATGGTTGGTGGAAGTACTGAGTTTGAATCCACACAATATTTCCAGATATTCAGGTCCATCAAAAATGTTTTAATTTTCCATGAAAAGTATATCTAATTCACTGAATCAATGTTGTTGGTTGTAAGGAAACCATAGATTCAAAAGTACCATATTACCGAATACTGTGACAGGATTTGAAATTTTTCTCAAAATGTCAAATATAAAATAGATATTGATGCATGGATGGTATCGATGATTAAAAGAATTACTCCACAGGGAAATGAGGAATTGCAGTATTTACCTTCCTTTTTTTATCTCGTTAACGTATCTGCTGTATCTGGTTTTGAGTTTCTTCTGATATAGATGACACTACAAGAAATATTTATGACGATTCTCTAAGGAATTAAGACCCTGATTCTGATGAAGGGAGAGGAAGAAATATTCTTTGGTAATTTCCACAATGCTGGACTTTACGATTCAAACAAGTATGACAGTTAAAATACTGACGACCATAAAATGTTTACAACGATGTAAAATATCCTGCAAACGACTTTTGGCATTTCAAGAAGTTTAAGTGTTGCCTTACATGAGTGCTCCAAGTTTGCTGATCGATACTTACTCGCTTCAGAACGTGTGAAAGAAAAATGCCTTGAGGGAGAAAAGCAATGGCATTTTTCACAACGTGCTAATCTCAGTGCACTGTGTTTTTTCTCTTGTCACATGTTGCGTGGTTATTTTGTGATTGCAATAATGAGGGTGTTCTCCTCTTGAGCAAGACAACTAAAATCTATAGGTCGCGTTCAAACTTTCCTTCAATTTCTCACTCAAGTTGATTTCAATTTACCTCGACTCCAAATCTTGTATTCGTGAAAACCTAATTCAGCTGATTATGAGCTCCAGGAACACCAAAATCTAGAGATTCATACAGGACCTTTCATTCACACTGAACGGGAATATTTATATAATAGGATCAGCTCAACATAGCTGTTGATAGTGATCTTGAGTATTCCGTTACACTGCTCTTCCACCATTTATTTCACTAGTCACATCAAAGGTTCCTTTTCATCATGCTCATACTGCACGTAGCCCTGTGTTAAATATCTATCACTGAGCAAGTTCTCATCGCCTCACTTTCTTCAACCCTCTTTTGGGGTGGTAACCGTACTTTCTCCTTAGGGCAGTCTGAGCGGCAACATACATGGCAGAATTGATTGGCAGATGTGAAAGGACATGGTTAATCTCCGAATCCACCCATATCAGTTGTTGTAGCTCCAGCTTTGATACCCTTCTGTGGAGATTACGATGCGAGTTTCTTTCTTCTACAGCAAAATCTACTCGTGGCATATCTACCACTTCTTTAATCGTCTAAGAAGGAACTCTGACATAACCTCAAACCCAAAGATGAGATACACAATCTCCAAAATTTTGGGTAAGAAAAGCAGCATTTTCTAGGCCTCTGGGTGTCTTCCATACCATAAAATCATAGAGGATTCTCTCGTAGCAATGTAAAAGTTCGTACCCCAATTTAACTGTCCACTCAAACTTTATGTTGTCATAGCAGTTGTCGTTGTTTTGCAATCCATTGTTTTGAGCCTCTACAACTTGCTGAAGACCCGGTGGCAGGTAGTGGGAGCCTCTTCTTTCTCTTTTCAGAATCAAGTGAATCAGTATACCAAAGAGTTAGCCGATTATAATCAAGGCTGACATTAGAGGGATCAGCCTTTTCCTCTCAGGTGCTGCTGGTCCGGTTTCGCACCTATTGCTCAGGAAAATGGTGTTGCCACTCACCAAAGCCTTAGATGATAGTGCCCCTCTCCTGCTTGTTCATTATTATTATTATTACATACCCTTAGAAATAGGTTCGTTGATCGAAATATCTTCTCGGATGGTCTACCAGTTTCGTTGTTTTTCTGTACAGAAATTCCTTTTGGTTCTGTGTCATGCATGTGGTAGTGCATTCATCTTCAGTTGATGATATCTCTTTCGTCTGATATTGATGACTTTTCCATGGCATTCAATACGTGGACGGCAGTAACAACCTACTGAACATGGTCTTCAAAATAGGATATTTGCATTACTATTTAGTATTCTTGACGTTCTGGTGAAAGTATTGGTTTCATTTTCTGGGCACCAACTCGAAAATTCACTAAATGATGCTGTTCTTCAAGATAAAAAATGGAAGATGGTACCCGCAACTTGCAATATCTCTTGAAGAGTTTGTTCGTTCCACATTGATGAGAACTCTTCGTTCTTGATAATTACGAATGTGTCAGCACCCTCACCCTGCAATCTCTTCAGAAGTGACCACTTCAATCACACCTGAAACAGTTTCTCCTTCATTAAATTAATCGCGAAGTTGTCCTAAGAAAGGTTGATTCAGCTTTTTCAGGGAAAGGTACGAAGGTATTCTAGGAGGTGATACAAGGCTATCGATATCCACATGTTGAATTATAATGATAGTGATAGATGATTTGTTACTCATAATGCATAATTCCAGTTTTGAAATTGAAGAAAATGTTGAGAATTGTGTTGAAAACAAAGGACGAGTGTTTTGTGTTATGCAGACCCCTTGCTCTCATTTCACCAACGAGTCGATCATTTTGAATCATTCTATTTTCTATTGAAACTTCAAAAAAAAGCCAATATCAACACATGGTACTGTGTTTGGGTAAGAAAATGAGAAATGATACTAAAATGTCAGCTGTCACATTAAATAATGATCACCAAAAAAAGAGCAGGCTCATCTGAAGAATTAACAATGTTATCTTCCAAGAATCGATTCAATTCTCAGATTTCTAATGGATTCTATTAAGTGCCTTTTTGACAGATATGTGAATCTTCAAGGGCATGGAAAATTTTGAAATAATGGTTAGAATTTAGAATATGATCGGCAAATGAACTTTTGGTCGTATACAATTCGACATCAGATATTTCAATGAATTCAGTATGTTCCAATACCCTAGTTTGTGTCCTCCGACCACTCTGGCCAATATATTGTGAATTGCAATCAGAATGAGATCATTACATTTTATAATGACAACGCCAAATCAATAAAAGCAAATTATTTTGAACCCGAATAAAAAATTTCATTTGAAATATGCAGTGCATTTTTCATCAAATTAGCAATTTTTGCCTGCAGGAATTGTCTAGAAATGAGCTTATTATTTTTTGATGGCATCATAGCCAACAACCATTAGACCATATCATAATTCGCAGAAGTGAATTACATAATAAATATTTTATTCAGTTCCAGGAAGATAAATGCCCCTTCATTCCTCTACGAAACATGTTTTCTCGTTTAAGTTTCATGTCATATGTCGGAGTAGCAGTATTTATTCGACTATATTTCTCTTCGCGCAACGAATGTTCATTAAAATGTATTTTCAGTACTGAATTTGGGTAATTTAATTCAGTCGTCTGTTATTCCGGTTTTATTAATTTGACTATATAAAGTTTACGAAATTAACCGCATAAAACCTGAACTGGTCCAAATGGTCTTCTTTAAAAACAATATCGTATAGAAATTGATCATGAAATCTTCGATTATCGCCTGTTAGTGTCTAGGGAAAGGATAGAGTATTGACAAATTTGACATTTCAATATTCCACAGTGCGAAAATGAAAGAAAGTGTGAAATAATGAAATAACCCCTCAAAATCCATTTGGAATTTGAGTAAAGGTGTAGTTTTTGAAATTCTTGGTATGATCTAGTCCATGTAATTCTGAACCAACAGTTTTGCTGCTAGGGGGCTATGATACCCCATGCCCTTTATTTATTATCTATTTTTAAAACTGGGAATGATAATTTTACTTCTTCCAGTGTAGCTGATTCTGTATAAAATAGCGTTATTTCATGAAAATAATTCCAAATCCCCTGCCCCATACTTGCATCATTCCATTATAAATAGATATTAAAATAATCTTGGATTGGGGATGTATTACTTTCTCATATCCCCCTTCCCCTAGTGGGGCACATAGAGAATATTCAGTGAATTATTCCGAATCATTAATGAGATGCAGTTCAGGTTGTCTTGAATAGGAGTTATTTTTATAACAAACCCTAGAAATTGATAGATTTGATGCTAGGGTACATGAAAATACTGTTTTTACATATTAAAGTATAGATTATGTTGAATGATACTATAACGAAAACAAAATATGAAATCCGTTCCTTCATTCTAACCTCTTCTTTTGGAATACGAAACAATTCAATTCTTGTCACACAATTTGATTAAAACATTTATTCTAATATCACATCTGAAATTAGTCGATAATAAATTTTTCCTTGCGTCGAAATTGGGGTTGAGGGCAAAGGGAAAATTTGAAAATATTTTGGTTTTCAAAATACAATACCTGGAAATATTGTTCCGCCTATAATAATAAATAGACGCGACTGGGAATGCGGAGGAGGTTTGAGATATACTAAAGTTTGGAGGTAAAGTAGAACTCTTCCATTTTATAAAATGATTGCTGTAACTGGAGGTTTTTTGTATCTTTTTTAAATTGCCTCATACATAACTCATCTTTAATGATCGTGGGCAGGTGATCGTACATTTTGATGCCGTTGTTAATTTATTGAATCTCTCGTAATATTATTTGTTGGTATAGGTAATTTGATGAAGATGCTCTGACGTGTGTTATAGTGAAACTCATGGGTTTCAAGGAGATTATTGTTTTTGTGTATGAGGCTTACAATTTCTAAAATGTTTAAAGATATTACTGTTATAATTTTATGATCCTTGAATAACTGCCTTCATGAATCTCTTGGCCTTCTTATTACTCGCTTTCATTCAGCTTCACCTGTATGTATGTACGTTTGTAAGCAACTCCTTTAGATTCAATTTTGACCCACTTTAAAAGGACAAAATTGATTGAAACTTTGTACACTTATCAAGAACCAGTGACAATACGATAATTTGATAGGTTTGTCTCATCAGGATTGCCAGAAATAAACAATTTGCCTCACATAATATACTAAGTCCAAAACTGTTGACATAGCAGTGATTATTAATGACCGATATAATTACTACAGTTAATAATAGTAAACACGGGAAAAGGATGTCAGAGCATCTGTTGAAGAAAGGTATCAAAGCCAGTATTGCAAAGATGAAATGATTTAAGTACCCAGACCAGTGATTACAGGTTTGATTAGTTTAATAATAAATTGAGAACTAGAAAGTGAAAACTACGTATAGTTTAAAAAAACTGAAAAGCACGCTTCCATAATACAATGAATTGAAAAGTAAAGAAGAATTGTTTATATAATAATAATAATAATAGGTCTTCATATCCCATGTAAGTCAGTATATACATATAACATCACATAATACAATTGAAAATAGAAAAAAAATAACAAAAGCGTGAGAAAAGAAACAAAAAAAAAAGGATGTAAAATACAAATACGTTGGATGTTTCTGAACCATAATATCAATAAAGAACAGATTTAACTATTCTTTTTCCAGTCTATATCGACATACATATTACAGTAATTCAGATAATAACTTAACTATGACAGTAAAGAAAAATCAATAACCAATTCGCCTGCTATAAGTCAGTATCACAGTATCAGATACCATAGTTACAAAGTTGTTATGGATGCATTTGTTAATGCACTTCGTTACTCTGATCTATAAGATATTTCTTAAAATATTTTTTGAATGCTGTTACTGGAAGCTTTTTGCCATCCAGAGGCAACAAATTGTAGGAAAAAGACCGTTTAAATATTTCTGTTCGGTGAGAGGGAGGAGTGATAGTTCCTTTGAATCGAATGTTGATGTTGTGGACATCTTCACGAAATGATATTTTTCTGGCTAGGTAAGGGGGTGTTTTAGTTTCAATTATTCTGTGGAAAGAGCTGAGTGGTGAAACCTTTTATTTTTCATATCTAACCATCCTATTTCTTTACGCTTATGAGATATATGCTGCCTGCGTCGAATTCCATAAATTAATCGAAGGCATGAATTTTGCATAACCTGTATTAATCTACTATCCTCATAGTCCAAGCATGGGCCATAAACAGAGTCGCAGTAGTTGAATCTGGACAGAACTAGTGCATCACACAGGATGGCTCATATTTTTCGGTTTAAGAATGCCCTGTTAGTATAAATCAGCTTCAAATTCATGAAGGCTGTTCGACGGGTTTCCTTGATATGTTCTTTAAATCTCAGATCATTATCAAAAGTCAGACCAAGATTCCTAGCACTTTTAACAGGGGTAATTTTCGTATTGTTCACATTTATTCGGATGTCTTCATGGGAATTCCTTTTAGAACGAGGGTCAAATAACATCATGAGAGTCTCTTCTGCATTAATTTTCAGAGAATGATTATTAGAGAAAGTTAAGAGTGAAGCTATATCGCTATTTATTTCATTGATAGCAACATCAACTTCCGAAGGAGGGAAGGTTAAATGAAGCTGAGTGATACACGCTTGAAGTCACAGGTATATAATGTAAACAGTATTGGTCCGAGAATGGACCCTTGTGGACCTCCACATGACAACTCAAGAGGACGTGATATATCATTTCCAATTTTGACACTCTGGTTTCTACCAAACAGGTAAGCTGTGAAAAATCTGACAGTCTCGTCGGTAATACCGATGAATTTCAATTTATTTATAAGCAAGTTACAGTCCAGAGTGTCAAATGCTTTAGAAAAGTCCAAAAGAATCAACATAGTAAGTTTTTTATTATAAGGTATAGGCAGAAAATAATAAATGAAAAATATTAGTATAACTGTGAAAAAAGCGAGGAGTGCTCGATATACGAGAATATGAAACAACTGTAATTGAGATGGGACGGTAATTTTCTGGAAGAGTTTTATCCCCTTTTTTGAATGTTGCGACCACTCCCATGAATCCGGTAATATTCTCTTCCTGAAACATATATGTGTCAAGAGGGTAAATGGAATAACTAATATATCGGCTGTTTCTTTGGTTTCTTTACTGTTTACTTCATAAATTTCGACACTTCTCCTATTTTTTTTTGAAGAGTTTATTGCTTCAGCTACTTCATAGGTAAGAACTGGTTAAAAAAAAAGGATGATGTAATTCTAGGTGAAGATTTCGTATAGTGTAGAGGGTCTTTAGTATCTTGAGATGTACATTTTCAACCACTGTAGCAGAAAAGTCTGCAAAAATGTTAGATTCAAGTTCGGTTTCATCTACATTTTTCTAATTCTGTTTGATTCGTAGTTTATTAATTACAAGCAGTATCTGGATTTGCAATTAGAGTTTTGGAGGAAACTGTAAAATACTGATTTCTTGGCGTTATTGATTGCGTCTTGGTAATTTTTCCGATGACTGTAGCATACCTTCCTGTCTTCACGGTTTTTGGTTGTATCATAAATTTGCTTCATAGCAGCGAGGGTGTTTCTCATATCATATTTCTTCGCTAAACCAAGAAATAGGCTAAGTACATATTTGCAGAACAGATCTTCTGCTTGGGAAAACATGGATTGATTAAATTATGATATGTATGAACAAGCATATTCGATAGGAATTGTACATTCCCATTGGAATTTTCGAAGACACTCCATTCAACTCTAACTAAAGATGATATGAAATTTTCTATTTCTCCAAATGTTGTTTTTTTGTTAATAGAGGCTGGAACTACATTTTACTGATGGATTAAAAAAAAGACATCAGCAACTATACCTGATGTAATATAGGCAAATTTGTCATTGTGCACGATCCCGTATATCCGCAATAAAAGGGAAATGCGCGAATTTTCATAGCCGCTAGCAGGTCGTCCACACTATCTCCTAATAACCGCTGCCCGGGCAAAACGGCAAATTAAAATACCCATTTAGGCCGTTCCGAAAGGTCTAGCGGCATCCGACGGTAGTTAGTATATGCTTTCATTTCTAATATAATGCAAAGCTTCTGAAATAACATTTTATTGTAAAACCTAAACCAAGCGACGGCCTAGAGCGGTATGAATTTATATTAAATTGGTGAAAATTTGGTATAGAGGTAATATGAAATAGGAATAATTTCGACTATTAAGATGTACGCTTCTATCCAATAATCCTGTAGGATAGGATAGTAGGTAAATGGAGATGATGTTTTTATGACTAGATGAAGCTGCCACTATGTGATAGTGGGCAAATGTACCAAACACTCTGAAAGCAGAAGCTTCAATGTTCTTTGTAATGATATTCTTGCACCGACTAAAAGCAAAATCTCACAGTCCCTCCAGAAGAGGATCATATACTTATTATTATTACTTGAAAGGTCACAACACAAATCTATTGCTTTCATTGATTTGTTTTTGTACAATGAATTACTGAAAGACTTCGAACATTGTGGAAGTGAAAAATTTTGAGGGTTCACATCAGTGTCATATAGTCTAGTCAACAAGTGCCATTTAGACCAACTTTTTTCAGCAGTCTCCGAAAATTATGATTGAGGTGTCATTCGATTCGGAATGACATCCAGATGATTTTTGAAAAAAATGAAGTTCCGCATGAAAAAATTGTAAAAGTTATTAACAATTAACTAAAAAAAAAGATGGCTTTAGTATTTTGTAAATATCTCAAAAACAAATTAAAATTTTTTAAATCTAAAAAAAGATTCAAAAAGAGGAGGAAATTTCCTAAAAAAAAGCTCAATTCCCGGAATTGTAGCATCAATATTTATAATTTTCCCAGAGGGATGAAAATACGGCCGAAAACGGGTACTCTGGCTCGGGCAAGCCACACCCACTTTGGACACTTTAACAATAAAAATTATTTTAAAATACTAAATATGAAAATAAAAAATTGGAAAAATTCAGGCACTAACTGAATAGATTAATGAACAATAATCCGTTCGAAAAAAATTTTTATCACAATTTTTCAATTAGTTAATCAATAGTTAATTAATAATTTTTTTCTGCTTGAACATGAACATTGCAAGTGTGATAATTGTTAAACTATAAATTTAAGATTTTTTTCCTATTTTGGAGCAATTCTTGAAAGGCTTCAGAATAGAACCCCGTTGGAAAAATTAAAAAGTTTTTATTTTTCAGTTTTTTATTAACAATTTTCGTTGTTGCAAAATTAAATACTTAAATTAATAATTGAAAAAAAAATTTTTTTTCAAATATTATCAATAATCCGTTTTTATGTTATCAGGAACTACATAGAAATAATTTTTTTAAATTTTTATCTCTAATTGTTTAAAAAATTGTTATAAACAAATGCGTTGTTTATAAGATAATTGAAATTTTTTTTATGAAATTTCAATCTTTGATACAAATAATGATTTTTAAAAGAAAAATTGTTCTTTAAAAAAATTTTTTTATTGCTTGAAAACGCATTTGTTAATTAACAATTATTTTCTCCCGCTTCTAATTAATATTAAGGAACCATTTTTTTTTTTTTAATCATTATTTGTCTTTCTTTCTGATATAAAAAAAAAATTCCATTTTATTTAATTTTTCATTGTTTATGCAATAAACAATTTGTTATAAACAAATAAATTTTTACCTTATATTTTTTTTTCTATTCTAATTTCTGTCACAAAAACAGACATGATTTTTTTTCTTTTTTAAATTTTTTTTTATTATTTTTTATTTAATTTTTAAATATAAGTTCTCTCTAACTTCGTCATTCTTACCTGGTCTTCATCCTTAAAATTATTATAATTTACAAACTAATGGAAATACGATGAAAATACTTAAGACTTATTTATTCTCCATTACATAAAAAACAAATTTAGCAGAAAAGTTTAGTTGTTACTTATTTATTTATTGAATTTATAGCAATTGTTGTAAAAATGTTGAGTAATGAACAATAATTGATAAGATACTTGAATGAAGTAGTCATATTTTTAATAGTTGATAAGATTTTTAAGCATTAAAACAAAAAAAAAATTTTTTCCCTAAGTATTTTTCAACAACAATTGCTATAAATTCAATAAATAAATAAGTAACAACTAAACTTTTCTGCTAAATTTGTTTTATATGTAATTGAGAATAAATAAGTCTTAAGTATTTTCATCGTATCTCCATTAGTTGGTAAATTATAATAATTTTAAGGATGAAGACCAGGTAAGAATGACGAAGTTAGAGAGAACTTATATTTAAAAATTAAATAAAAAATAATAAAAAAATTTTTAAAAAAGAAAAAAAATCATATCTGTTTTTGTGACAGAAATTAGAATAGAAAAAAAAATATAAGGTAAAAATTTATTTGTTTATAACAAAAGAAAGACAAATAATGATTTAAAAAAAAATGGTTCCTCAATATTAATTAGAAGCGGGAGAAAATAATTGTTAATTAACAAATGCGTTTTCAAGCAATAAAAAAATGTTTTTAAGGAACAATTTTTCTTTTAAAAATCATTATTTGTATCAAAGATTGAAATTCCATAAAAAAAATTTTAATTATCTTATAAACAACGCATTTGTTTATAACAATTTTTTAAACAATTAGAGATAAAAATTTAAAAAAATTATTTCTATGTAGTTCCTGATAACATAAAAACGGATTATTGATAATATTTAAAAAAAAAAATTTTTTTCAATGATTAATTTAAGTATTTAATTTTGCAACAACGAAAATTGTTAATAAAAAACTGAAAAATAAAAACTTTTTAATTTTTCCAACGGGGTTCTATTCTGAAGCCTTTCAAGAATTGCTCCAAAAGGGGAAAAAAATCTTAAATTTATAGTTTAACAATTATCACACTTGCAATGTTCATGTTCAAGCAGAAAAAAATTATTAATTAACTATTGATTAACTAATTGAAAAATTGTGATAAAAATTTTTTTCAAGCGGATTATTGTTCATTAATCTATTCAGTTAGTGCCTGAATTTTTCCAATTTTTTATTTTCATATTCAGTATTTTAAAATAATTTTTATTGTTAAAGTGTCCAAAGTGGGTGTGGCTTGCCCGAGCCAGAGTACCCGTTTTCGGCCGTATTTTCATCCCTCTGGGAAAATTATAAATATTGATGCTACAATTCCGGGAATTGAGCTTTTTTTTAGGAAATTTCCTCCTCTTTTTGAATCTTTTTTTAGATTTAAAAAATTTTAATTAGTTTTTGAGATATTTACAAAATACTAAAGCCATCTTTTTTTTTAGTTAATTGTTAATAACTTTTACAATTTTTTCATGCGGAACTTCATTTTTATCAAAAATCATCTGGATGTCATTCCGAATCGAATGACACCTCAATCATAATTTTCGGAGACTGCTGAAAAAAGTTGGTCTAAATGGCACTTGTTGACTAGACTAATAAGCTGATATATAAGTTTAAGGACCATTGTTGATGATAGCTTCACAGTCGCATGAAATTGTTAATATTTCCTCCACTACTCTCACCAATCTTTCCCAGCATCCTCCCCACCAAGCAGCTGTAAGGGGAATGAAAATTCAGATTGATTAACTGAGGAATATTCAACAAGTTTCTTCCAGTCGACATTCTTGAAATGATCATTCGTCTCAACCATATTGGTTCCATTATCAGAGAAAATTTTTGAAACCCTTCCTCTTCTACCTAAAAACCTGCTCAAAGTTGGAATAAAACTTTCAACTGACAATAAATTAACTAGTTCGAGATGAATCGCTTTGTATACTGCACATATATATGGTACCATCTAAATCTTCTCATTTTTGAGGAACGATGGTCCAGCCAGATTATTGCCGGTGACTTGGAAATATGCTGCTGTATCGATTGCCTCTTCAGGAAGTGTTGCAGAAGGTGTCTCGACAGATTTACTTGTGAATCTATTGCAAATGACACATCTGGGCTAAATTTTGAGAACAGAAGATAAAGAAAATTTTGCTAACGCCAATCGATTCAGCATCATCAAATCAGTAGGATCTGTGAATTCTAATGAAAAATATTCACAGAGGAATTTTTAATTGAACATCTTAGCAGATTTCTGAAAATTTGCAACTCACAACTGCAGAAGTTCCTTGAAAAGCCTACGAAATCCTTATTTAACTGAGAATGAACTTCAATTTTGCTGTGTGAATTTAGAAAAGATCAAGTTTTTGGAATATGGTCAGAGACATTTTTTTCAAAATGTTTCCGCGATCTATGACATCTTTCAACTCCAGATAAACTCCTCATTCCGAGAACAGTTGAAGATAGAGAAATTCTCTGAACGCCAATCAATTCAGCATCATAAAATTAATATAATATATGAATTTGAATTGAAAATATTCACAGACGGATTTTCAACTGAACACCTTAGAAGATTTTTGGAAATTTTCAACTTTTGACTGCAGAGGTTCCATGAAAAGCCTATGAAATCTTCATTAGACTGAAATTTGATTCCAAATTTGTTTTGTATATTCAAAAAATATCAAGTTTTTTAATATGAGCAGAGAAATTTTTTTGAAAATGTTTTCGAGGTGTATTACACCTTTCAACTCCAGATAAACTCTTCAATTCGAGAACAGTTGAAAATAGAGAAATTCTGCTAACGCCAGTCGATTCAACATCATAAAATTAGTGCGATCTGTGAATTTTAATTGAATATATTCACAAACGATTTTTTAATTGAATACCTTAGCAGATTTTTAATTGAACACCTTGGCAGATTTCTGAAAATTTTCATCTCGCGACTGCAGAGGTTCCATAAAAAACCCATCAAATCCTTATTTGATTGAGTATCGACTTCAATTTTGGTGTATATATTCACAAAAGGTAAATTTTTTCGAATATAAGCAGAGAAAACTTTTTGATAATAAGGTTTCCGAGGTGTATGACACCTTTCAACTCCAGATAAACTCTCCAATTCGAGAACGCCAATCGATTCAGTTTCATAAAATTAGTATGATGTATGGATTTTGAATTGAACAACTCAGCAGATTTTTGAATATTTCCAATTCGCGACTGCAGAGGTTCCAGATTTGTCAGCATATATTTGGAAAGACCCTGTATACATCACCTACATGATCATAAACGAGCTACAATATGAGGCATATTTTTTGGACTATAACGCAGCATCTCAGCCAAGAGGGAGAGTTTGTCAAGAGAGATTTCCTTTTTTATTTCAAGATATCGTCGCACGTCTAACTGATATGCTTTTTTCTGTCTCTTCCACTTAGAATCCTGAGCATTCGCAGATGTGAAATGGAACAGATGGAAGGGATCCGACGAAATTAAATATGAATATTTCATAACGAAACTTTTGAAGTATTGAAAGCTATGAGCTGAGAAGCGATGAAGTCGACATCATGTCTCTTTCACTCGGAGGTAGAAAAAATTAATTCATTCTTTTTATTTTTTTGCTCGGTGCCTGTATCACGGTAATGGATATCTTTGATGTCGAGAATAATGATGATCAATATGTGAATCGAGTAAGCGGCATACTGATAGATTTAATGGACATTTTCTGTTCTGGGTAATAACTTAAGTGCTTAGATTCAGCCAGATATTTTTCAGGATTATTTTCGACTACTTACTTTTATTGGCAATTTAATGAGGGCTGTTTGGAGCTACGTGCTCGTTATTTCGTCAATCAGATCGAGTTGAATTATAGGTAAAAGACAAATTATGATAAAGTAAACATCACAAATATCGAAGCCAGAATATGAACAAGAATTATGTTTATCGAGACAGTTTCATCACCATTAACGACTTGGTGTACATTTTTTATATTACTTTCATTAAAAATAACGTGTTTGATTCATAGGCATATGAAATAAAAACTGACGTTTTCACATCATCTGTCAAAATCACTATTAACACTAGTGTTGAGAGTAAAATGACAAATGAGATGATGGATGCTCAAGAATGTAAATCTCTTCATCAGAACTTATAGACATGCACATGTATTTGGCAATTTGTGCAATTGGTAATATCAATTTCCCGTGAAGTTACTGAGGAAGCATTCACACCAACTGTGGAAGGTCCTTCATCGCTACCCAATGATGGTGTATTGAAGTGGGATGCTCAAATGAATCTGGTGCGGAACTGGAACTTATACAGGGAAACATTTTATCAGTCATTTTATTTTTATTTCCAATGGAGTCCTAGCTGAGGGTTAAGCTATAGTTGAGGACTTCCAAACACCATGTCGTTTCATTGTAGTCTAAGTTGTTTCTGAATTCGCTAATAAGGGTGCTGAAGTTCTTTGAAAACACTGGCCGGTAAACTGCTGAGGATCTGGTAATTTCAGAAATTCAGCCATAGTGGAAGGCATCTTCCCAAAAGTAATGATTCCAACTGGTTGAAGAGTGCATTTTTTGTAAGAGTAATTCAGGAAAAACCGTCTTTGAGTAACAGAAGTTGAGCTAAAGCGATTCATACTTCTTGAATTCTGAATTGTTTTCAACTCAATGTTCAACTGTTAAAGTCCTCAGTGAGTTTCGACAATCTCACCGTGGTAGCAACGCAACAGAGTTTTCATTTTCAATTTGGCGAAATTACTTCAAATTCAAATAGAGTTGTGTAAATAATAAATGACAAATGGCATCAAAGGATTGCGGTTCATAATACCGTACTCAGTTATTCATCACCACAGTTTAATATGTTCGGTAGTCAATATAACTACATTATATTTGACATCATATACCCGAATGAATCACCTTCATTAGAATATCATATCATATTTCAAGGAAAATGTCAAATTAAATACGAATTGACTCTGTTCACTGAAACCAGTTCCTATCAACCAGGACTGGCTTGAGTATGGTGTGTTGAAACAATATCATCAACAGATATGTAATGTCTTCTTGGGAGAGTAATGTCATGTCTAAATTTTTTCGGATGGTTTCAGTATGGTACTAGTCATGCTGTTTATTTTCGAAAAGATACCGCTATATTATAAGTATCTGGTTATTTTTGAAAAAGGAACTGATTAGTTTCAGATGTCAATAGGATACGAGTCAGTTATCTGTATTCTGAAAACTTATACTCTCTGCGCTTGTTAGATTCATCTAACAGTTATTTGTAGCAGAAGAAGTGGCTATGTGTATGTTGACTGATGATAGTGTCGATATCATTTCCATTGGAGTAGTTAAAACTAAATTTTTCATCAGGCAATTGAGTTATCAAACCTATTGTATAAGAAAATAATCCCCTACACTCAAAAAAAAATTATTTTTTTTCATGAGTATAATGATGTTTTCCAAACCAAATATTTTATTTTGTGATGTTTCATGTATTTATATAGGATTACCCTGTGATAGTCAATGTCAGAATATTATGAAAACTTGTCAAAGTTGGTTCTAGTGGAAAAAGTTGATAAGCCTCATGTATTTATATAGGATTACCCTGTGATAGTCAATGTCAGAATATTATGAAAACTTGTCAAAGTTGGTTCTAGTGGAAAAAGTTGATCAGCCTCTAATTGAAAATTAATGTACATAAACATAACATGGACCCAGCTGGTTAAGTTGCACTTGAAGTTGAAGAATCTGCCAAAGGTTTTCAATCATGAATCTGCTAAGAAAGAACTAGTGAGAAGTTGACATTGGTGCTGATAGGAACCCAATACCAGGATCGAGAATCAAGACATTCTAGTAAGAAACGTTTCAAAGAAATGGTAAAAAAATCCCGAAGCATTTGACCTCAATAGAGGAACTTTTATATAGTTGGTGTCTCTGAAAGTAGAAGATAATGTGCATGATGTGAAAAGACAGAATGATAAAACAGACGTTGTCACAGTGACATATCTGAACACTCGGGAGATAATTCGTGAAGGGATCAAGAATATTCACAAAATAAAAGATCTTCATATAGTGGTGGACCTGGAAGATGGAGAAATGATGTTATTTTTCTAGGTTCTTCAATAAAGGGCTCTTTTTCTGATCGAAGACTTTCAACAATCAGCAATCAGAAAAAAAAATTACAAGGAAACTCTCAGTTGTTTCACAGTTTTACTCTACTTCAAAGAAAACAGGTCAGCCACTTTACACAGCTATGAAGGAGGTCCCCAAATTACTTATTTTGAATGAGCCCCTTTGTATATTCTCACAAGTTCAGACTCTATGAGAAATTCAGAAATTATTTCTTATCTAAGCGTTCAAGTCTAACCATTCTCAAAATTTTTCAAAAACCAAGTTAAAAACTGCTTATGCAGAATAAAACTTTTTTTATATCTGAAGATCATTTATTTTTGATTACGTATCGATGATTTCGTAGAAGAAGATCTAATTCAGTGGAATACTGATATTAATTCTAAGTCTATTTTTTGTATCATTCATGAAGCGAAGTTATTGTGGTGTTAGAGCATTTGCCTCCTACCCAGTTGGCTCGGGTTCAATCTCCACCTGCCATTGAGCTAAAGTAGTTCGGAATCCACTTGTACGTAAGCTGTACGTTCCAGATCTTCCTTGCTTGCTGAAAACCTGGGAGATTCGTATAAACAAACTCAACAATTTTTTTGAAAATTTGGTTTCGTATCACAAACAAGGCTAACTTTGAATACGGTTAGATATGCCTTCGTTCAACATATTCTCAAATATTCGCGAATTAACATCTTTCTTCCGGAAAACACCCACTGTTTCAGTTTAGTTGAACTCAGTTGGCAACGTCACCTGTGGTGGCATTAGAAAACAATAAACTGCCATGTGAATGTTATTGTTTGAGTTATTCCGATGATAATAACTTGAATCTCATAATTATTTTTTGCGAATATAGTAGTGTTATTTCAAAAACATGTGATACATTCGCATTTTGGTATCCACAAAAGCAAAAGCCCTCACAAATTACTGTTGAACGAACTGAAGAAAACTTCAATAACTTACATATTGTATATTAAATTTTTCATCTCTACTGATCTAGTTTAAATCAAATGGGTTTGGTCCATAATGTCTAGCAGCTACAAATTATGTTACTTTCCAAAATCAGATCAATTATCTATAATGTTGATGAGTATAACTGTGTTTGTAGTCATACAATCTGCAATAGATAACGTAAGATTGGGTTTAGTAACTACAGCTGTGGAAGCTGAAAATACCCAAGAAGCTTGCCAAGAAACGATTATTTTCCACAAAACCACACTTTGTATAAATGGTCATGAGCATGATCACTTTTTGGGTGTATTATCCTTCAGCATGATACAGATGTTTCAATTCTCTCTGGACAGCAGAACCAATTCTGCTAAGGATACATCATGTGACAGTACATAAATCATCACGTTGAATTCTTCGGTCCCATTACTCCGTTGTGCGAATTAGTGTTCCGGGTGCTTTATCATTATATGACTACAATCAGATCCTGAAAAAACTGGCATAAGGATCAAATTGACCCTAACATGGGTACTATAAATTTCACGAAGACGTTTTCATTATCGTCATTAGATTGTTGCCCAAAACCTTGAACCGAACCTGTACACTCAATCCTGAGGCAATGTATCTGATATGGGCGATGATTACACCCTGTGTTTACCTTCTCATTATTCCGCGATAATTACGGATTATATCCAAGTAACCGTATATCCATCACAAGGAATGAAACGATTACTTTGTACACCATTCGGATTAGGATATTATTGCTTGCTTCCATCTTAATTATGTGGGTATTGATTTATCTTCAAAGTGTAAGATTTCTCCTCTACTGAAGGCGATACATTCTATATTCAGTGGAAGATATTAGCGATAATGACTATGACTATGGGTGGATATAATGAATCGAGCAAGGTTCAACAACAACAAAGGATAAAATTCAATGGCTTCATTACAATCAGTACTTGCAATAGTGCCCTTGAGGAACTATGCACAAATCGATGACAGACGTAATACAATGAACGTATGGGGAAGTAGTTGTTTTTCGTTAAATATCTGCCTCATTTCTCCACTTTGTGGAAATGCGTGGAGAGATGGATATTTTCGACCGTAGTCGGAATCATTTTTTTTATGGTTGGATATTTCCATAATAATAATGTTGACTACGAAGCAATTTATTTATAACGCAACCTTAAATGTTTTGAAAAAGATTCGAGAAAGAAGATTTGTGCATCTGAAATATTTTTTCCGTGTTTCAAGATATCTTCTTCAGTTTCTCTTCATTTACAGTTTTAAATTTTTTTGAGGAATTCATCAATTTTCAATACATATATCTTCGTTGCTGCATAATGAAGATATATGTATTGGAAATTGATGAATTCCTCAAAAAAATTTGAACTAGTAGGTAACAATACTGAATTTTTATGAAAAGGAAGGATATCAGCTGACACCGTTTTTCAACTCTCCTTTCACAAATTTCACAGAGGGATTCTGTTCACTTTGTGTCACAATGCTTATGTACAGAGTAGGCCAAATTGGACAATTCCAAAGGTAAAGTCATGGTTTCAAACTAGCTAGATGAAAACTGATGGCTGTATCTGAGGATCAACTCTTATGACAATTTTAATGTTGAAAACTGCATATCAATATCTATCGTCGCTTCCGAGTTACAGTTTTTCAAAAATGTGCATTTTCGAAAAGTTGCTGTCAAAAATTTATTTTTTCTATGAAAACTTTTCCACAGCACTTTTTCACGTGGAATTCAATTGTGCAAGTAACTTATTTATTCCCTTACAAAAATGTATCACACTTGATGTTTTGCGAGTCATCTTTGAAATACAGAGCTTTTAGGTTTTTTTATATAAACTTTGAAACGCACACTTTGGACGAGTAGTCTTTGGTCACCATGTTTTTTCTCTTGAATAATATATAAGACGTCCTATATATTTTTTTGCTGCATACTTTGCTATCCCTATTGCCTCAATGGCCCATATTCCACATGACATTTGACACACACGCAGCAGTCACGTTTTTTCTCTTAAATTATGCATTTTGAAACACCCTGTATACTTTCCCCATTGGAATCGCACCTCCAAACGTTACACCCTTGTTACTTCACAATTTTTTACATTTATATCCCTTTGAAATTTTCCAATTTGGCCCACTATGTAGAATACTTTAATTTCATAATGAATTTCCAAATAAATGTTTCATCCAGTCCCATCACGAAATGATGCGCTCTCATTTTTAATCCAGGCCTCTGATAAAATGTAGAATAGAATAGAATAGAATAGAATAGAATTTATTTGACCAAGTTACAAATATGTTTTTGGCAAGTCAATCATGTACAAAATGGTAATTAAAATTCGTTAAAATGTACATCTAAGATATCACAAACAGATATACACAAATTTTCACAATCTAAAACAAGAACATGAATTGTTGTCGAATAAAATACAGTAAAGTATTTACTTTACTACGTTTCATTTTCGAAATGTTTGTAGCACGTCAAAAATACATATTAGAAAAAAAAACACATAAATAGGTATCAGATACCAATCAATTGAAGTAAGGTCAGATTACAATTAAAATATTTTCAACACAATTTATATATTCTTACTGATTACCAGTTTGAAAGAATTATGGTGAGTATGTTCACAACTCGATTTTGAAAATGACTAACGTATTCATTGACAGAGTAGAAGCAATATTTCAAAAGGTAACTCTTCAGGGAATTTTTGAAATGATGCATAGAGAGACATTTATAATCATCTGGTAAATGATTGTGAAGGTTGAAGTCTAAAGTATTTCTTTGAGATTTACTAAGCCGATAGCGATTTGTACGAATATTCTTTGCAGATCTGGTATTATGGTCATGAACGTCACATTGCTTAATTAGTATATTTGCGTTCTTATGAATTTTTACCAGGACACTATAAATATATAGGGTCGGTAGAGGCATTATTTGAAGTATTAGGAATAGTGGTTGGCAATGATCTCTATATCCTGAATTTGTGATGTTTCTGATTGCTCTTTTCTGAATTTCAAAAGTTTCCCCATAGAATTATACCATAACTGATGTGAGAGTGGAAAAGGGAGAAATATGTAGTTTTGAGTGTATCCCAGCTGGTGATATTCTGACGTAAAAGGAAAAGTGTACTACAGAACCTACTGCTCAATTGTTCGACGTGATTATTCCAAGAGAGACTGCTATCCACAATGACTCCAAGTAATTTTACACTATCCACGTCCGACGTAGCAATGCCTGTTGGAAATTTTAGTTCTTTAGTTTTGTCAGAATTCAGTTTCAGTCTGTTTGCAGAAAACCATGTTTCTGCCTTACTATTTACCTCTTCAGTTACTCTCTCAAGTTCTGATAAGTTCTTGTCGGAATAAATAAAAGTAGTATCGTCGGCAAACAAAACAGATTTATGTGGGTTCATAAAACGACCGATATCATTTACATAAATAATAAACAAGAGAGGCCCCAAGACTGATCCTTGAGGAACACCATGCTTCAAGTTTGAAACTCGAAGTAGAACTAGTAGTAGTTACAGCTTGATGACGACCCACCAAATATGACTTCATTAGAGACAAAGCCACTTGTATGTTCTTTTTCATTCTTCTCTCCTGAATATGTTAGTTATTGTTTGATATCGTGGATACACAAAATGCCGTAAACCTGGAAAGAGTTTCCAATATTCAAGACCTTTCAAAACAATTGAGTTCAAAACAATAACATAAATAACGTATGAAAGTACGATTTCAACAAAAACCAACAAAACAGCGTGCATCGGAGAACGAAATCGATTTTCAATTATCACAAAGAGAATTTCCACAAAAACAGATTCCGCATGATAAAATACGGAAAATATGCTTCCTACATGTTTCCTCCATATACCTATTTTATCTGATTTAACTCTGAGAGAATCTCGAATATAGTAGTTACCGTTCCTACGTGATATTTCGCTTCACTTTTGTGCGCTACTCAAACTGTACAACTGCATCACTTCGGAATATAGAGAAATATATTTCAATTCGATTCTTTCATACGTTTGTTTATGATGTTTCCTTAATACTTCATATTCCCGCATTTTCTGAGGTTGCAGAGGAACTTACATGAACTAACACTGAACCCCTTTCAGTAGAGATTTCACTTTTACAAGTAGAAGTGGAGAGATTTTTACTAATTGTTTTGTACATCCATAGAAAAAGGGTATTACTCGTACATTACTCTTGTCTGAACATGGTTAAACAAGCTGCCATAAAAATAATGTTTTTTTCGTAATTTAACGGTATTCTGATGACATTTGAAAAGTTATTGATAACAGTTCTTTCCTTGGAATCAAAATATAATCTTACAGCAGGATAACGAAAAGTTTAGAACGACACACGGCCGATACGCAAATAACCATCTTGAGTACATTCATTATTGTCCAAATAACAACTTTTCACAGTTGAAAGTTATTGTTGGGGCGTCCGAGGAACGCAACGGAATTTTAAATAATTTGAAGTGACCTCAAAATTTGTTTTCGAGTTCGCCCGCATGGGTTGGGTCAGAATACATTCATTCTCGTCTGAATAACAACTTTCCACAGTAAGAGGTTATTGTTTGGGCGTCAAAGGAGTGCAATCGAATTTTAAATATTTTGAAGTAACCTCAAAAATTGGATTTGAGTTGGCCTGCTTTGTAATATGTCAGAATACATTCATTTTTGTCTAAATAACACTTTTTAACCGTCAGAGCTCATTGTTGGGGCGTCAGAGAAGTGCAATCGTATTTTGAAAAATTTGAAGTCAATCAATCAATCAATATATACTTTATTGTCGAAAGATGCAAATCTTGTTGACAAAGCTATAATATATATGAATATAATAAAAGTGACCTCAAAAATTGGATTCGAGATGGCCCGCTTTGTGATAGGCAGAATACATTCATATTTGTTCAAATAACAACTTTTCACTGACAGAGCTCATTGTTGGGGCGTCAGAGTGCAATCGAATTTTGAAAAATTATAAGTGAACTCAAAAATTGTATTCGAGATGGCCTGCTTTTTAATATATCAGAATACAATAATTTTTGTTCAAATAACAATTTTTCACCGTCAGAGCTCATTGTTGGGGCGTCAGAGGAGTGCAATCGAATTATAAATATTTTGAAGTGACCTCAAAAATTGGATTCGAGTTGGCCTGCTTTGTAATATATCAGAATACATCAATTTTTGTCTAAATAACAACTTTCCACCGACAGAGCTCATTGTTGGGGCGTCAGAGGATTTCAACCTAATTTTTAATATTTTGAAGTGACCTCAAAATGTGGACCCGAGTTGGCTCGCTTAGTAATAGGTCAGAATACATTCATTCTTGTCTAAATAACAGAGCTTCTTGTTGGGGCGTCAGAGGAGTGCAATCGAATTTTAAATATCTTGAAATGACCTCAAATTTTGGATTCGACTTGTCCCGCTTTGTGTTAGGTTAAAATACATTCATTCTGGTCGAAATAACATTTTTGACCAAAAAAGTTATTGCTCGGTCGTCAGAGGAGTGCAGTGTTTTATCATAATCCCATTCTATCCAGTCATGTTTCTGCGTTTGTTAATTTTTAAGAATTATTTTCTAATATCTAACCACAAAGCGGGCCAACTCGAATCCTATCTTTGAGGTCACTTCAGAATATTGAAAATTCGACCGCACTCCTTTGACGACCCAAAAATAACATTTGGTGGTGAAGAGATGTTATTTGGACAAGAATGAATGTATTCTAACCTATCACAAAACGGGCCAACTCGAATCCAATTTTCGAGGTCACCTCAAAATATTTAAGATTTTACCGCACTCCTCTGACGACCCAACAATAACCTTAGAAGGTTCAAAGTTGTTATTCGGACAAAAATAAATTATGACCTACCACAAAGCGGACCAACTCGAATCCAATTTTTGTGGTCACTACATAATATTTAAAATTCGTCCGCACTCCTCTGACGACCCAACAATAACCTTTGATGGTGAATAATTGTTATTTGAACAGGAATTAATGTATTGTGACCCACTACAAAGCAGATCAAATCGAATCCTATTTTTGATGTCACTTCAAATTTTTTGACATTCGACCGTACTGATAAGAACCTCATTTATATTTCCATTCTGTAGATATTCACATCTGGACAATTGTTACTTCAAGTGGAAGTATAATACTATTTTTATATTACATATTGCAGTCTTACTCTTAAATCCCAACAGCTCGTTGATTAGTGTTCAGCTTGTTTACCTGACTCTCAATCAACTATTGCCAAATAATTATTTGTTTGTTCCTTAAATAAATTTGTCTGTTACTTTTTTGGATACCAAATTACCTAAGTACATTTCCGAGAATTTCTCCATGTAGATACTGATGACAATTGCGGGAAACTCTCGAAACACTGAGACTTCTAAAGTAGCGATTATATGTTAACATCCACTAGACTATATCCATAGAAATTATATTATCACATTATATTCTATCAGCTGGAGTATTACTACCCTTCCAGAAAATTAGTGGAAACGTCGAACACTGAAAAAGTATCTCGTAACCTCATCACATTAAAGAAGTATTTTTCATTTCCATTTCCCCCCCTATCGGATGCTGCGGTCTATTCATCAGACTAAGTGAACGCACTTTCCAGGCTAAGTACCAATTTTCTTACAAAATAAACCCTTAGTTATCATAAAAGACGACCCTGTTAAGATGATATCACTCTGAAGTTTCTAATACTCTATTGGTTCTTACAACGGTATTAACTGAAGGAATGTGTTCCAAAAATGGGCTGTCAAACAAATGTGAACTATATTGGATTTTTTATAATCTATTTCAGTTCAGGTTACTCAAATTTGTAATATACCTTAATGATCGAAGGAAATTAACTTCAAAGTGATAATATTATTGACTTTCAAGCAGTAGTAATGCATCCAGACGCTCTCGCAATAACAACCTTGCACGTTAATTATAATTAGGAGTTAGCTCTTAGGTTTGAAGTGATATGACTTTCCATTGTGGAGCTCTTTGTTGAGACTATGATGTAAAGACCTACCTTGCTTCCTGATAAGACTCCAAAGCTTTGAGAGTCAGTCCTATTTTGATGCCTTGGAAATATGATGATCAAAAACATAAAACGTCAAACAATTATTATCAACAACAGTTAGAATCTTCAATTCTCAACAGAGTCGACGCATGCAAGTTCTCGCAGCGTATCCAAACGAATGTATCTTTCACTGTTACTGACAATACCTACACGAAGCACGTTTTTCAAGCATCTGACGCTGATACTTGTTCAGGCTGCTGAACATTAGGCAGTTGTATAACATTGCTTGTTGTTACAGTGAAAGATTCAGTGCAAGTGGTTTTGGGATGCACTTTAAGCAATGTACTCAACGCAGATAGGAAGTTCGTGATGATAATTCCGATCCTTCGGATGTTTGATGACATCTATGTTGTTTCGTCTTGATCTATAAGAACGGTTATGCATAGAACTGAAACAGTGTTTGAATCAAAAGTACTGAAGCAACAAAACTCAGTAACGATATTCTGAAGAAATAGATGAAAAATAACTTCTAAATGTATGAAACTTGGCGGTATTGTAGCTGAACCCTGATAATGAATGCCAAGGGAGGAAAATTATGCTTTTCCTTCCTCGGATAGATAGTTATGATGTTTCCTTAATGCTTCATATTCCCGCATTTTCTGAGGTTGCAGAGGAAGTTACATGAACTAACACTGAACTCCTTTCAGTAGGGATTTCACTTTTACAAGTAGAAGTGGAGAGATTTTTACTAATTGTTTTGTACATCCATAGAAAAAGGGTATTACTCGTACATTACTCTTGTCTGAACATGGTTAAACAAGCTGCCATAAAAATAATGTTTTTTTCGTAATTTAACGGTATTCTGATGACAATTGAAAAGTTAATGATAACAGTTCTTTCCTTGGAATCAAAATGTAATCTTACAGCAGGATAACGAAAAGTTTAGAACGACACACGGCCGATACGCAAATAACCACCTTGAATACATTCATTCTTGTCCAAATAACAACTTTTCACAGTTGAAAGTTATTGTTGGGGCGTCCGAGGTACGCAACGGAATTTTAAATAATTTGAAGTGACCTCAAAATTTGTTTTCGAGTTCGCCCGCATGGGTTGGGTCAGAATACATTAATTCTCGTCTGAATAACAACTTTCCACAGTCAGAGGTTATTGTTTGGGCGTCAAAGTAGTGCAATCGAATTTTAAATATTTTGAAGTAACCTCAAAAATTGGATTTGAGTTGGCCTGCTTTGTAATATGTCAGAATACATTTATTTTTGTCTAAATGACACTTTTTAACCGTCAGAGCTCATTGTTGGGGCGTCAGAGAAGTGCAATCGTATTGAAAAATTTGAAGTCAATCAATCAATCAAAATATACTTCATTGTCGAAAGATGCAAATCTTGTTGACAAAGCTATAATATATATGAATATAATAAAAGTGACCTCAAAAATTGGATTCGAGATGGCCCGCTTTGTGATAGGCAGAATACATTGATTCTTATCTAAATAACAACTTTTTATTGTCAGAGCTCATTGTCAGAGGAGTGCAATCGAATTTTTAATATTCTGAAGTAACCTCAAAAATTGGATTCGAGTTGGCCTGCTCTGTAATATATCAGAATACATTCATATTTGTTCAAATAACAACTTTTCACTGACAGAGCTCATTATTGGGGCGTCAGAGTGCAATCGAATTTTGAAAAATTATAAGTGAACTCAAAAATTGGATTCGAGATGGCCTGCTTTTTAATATATCAGAATACAATAATTTTTGTTCAAATAACAACTTTTCACCGTCAGAGCTCATTGTTGGGGCGTCAGAGGAGTGCAATCGAATTATAAATATTTTGAAGTGAAGTGAGTGAGTCGACGCATGCAAGTTCTCGCAGCGTATCCAAACGAATGTATCTTTCACTGTTACTGACAATACCTACACGAAGCACGTTTTTCAAGCATCTGACGCTGATACTTGTTCAGGCTGCTGAACATTAGGCAGTTGTATAACATTGCTTGTTGTTACAGTGAAAGATTCAGTGCAAGTGGTTTTGGGATGCACTTTAAGCAATGTACTCAACGCAGATAGGAAGTTCGTGATGATAATTCCGATCCTTCGGATGTTTGATGACATCTATGTTGTTTCGTCTTGATCTATAAGAACGGTTATGCATTGAACTGAAACAGTGTTTGAATCAAAAGTACTGAAGCAACAAAATTCAGTAACGATATTCTGAAGAAATAGATGAAAAATAACTTCTAAATGTATGAAACTTGGCGGTATTGTAGCTGAACCCTGATAATGAATGCTAAGGGAGGAAATTTATGCTTTTCCTTCCTCGGATAGATTGACTAATGTACGTGGGAGGTAAAGCATTTTTCTCCTGAGATATGTATAAAGTTTTTTTACTACCTTCAAGGTCGTCATTTTCATAATTTCCAGAAAATTATAATGCGCACATACTAATACGAACAACTGCAGAAAGTTGTGGAACTATATGCGGTACATGACAAAATATCACGTTAGTGTTGCATCGCGTTGTCATCGTGTTGGCAATGGTTCGTTGCTACGACGTTTTTGATAATACAAACACAGCAGTTGTCATAAGCTGTCACGTTGTTCACCCTCCCAAGTTGCTTCTTAGTTTTGAAAATGAGCTACAGCGAAGACGACCTACAAAAATGCATTTCAATGCATTTACTTTCTGAAAAATCGAGAGAGCGATATGAAAAGGAAAATAACCCCAAAACATCGCTCTCCAGAGTTTTTGTTAGTTACTATGAAGAAAAATCATGTCAGTGTAGTCAGAAAGGATACAATGCCTTAAATTCTATTTAAAATTGAAAAATTTCAAAAATTTAAATATCCTCATAGTTATACCGGCAATTGTTTCCCAAGAAGAGTACCATTTTCCTCCCTTCTTCATGAATCAAAGAATTTTTTCAGTGAGATAGTAGAAAAAAATATATGTGAATCATAAAGCATATAGCGAAGTCACAATATTTTTTTCAATCTCATCAGCCTCATAACCATAATCCAAGAAAGAATGAGCAGGCCACGATCATACAAAGTAGCGTTTAACACAAGAGTGTGATCATCACGATAACTACGAGCATGAAAGTGCATTTTTCAGTGAGTTCAGTAATAAATAAATTTTTTGTCGGTCTGCTTTATTGAAATGTGACATAAAATGAGCTACCCTCTGCTCCGTTGCACTAACATGAAAAGAAAACACTGAATATCGGAACTGATTAGGAATCTTTCAAGATTTGAATTATAGCGAGATTACTTGTATTCATTCAACGCACCGGTATTACCAAGAAAAATGTAGTTGAAAACAAGTCGTGATACTCCAATCCAAGTTAATATGGAGAGCTCACGTTATTTTCCTTTGAGGTTCTGCTCTTTGTGCTTTAAGAATTTTTGCGCATATTATCACTGAAAGATTCTGAGAAATATCTGCAGAGAGATGTCTTACTGATACGGTTGCTTTGTATACAGCTAGCACTGAACAAAAGGATGTCTCCTTGGTTAGGAATAATGAAAACTGCCTGTTGAGAGAAAAACTTCACAAACTGGGAATTATCAAATTTTCGCTCCAACATTTATCGGAACACGAAGTAATTAAATAGTGTTCACTAGGATTTGTCCGACGTATTCATAAATCCAGGTATCTCACAGGGATCGGATACACGTTCAATTCATCATACTACATTGTATGGATCAGTGATAAAATTACGGTTTCAAGGATGTGCCACAGTCATCACTGATTTGGGGTCGATCCTGAATTGACTGAGATCTGAATAGAGAATGATGAGTTATCAACATTCTTGTAATATACGATATTTCGTCATATTGATTGATGTATTATGTGGAAACCGGATTGTTGAGGACGACAAACAAAATCAACTGCACTACAATAATACTTCAAATTGTGTACATAATATCGCACCACTTTACAACCTCGCCTGATTTACATACTTTTCTATTGAATTTTCTATTTCATATCGAATGGGCTTCCAGAGCTGTTAACGGTTTCTGAAACCCAATTTTATCGTAGGAATTTGCATACGCAGCAGGAAAATGGTCTGCTTATAATCCTCGGTTCGAAATATTTCAAATACTGAAAAGAATGAAAGCAAAAAGTATTAAATGGCCCAAAGGTGAATTTTAATTGCCAATCAATACTCAGGTAATAACTGAATGTTTATTCGGAATGGTTTTTAATCCACCTAATTGGTTTTATGTAGCGTGTATCAATTCAAGCTGCCAGCTGCATTTCTGGTTTCTCCAGATGTCTGGAATTGATCGAAATATCCAAATCAAGAATTCAACATTATCAAACGAACTTGTAGTTCATTGGCACTGATGCGTATTCAACTTTATACACTCACACGATGTACTTGAAACTTTTGTTGAAATATATGTGTTGTAGTTCTATTCGATCTGAATTTATCTTCAATATGTCCCTCCGATAAGAATGAGAAAAATAGTTTCCAGCAACATCTTGTTGTGTTTATTTTGTCGCTCTAAAATACGTTAATTGTTAGTTATCAGATATATCCATACCAGAAGCTTCTTCCCATGTTTTCCTTTAATGTCCTTTGATGTTACACTTTGCCTTAGACAGATCTTTATAGATTATGGTGATCAATGATGCTTCCTCTAATAGTCTTCTTTTGGAAGATACTGACAAGCACGAATCAATTCTGGCACTTACTTTTATTCTACTCTTTAACGATTTGGTACAGGTAAATTCTCTCCCAGAGCTCCAATATCAGTCCATGAAGCCATGCATGGATGGGAGAAAAATGTGCATGATATGGACATAATATGGACAGGCCAACATTCTAGAATGTACATCCAATAATAAAAATGGGAGGAGTTGCAATTTTAGCAAAAACTAGTCTGGCAGTAAGAGTTATTGAATTGAACCGGTATTGTGTAGAGCAATATTTTGAAATATGTGGCATTTCTTGTAATCCAGTGAGCTCTATCACTGGATTACAAGCCACATATCGTTCTTTTTTGTCACTAATCTCCTTCGGACAATTTGAATGTTTTTCTAGACATAATTCATGATATTTAATGTGATGTTCTCAAACCAGATATAAATATATTTTTATGTGGCGATTTCAATGCAGACTTCTACAAGGA
This sequence comes from Chrysolina americana, assembly GCA_958502065.1. NCBI lineage: Eukaryota > Metazoa > Arthropoda > Insecta > Coleoptera > Chrysomelidae > Chrysolina > Chrysolina americana. The sequence goes on along the minus strand of OY293412.1, from coordinate 95,534,341 downwards.
ATCTAGCGGAGAACTGAAAAAAATATGTGATGTCATGTAATGGTTTAATTTACACCAAAACGTGCAGTGGCCAACGAGAGTAAAAGTAGTAGTGCTACAATAATTAATCAAAACTGAGTTCGTTCAAAAAATCACCTTTTTGTACAGGAAGCCAAATTTATAATAAACTGCCGTTAAAAATTAAATCAGCTGCAACTTTCAATAGTTTGGGAAAATAATTCAAATGTTTTTGACAGAAAAAAGTTTTTAAAACATGAATGTTTTTTTTTAATGAAGTCCCATTACGTATAATGGAAAAGTTGTTTTCGATAATACATTTTAAATTGTTAAATTGTCTGCGTGTCTATTGAGCAAAGAAATATGTGTGTTATCAGTAAAGTTATATTATTCATACATATATGTACGAGGATATATTCAAAAAATGTTTCTTCTTGCTCTGCTAACCAGACCTCCACAGCTTTTATTACCTTCTCCTTTGAAGAAAATTTACGACCTTTAAAACTTTTTTTCTGTTGAGGAAAGAGATGATAGTCGGACGGAGCCAACTCTGGTGAATAAGGGGGGTGTTCTAGTAATTCAAACCATAAATCACGAATTTTTTGTATGGCAACATGAGATTTGTGTGCAAGAGCGTTGTCCTGCAAAAACAAAACACCTTTGGATAGCTTTCCGTGTCTTTTCTCTTAAATTTTTTCCCGTAGAGTGCCCAGTAATGTTGAATAGTAATCTCCAGTTACTGTTCTAACCTTATCCAAAAAATCAATCATGATTACTCCATGGCAATCCCAAAAAACTGAAGCAAGAACTATTCCAGCAGATTTTTGGACACGAAATTTCTTAGATCTTAGAGAACCGGAGTGTCGCCATTCCATCGATTGTTGCTTTGTTACTGGATCGTAGAAATGTACCCAAGTCTCATCCATAGTAACATTTTGGTTTAAGAAGTCTACATCGTTTTCAAATCGAGCACAGATCGAACGCGATGCTACTACCCTTGCACGCTTTTGGTCAATATTCAAACATTTGGGGATCCATTTTGCAGCAATTTTTCTCATGTTCAAATTGACGTGAACTATATGATGAAAATATTCAGTGCTTCAGATATCCGTTTTAGCTCAATTCGACGGTCTGTTAAAATCATGTCATGAACTGCATCGATATTATCGGAGATTGACACAGAAACTAGCCTTCTGGATCAGTCATCATCGTCAATGGAAAATTTACCCCTTTTGAAGCTTACAGTCCAATTTTTCACGGTCGCATACGAAGGACATTGATCACCAAGGATATTGAGCATATCTTCGTAAATCTGCTTATCTCTCAACCCTTTTAAATAGAGGTACTTGATGATGGCTCGATACTGCAATTTTTCGATTTTCACAATTTAGGTGGACACATTTTTTCTTTTAATTTATTGCGTAACTCTGGTTTACTTTTTTAGCGTCAAACTTTACACTGACACTTCTAATAAGTTATTGTTCGTTGCTATGGTAACGCAATATTTTGTTTATGCAGGGAACTGTATTTTCACGTAACTAACCGATCCAATCAAAACAATTTTGAAAATTGATCAATTTCATTTCGTTTTATAAAACTGGAACGAAACCCGTAGTTCGTTCGGTAGTTGTTAATTTGACTGTTTCCAAATATTGCGAAACACATCTCAATTCATAAAAATTTGCATGTTGCCATTCGAAAAACAGTTTCGTTCAATATTCAACATGCATATATTCCGTGCTGCAATTTTGTTGCTATCCAGGTGTGTGTATCCATATATTAATTTAACGCAATGTCGAAAACGTTCATTAATTTCAAAGATTTTTGGTACAATCATGGTGATGGATGATTTCGATTGAAATATCCAAATACCAAAGGAATTTTTTGTTTGAGTGCTGTGGGGTGTAATTCAATTTCATACAATCGATTCTCTCTACGAAACTGAATCTGAATAATTAAAATGCATTGAGGATATTGGTGAAATTCAGTGTTATTGCATTCATACGACAGCTATAGTAAATTTTTTCGATTCAAAGAACGCGAGAACAATAATATACTGGGTGTTCAATCAAGTTGAGTGAAATGTTCATGAACGCAAAGAAAAGCATTTTGAAAATTTGGTGGATTTCTGTTTACAAAATAGACCTACATTGCACGGAATCATTATGATTTTTCGCAAAACTCCTCTTAGTCTTCGTTGAATACCATTTGGACATTCTCAACTCCAAATGAACTTTTCAACTCGACAACTATTCAAGGTAGAGCAATTCTGCGAACGCCAATCGATTCCGAATCACTGCTTCAAAATAGTCTATGAATATCGAGTCGATCGACAAAATGAAAAATAACTCGAAAAAATTCTTAAGGGGTACACCCCTAAAAATCGTAAGATATTAAAATTCGTCGAAAAAACTTATAGTTCGCAATATATACGTAAAATTTCATGATGATTCCGAAAATGTATGATTTTCATCTGCTTGAGACTACGAGTTTCAGCAGTAAATGGAATAAATTATCGAAAATTTCCTCACACCATCGAATTTTCCAGAATGTTTTCCAACAAATCGCCAACATCTCTCAAATTCATCTCGCCGAGCTGATTTCGAAGCATACCACGAAAATAAATTTCGATGACGAATTGACAACTTTTTGGAAGATTTTTCTAACGAACAACTCCCTCAACTCCAGATGAACTTTTCAACTCGAGAACGAATTAAGATAGAGCTATTCTGCGAATGCCAATCGATTCCGAATTACTGATTTAGTATACTTTGTGAATTTCTAGTAGATCGACAAAAGAAAAAATAACTCGAAAAAAGTTCTAAGGGGTAGACCCCTAAAAATCGAGAGAAATACAAATTCGTAGGAAATACTTGATGTTTGCAATATATATGCAAAATTTCATGATGATTCCAAAAATGTATGATTTGTGTCTGTTCAAATACAAAGTTCAGTAGTAAAAGGAATAAATCGTCGAAAATTCCCAAACACGATCGAATTTTCAAAAATGTTCATCTTCAATTTTTCAACAAATGGACAACTTCCCTAACATTCATCTTGACGAGCTGATTCCGAATCATACCACAATAATGAATATAGATGTTGAATTGACATAACTTTTGAAGATTTTCTTGACGAACAACTCTCTCAACTCCAGATGAACTCTTCAACTCGAGAACGAATGAAGATAGAGCTATTCTGCGAAAGCCAATCGATTCCGAATGACTGATTTAGAATAGTTTGTGAATTACGAGTCGATCGACGAAAGAAAAAATTCGAAAAAATCGAGAGAAATACAAAATATACAAAATGCATACAAATATGATGATTCCGAAAATGTATGATTCCGAAACATACCACAAAAATATATTTCGATGACGAATTGACAACTTGTTGGAAGATTGACGAACAACTCTCTCAACTCCAGACGAACTCACGAATTTTCGAACATGTTCATTTTTATTTTTCAAAAACCGCAAAATTTCCTCAAATTTATCTCGACGAGCTCATTCCGAAACATACCTCGAAAATAAATTTCGATGACGAAGTGACATATCCTTGAAAGATTTTTCTGACGAACAACTCTCTCAACTCCAAATGAACTTTTCAACTCGAGAACGAATCAAGATAGAGGTATTCTGCGAACGCCAATCGTTTCAGAATTATAAATTTAGTATACTATGAGAATTTTAGTTCGATCAGCGAAAGAAAAAATAACTCTAAAAAAGTCCTAAGGGTAGACCCCCAAAAATCGTGAGAAATACAAAGGCGTTGGAAATACTTAAATTTCACAATATATACACAAAATTTTATGCGTATTCCGAAAATGTATGATTTGTATCTATAAAAATCGTGAGAAATACAAAGGCGTTGGAAATACTTAAATTTCGCAATATATACGCAAAATTTTATGCGTAGTCCAAAAATGTATGATTTGTATCTATATAGATACAGGGTTCAGTAGAATAAGGGAAAATCTTTGGAAATTTCCTCGCACTTTTCGATCATTTTTACTCACCAGTCGAAAAAAATGTCTCGATCCACAGAACCAACATTTTCAAGTGAATTTTCAAAAGTTTTCAATTCCTTGAGAAAACACCTGTGCTGGCAGAATATTACCCCTCTCAACTCCAGATGAACTTTTCAACTCGCAAATGGTTGGAAATAGAGCAATTCTGCTAACGTCAATCGTTTCACAATAATCAAATTAGTTATCTACGTAATATTTCAATAAAGGGACTGTATTCTTCATTATAGCAGAAGAAAGTTGATATCGTGACATTTTTTTTTTCATATTTTGAAATGGTTTGAAAACGATACATCGTGTATTAATATGATATGTATGCAACTTCAATTCCGTTTGTTGTGGCATTTCTCTTCGATATTTATGAACATTTGATGTTTATTTAACTTTATAAACTTACCGAAAAAGAGAGCTTTTTTTACATTCCTTTAAAAAAAAACAGGTGGGTATACAACATATGATAACTATATCCGACTATCTGTCTCTTTTATTCACATTTTCAAGTTATTTTGGAGTACCTACTTTTCAATAAAACTGGTATTATCATCCGTTTCAACGGAAATTATTCCAAAGGCATTTTCTTTTTTTTTTTCTGAATAGTTTTATGGTGAATATCTAACACCCTATCACACAATGATTGCGAAAGTGATTAAATTGATTTGAATATATAACTATAGTTCAAATATATCGCTGTTGAATCCTAAAGGGTCCATGCTCGATTTATAATTATGTTTTGAATTAGTCATCGCGACTGGTTATAGCTTTATTATGCACAACCCAATCCCTGCAGCTCTAGCAACCCAACACTTAATGATTATGTTTATAGAGCTGAACGTACTTAGAATATATGCAAATATATACTGGTGGAATAACTTTGTAGCAGAGTGATCCTAGATCTAAGACTCTCAGACGACATAATTCTGATGTAAGTAATCAATACACCAGGTAGGTACAATAATTTTTCCTAATAATAATTGTACAATTTGATTACAGTTGGGACAATGATCGCTAAAAACTTATTTCTCTCTCAAGTATTGATATAAAGAAAATTAATAATAACAAAATATTCTGAAGGTAAGACAGGATTGGGATCGATTTAAAGGTGGAGAAAACAGTATTGTTTACTTGCCAATTTTTCGAATTGATCGAAATGAATCCTCGGAACTCTATAACTTGTGAGAAATTCGAAAATAATTTCAAAACTAGAACAGCGGGACATTGTTGTAAATGACCATACCATTGAATCCAAACAATGCAACAAATTCTTGGGAATACAAATTGACAGTAGACTGAATTGGGAAGATCACGTTGTTGCCCTTGGAAAAAGAATTTCGAAGGGACCCGTATATTTTTCACTAGTAGAATCACACCTTGTATATGGTATACCATTTTGGGGAGCATGTAGTCGATATCATTTCAATATGATATTTGTTCTGCAGAAGAGGGCTCTCAGATATCTCTGCAAAACAAACTACAGACAATCATGTAAACTCCTTTTTGTCAAAAATAAAATAATGACCCTTCCAACTCTTTTTATTTTTGAAACTGTCTGCATCATTCATAAATATAAAAGTTCATTCCCTACTAGAGTTCATTTTTATAACACACGTCATGATCACAACATAAGACTGCCAATTCCAACATCAACTCTTGTTAAGAATTCTTTTATTTATAATGGTTTGAAAATGTTCAACCACTTGCCTGAACCAATTAAAAGCACTGAAGGCTATTGTAGGTTCAGGAGGGCAACAAAAAAAATACTTGTAGAACAGCCATTTTATTCTATCGAAGAGTTTTTATCTTCTTCTCTCTGAAATTTATTTTTTTGTTTGTTTTTTATAAATATAGATTTTATATATACATATATATATATATATGTTCTAAGGTGAATACGAAATGGTATTGTCTTTCTGTGTTTTTATTTATATATTGACTGCCTTTCTACAAAAATGTATATTTTTTAACGAATACCATGAGGTATTATGTTTTAATTATGTTTTTATTTATGACATGCTTTGTTACAAAAATTTATATTTTTAAACAATAAAGCTATTTTTGACTTTGACTTTGACTTTGAATACCACAGGAAAAAAAGAAAACATAAATCAATACCTAGCCAGTTCAAGAAATGGAAATAATACAAAAACACCAAAACAACGCTGTTTTGGTGTTTTGGGTTATTTCCATTTCTTGAAGTTTATTCACACCAATGGTTCCAATCTTCATTAATTTGAAGTACCTAGTCAGAAATTATTATTTAGCTACTATTATAACTAGTAATCTCCCCAGTGCTTGAATTCCTAATGGAAATATTTTCGAGGAAATGAATTTTTAGAAATATATGAAATAAATAAAAAAAAATTAGTGTCGCCATTTTTGCTTTAGTTTTGTGGCATTTTTGCAGAATGTCTCGTTTCGGGAATGAAAGTGTGGAAGTTATAAGACAAGAAGTTCAGAAAAGAATAAAGCAAATGTTTGGAAATACTTTATAACATTTTGTAACAAAATATCTCACGAAATAGAAAATTCATCTTTTGAACAGTTGGCTCATAAATTGCAAGATTATGCATTTAATATGAAGAGAAGAAATGGAGTGGATTATAAGTAAAGCGTTACCGCCAAACAATTGCAAGAAATGATATTCACCATATTTCAGATGTAGTTTATTTAATTTTCCGATATTGAATTTGTAGAAGCTCGATCTGCACGTGACAACTACAAACGGGTCCTTCTCAGAGACAGTCAAGTTCTGCAGATTATGATAAAATTCCTAACATGAGGGAAGAGAATACGCCAGAAAGTCAGTTTTTTCACGTCTCTTCCCAAGAACTGGCCTGGCGAGATGGGAAAGGATGCTCAGCTAGTGTAAACTGCTTTGTGAACATAACAATGATAAACATCATGAAAGATTGAAATATCAGGATAATAAGCCTCCATCAATACATTCGAAACCAGTATAGGAAAAAATGTTTATCCAACACATGACAGTTATGACTGTCATTATTTATGTCATTTTAGACAAGTAAACTCTCAAATAACACACCATAACTCACTAATAAGTTATGGATTATAACTCACGTTCATGTTTAAAGTATTATTCCATTTATTTATTACTATTACAAGAAGAGAATTCACATTGATATTGAAATTAAAGGAAAATGCTAACGGTTTATTCGAATTTGAAGACATTGTAAAATTCGTTGATTCGTTGGAACCAGACGCTTCCATATCGGTACAGCGACTGATGTGCTGGAAGACGTCGACACATTAGAACCTTGTATTTTTTCTGCAATATGTATTTTGTTATGCACCGATTCTTCTCGGTATCCTTCTGCTACCGTCAAGAACTTCCATCTTCCGTGAAGCTTCAATGTAGTCATGTTAGCTCTTGCATTAACCTAAAGAGTTGACGAAGACCTTTTCAGGCAGTGACCGGTGTAGAGCGTTGGTTCCTCCAATTTCAAAAACATTGCAATTCTTGAAGGTATCTTCGATAACGTATTTACACACTGTCTGGTACACCTCCGATTTTTGTAAAACACAAGAAAGCGGTTAGAACTAGCATCCTTTGGTCTCCAAGACATTTTCCACACAAATTGGTCGGGTTGACTGGAAATCCTTCTTCAAGTATGGTGAAACTTCTCGATTTCTCTGTTCTCTACGTGAAAATATTTCACTTTGTCTTGAACATTTTCAAATTACTACAAATTGATCAATTCATCGTATCTGCAAGCACCGCTAATCCTCATTATCAAAGCCACTTTCATCAAGAAGTAATCGTCGTCGGGAGGTTCGTTCAAAAACTTCTCTATTTCAGGTCGTTCCGATGTCTTGGACGGATTTAAACATTTGCTAACAATGTACAATGCCCGTGACAACCAAAGAAACAACCTGCTTTGTCATTCTGACATTTATAGGGTACTGAGATTAAAATAGCTTTGATTTGATCACAAAACTTATTGATTATTATCGCATAAAATAACGATTTCTACCACTTGTTGTGGATTATATTATGTCACTCGTTTGTTATGTTTCCTAAGTCACATGAGAATTTATACCACTCGGTCTAACGGCCTTATTCTCAGTATAACATACTAGTACCATAAATAACTATTATTAGGCCGTTTTGTGTATACAGTGTGTCCCGCTTTTCATGAATACACCCTAATATCTCAGTTATTAATAATGCGATTTTCTTGAAATTTTGGTGTTGATTATATGTTAGGTAAATGAAGTATTTTGGCATAGTGAACATTTTCATCGACCATAGGCGTGCGGTGTGGGGGGATAAAACAAAGCTGTTTTTTGGAAAAGTATATTAGGGCTCATTTTAGATAACTTCTTTTACCAGAATTAGAATCAGCATCCCCAAAAACCCCCAAATCCGTATTTTCGACATCTCACGAGCTGATTTGAGGAGAAAAATAAATAAATTCACTTTTTTCGTCAATGCACCCGAATATCTGTTATTAGCGATTTTCTTGAGATTTTTGTGGTGATTTTATGTTATAAAAATGAAGCATTTGGCATAGTGATCATATTCATTCACCATTGGCGTGCGAAGTTAGGGAGAGATAAAAGGCAGATTCGGAGTCAGCATCCCCAAAAACCTTTTAATTTATATTTTCAACATCTCAAGAGCTGATTTGAACAAAAAAAAAAGTCTTTTTTTTAATAAGTTCTTTATTTGTAACAGTGGTAACAAAATTACGAATTACTTTATTTTAGATTCTTGTGTTTTCAACATAACTACCTTCTGAAACAATACACTTTTCAACAATTCTTCTCAAACGTACATTCACTTTTCCTAAAGTTTGGGGAGTTATTTCCTGACACGCTTGCCTAATTGCAAAGCAAAGTTCCTCTCTATTACGCGGCCGAGTAGCATACACTTTATTCTTCAAATGCCCACACAGAAAAAAGGCACAAGGGGTAATATCTGTCGATCTAGGGGGCCATGGTTCCAAAGGAGAATATCTACCTATCCACTTCATAGGGAAAATTGCATTTAAAAAGTTCCGAACTATCCCAGAATTGTGTGCGGGGGCCCCATCTAATTGAAAGATTAAGTTTTGTCTTTGTGCTAATGGCAATTCCATGAGAAAATCATTGAGACCATTTTGTAAAAAATTTAGAAAATTTTGTCCGGTCAGGTTATCCAGGAAATATGGGCCAACAATCCGTTCGTTGAATATGCCACACCACACGTTAACTTTTTCACTGCATTGGTTTTTACAATGAATTACCCAATTCGGATTTTCAGCTGCCCAAAACCTACAATTTTGACTAGACACCTCACCGTTTGTTGTAAACGTCATGTTCTTCAGAAAAAGTCTGTCGTTAAGATAGTTACCCTGCAACCATAAGCAAAATTCAAACCGTCGTTCAAAATCACCAATTAACAGAGTATGTAGAAATTTTGGTTTAAATGCCCTAATCCTGTTGCGTTTCAAACATCTCCTTACTTTGGTTTTCGTTAAATTCATTGTCCTCGCAACTGCCCTTACAGTACCATTTGGGTTGTTTCGAAATTCTGCTAAGATACGTTCGTCGTCTGGATAGTGTCTTTGATTTAAATTGTACCTCCCTGGTCTTATTTTGAAAACCGCTCCAGTCCTTGCTAACAATCTGTTGATTTTGGCAACGGTATCGTGAGAAATTGGTTCTCGATCATGATGCCTTCCATTTAATATTCCAGCAACTTGACGCGTAGATCTTTCATTATTACCAAATAGCGGATAATCTCTACTTTTTCTCCAATTGTAAGAACTACTCTTCGGTTGTGTGCCATCTTATTAACAGTTAAGTAACACTGCTTGACTTATTGACATTTCGTACTGATTACCGATGTCAAACAAAAACTGTTGTTTCAAAGCACTCTTTCATTAATTTGCATGAAAACTCAAATCGGCAAGCCAACGGTAACAAAGTGTGCGTATCTTCGGAAATACCTAAATTGTAGTATAAGGGCAGTTGCAAACGATACAGAATATAAGGAAACGAAGGTGTTTGAAATTTAATATAGGATTAGGGCATTTGAAATAAAAAGTTAGAAATAAACAATCTATTGAAAAAAAAGTGTAATTTTGTTTTCTAATCAAATCAGCTCTCGAGATTTCGAAAATATGAATTGAGGGGTTTTTGCGGTCGCTGATTCCAAATCTGATAAAAAAATTGTCTAAAATGAGCCTCTTATATCCTTGGAGAAGAAGTGGACATTATCCGATTATTTGGTAATAATGAAAGATCTACGCGTCAGGTTGCTGGAATATTCAATGGAAGGCGAATTTCGAAACAACCCAATTGGTACTGTAAGGGCAGTTGCGAGGACAATGAATTCAACGAAAAACAAAGTATAGAGATGTTTGAAACGCAACAGGATTAGGGCATTTAAACCAAAATTTCCACATACCGTGTTAAATGGTTATTTTGAAAGACGGTTTGAATTTTGCTTACAAGGACTTATTGAAAAAAGAGTGGAATTTTTTATTCAAATCAGCTCTTGAGATATTGAAAATATGAATTAAAGGGTTTTTGGGGATTCTGATTTCGAGACGAAAAAAAGTGAATTTATTTATTTTTTCTCCTCAAATCAGCTCTTGAGATTTCGAAAATATGGATTGGGGGGTTTTTGGGGATGCTGATTCTAATTCTGATAAAAAAAGTTATCTAAAATGAGCCCTAATATCCTTTTCCCAAAAAACAGCTTTTTTTTACCCCCCCACACCGCACGCGTATGGTCGATGAAAATGTTCACTATGCCAAAATACTTCATTTACCTAACATATAATCACCACCTAAATTTCAAAAAAATCGCATTATTAATAACTGAGATATTAGGATGTATTCATGAAAAGCGGTACACACTGTAGATAAGGATAGCCCCAAACATAACCAAAAATGTAATTCGAGTGGAAATTTTTTAACAGAAATTGGTTTTGGTTGAACAAGCAACCATTTAAGAGAGGAAAGAGCAAAATGTAGTTTTCCTCACATCCATGGCAGATTTTGAAGGTTCATTCAGCTTCGACATTATAACAAAATTGTGCGACTTTCCGAATTTTTTCAACTGTAAGTGATGATTGAGAATTTATATAAAATATTTATAATTCCAACAAGTATGGAAATTTTCCTATTGGTATCTAAGTTGAAACAAAACTCACACCATCGTGAGTGTGATGGGAAGGCGACAAACAAACTCTGTTCACTTTCGGCTTTCGCAACGATTACTGAACAAACATTTATCAAAATGTTATCTCTACTGCTACGCCGTTAGCAGAATAATACTGAAGACTACGAGCTCTCGTACAAATAATGAAGTCCAATATTATTAATCCTATTAGGTAATCGGGAGAAGCGTTCATTGCACGAACGTTGTAATCACTCGCCGAGAAGTGTGGAATTTCTGAATTTGTGGAGAATTTGTTGCAGCTGATTTCAGCTATTGTTCGTTGAATCCTCGCAGAGATGTAAAGGATACTTCTTCAGATATGCAATTTTCTTATTTCGGGCTGTTGGCTCTGCATCGAAATGCAGATCAGGTTTTCACGCGGCTTACAGATATCTAGAATAGTATCAAACACTTGCATTTGAGAATAACAAGTTTTGAAACCGAAAACGAAACAGATATTACTAGTTCTCTTTGTACTTCGAAAAATATATGAATAATAATAATAATAATAATATTATATTTATTCATCTTCACAAATAATACAAGTATTGAACATAATATTTGAAACAAATGATGAATAGGCGGGGTTCAGCTATTAAAGCTGGTTTTAAACCCAACCTTAACGTACACAAATGAATCTACAAAATATAAATACAGTTATAACAGACGTAGTAACTGAAAAATAAACAAAATAAACAAAATTAGCGATAAAGAAAGACATTAATTTATCAGTACAAGTACTAACAATACGCCAATTAAGTACATACAAATATTGTTATAAGTGGCATCCCTTTTTACATAAACCAAGATTCATTGCAAGAGTCATAAGACTAGAATATACATCACTGCCTTGTTCGAAAAAAGACTTTCAACCGTTTTTTGAAGTTACTCAGACTATAATCTTTAAACTCATCGAGCATGGCATTGTACAGTTTAGCTGAATTATATGAGAAACCACGAGTGTACATTGCGGTTGTGTGCCTTGGAATCAATAACTGATGTTTTTTGCGGGAAATATTATTTCGTGAGAGAGAGACCAGTTTTTCGCGCAGGTATACTGGAGTTCCTGATAAAAGAATTTTATGGACGTAGGTGAGGAGGTGTATTTCTCTCATTTGCTTCAATTTCAACCACCAAGAGTCCTCAAAGGAGTCACTAATATGGTCATATTTGCGTATACCATATGCGAATCTAATACAGCTATTTTGAATCTTTTGCAACCGAAGCGCATTATGTTGATCTAAGGCAGGTCCGTAAATACAATCACAGTAAGCGATTCGTGAGAATATCAATGACTCGCAGAGATTTAATTTAAGTTATTTTGACATCAAATGTCTACTGGGATATAACTGCCTTAAAACATTAAATGAGGCTTTACACAACTGGTTGATATGTTTTGTAAATCTCATATCAGTATCGATCTATAAGCCCAGGTTCTTACATTCGCTCACAAACGAAATAGGAATTCTATCAATTCGTATAGAAAGTAAGTTGCGAACAGAATTTCTCTTTCTCTTGGCACAAAATAGCATAACTTGAGATTTTTTAGAATTCAGTTTTAAATTGTGTGCACAAGACGCGTCAAATATATTTCCAAGATTTCTGTTTATATTTTCCTCGGCTACATTGACTTCACTAAAACTAGACGACATATACAATTGGGTGTCATCCGCGTAGTGGTGTATTTTTATTGACCTGACGTACTCATGGAAATCGCTTATATACAGAGCAAAGAGAAGGGGTCCCAAGACAGAGCCTTGTGGAACACCATATTGTCTACTCAAAGCTGAAGAATGGTCACCATCCAGAATGACAGTTTGTGTCCGACCGGTCAGATAACTCTTCACCAATGAAACCGCACTTCCAGAAAATCCAAAATATTTCAATTTTTCACAGAGGACTGTTGGATCCAGAGTATCAAATGCTTTGCTGTAATCCAACAAATCGAGACAAATGAGGTTTCCCTCATCAATCGTTTTGAAAATGTAGTACTGAATTGTGGGCGAAAACCAGATTGTACATCGGTGATCAGATTTGTCCTACTCGAAAATGATGACATCTGTTCTTTAATGATCATTTCGAATGCTTTTGATAAAGTTGGTAGAATACTGATCGGTCTTATATCTGAGAGTTCTGACGGTTCATTACATTTTGCTAATGGCCTGACATTGGCATGTTTCCACACAGAGGGGAATTTACTGGATGTGATGGCGAAATTAAAAATATATGTAATATATTTCAATGAATGTGGTTATATCAGTTGCAGCATGCGAATGGAAATCTCATCAGATCCAACTGCATTGCTCTTGATTTTATTGAGGTATTTCAGAACAGTTTCAGGATTCACGGTACTAAAGTTATAACCATGCTCATTTAAACGGATTGAGTATTTATCAAGCATAGCAGTTTGTTCCTGGGTTCTACTCAATACAGGTATATTGGAAAAATGTGCATTCAATAAATCCAAATTTTTCAATTGAAGAGGAATATCAGGTGTACTTTTATCACGGAGTACTTCAAGGGATCTCAGGGTGTTCCAGATGAATGAAAAAAATTAGGCAACATACATCAGGTGAAATATAATGCTAGTAGTGGTACAACGAATATCTTTGGCTCTTTCCCAAGACACCTAAACAAACAACCCCAGCTCAGTATACCCACGGCCGACACGATATGGCATCTGAGCTTCTTATTCGGTTTTGCACCTGATGATCAGATAGGTGGAGTCGCATTTCACCATGATTCTCGCTCACTTATGCGGCCTTTTTTTTCCTTAAAGAATATATCGTCAGCTTTTTCAAGTGGAGAAGATATATTGTTGTACAGCGAAACAATTGTCATGGGTTTTTAAACATTTTCAGTGAAAAACTTTTGAACTATAGTATTATTATGGATATTAACATGGATTTTCGTCAAGTGGTTACATCAATTTAAAAAAAAAAGTTCTATTCATTAGAAACATTTTTTAACTAAGGAGTGTTTCATCTCTCTCTTGAAATTGTGCATTGTTCAGCAAATTCCTTCTTCGTTTGAAAGTGAATTCAACAGTCTAGATGCCATGGCTTCACAAGAACTGAAATGAATTTCCCTACAACTGAAAGGAACATAAAACCCATCTTCTGGCGCGTATTATATCCGTACCTGAAATTCTTAAATGTGATATATCTAGAATGTTCAAAAACGTCCAAGCAGAACTCGAAAATTATAATTGATTGTAACTTCAAAATATTCAGGTTTTTGAAGCGTTCGTTACAAGATCTTTTAGATATTCCAACGGTGCTACGTAAATTACGCTTCTCGTCAACAAAAAACTCCTGATGATGAGGTGGATAAACCTACTCCATACCTCAATCTGGAGTCTATCTGGGCATGATATAATTTCATCAGTTGATCACTGCAAACTAGTTTGTGATTTCCGAACTGATAGCAATGGAAATTGGATTTATATTCTAACATCTGATAATGATTACTCCATTCAGGACATTCGTCTACATGAAGGCTCAGAAACTTGACGTGATCAACCGTTTTTACATCCCCACCGTTGTAAATTAATATAGTAATGAATTGACGATGAACTGAATTTGTTTTATCAATATTTAGGTTTGGGTCATTTGCTCTGAACCAGTCCTGCATACTAGAAAACGATTTGGTGCACTTTTACAATAGTACCTAACTTTTCGATACTCAGTGAAAGAGGACAGGAGTGATAGATTTTTCAAATCATTCATATATAGTACGAAAAGAATATGTCCTTAAACTGAGCCTTGAGGTACACCAATTGACTGAGCCTTGAGGTACACCAATTTGACCAATTGCGTCTATTTGTTTCAAATATATGTATACGGAGTTCTTGGATTGAGGAAGCTACAAAATTACTGGTGCGGAATATCTATTATTTCATATCTCTGAATTTTATCTAACAAAATACAATGATGTATATAAAATCCCAACAGAATACTCACCCGTATCGATCAATTTATAGTTTACTCGTAATATGAATGTGGTGAAGTTGTTTTACATTTATTATTCAAAAATTCATGTTTATGGAGAAAATGTTATGATTTTTTCATAATCCCATACTGTTATTTTGATTTAACGGTTTTCAGGTGACAATTGAATAGTTAATGTTATAACAGCTTAGTCCGTTGAGATTTTTTAACTGCCGGCGGCCCTTAAGAAATCACTTGTAAAAATATTTTTTTCAAAACAGTTATTTTCGTCTGTAAATAAGCACTTGCTGCACATGATTCTCCCAATATTTTCACAGAAATTTTATTTTGTTCCTCTATTTCTTCAATTTCATGCATAGTGGTTGTTGAAACGAACTCACGATCACAAAAAACTGACTGTTGTGATATTGTTGAGGTGTTCCATGACAACACGATGTTGAGATTTTTCTGTAGAATTACGAGTTATGTGGTTTGTTCTTTCCTCGGATTACCATATTCAACCTCATCCGTTGTTTGCAACATATCGGCCTTGTAACGTTAATAACTATAACAGAAAAATAATAATCGATTGAAAAATGTATACTCGAAAATATTGGAAAAACTGGTGGGTACTTGAGTAGGTCGATAGTTTTTCAATAGCCATGAATCATTACTTTTATGAGATGGTACTATATTTTCAATTTTCAAAAGGTCTTTAAATGATATCGTTGATAAAGATGAACTAACAATCCAAGTGAGAAATGGCATTACTGTTTTAGAATGAACATAGTAATTTCGTCATGTCCAGTTTTGAAATTGTTTCAAAATGTTTTTTTCGTTAACCAGCTGTCGTCCCGCTACGATCGACAGCCCTCAGAACTCGAAACTTGTGCGAGCCAAGGATCAACGAGGTGTTGCCTTTCAACGTGCGATTTCTAGCACCTTCCAAGGCTATCAGAAGAATATACTTCAGTCGCTGGGCTTTGGACCCAGCCAGAATGGTTGAAATGCTGTGATTCTAACTACTCGGGTATCTGGCCTCAGAGTTTGTTGTTGATCAAGGGGTTAAATAATTATGTTTCTAAGCATGGATGAAGAAAGAGTGATTTCATAGATGGCACGGAAAAAGTTTGCTATCTTCGTGGAATTGTGTTGATACCACCAATATTGTTTGTAACAGTGACTCCATCAGTCGTATACATAATTTCAGTTTAACTTTAACTATTCCCATCCAAGTTTCCCAATTGCCATAAGAATTTTAATTACCTCTCTCAGAAGTCGATTCATCAAGAATCTCATTCATTCGATTGAATTTCGATTAAAAATCCGCTTCCGTAGCAACGTCTCCAGCGAAACTTCCCTTGTGTCCGCCGAAACGTCAGAGAATTGAGTTTTCGACTTGCTAGTGGTTGGAAAGTAATTTATAAACCAACTGTCCACGACAAGATTGATGTGGATGGCGTATATACCGCCCGCCCGTCTTTCCCAGTGATAAACGAGTGCTGGCTGAGTACAAGTTTATATTGAAATTCAGTAATAATAGCTTCATTATCATCTTCTCCAGCATGAGAAAATAAATATAACCCCGGAAGCCTCAGGTGATTTCAATGAGTCAGTGATTAGTTTGAGGTATATTTCGAGGTGAATCAACTGAAAATAATGTATTTGTTCATTAATACCAACTACAGCAACAAGGAAAACTTCCATAAAACGAGTGTTACGGCAAATGACGGAAGAGATCCTCGATAACACACAGTCTGATCGAAGTGCGTATTTGAGTAGAATAAGGAAATATAGTGATACAAATCACATTACATATAGTTTGTCGAAATTGACAATTATAGGTCTCGACGTTAAATCTTCGTATGTCTATTTTCCATGTGCTAACAGAAGCTCTTTTTAATAGAATGGTGTTTTTCCATATCTGATAAGACCGAGCAGAATCGTTAATGATTTTGAAAATATGTGAACACTGAGCTGAACACTGAGGGTTTCTAATGAAGTTCTGTCTGTCCCCTGAAGCCATCAGACTTTGTCTGATATTTTCAAACAAACTCTACCCCGAGTTACTTTGGAGTGCTTTCTGAGGTTTTCTAGAGGTTGAGCTGCGACTGTCTTCTTACGAGATATTTATCTCGCCTTAATTCCTCTATCGTTCTCTTGGATGTACGATTTCTGTTTTTTTTTTTTTTTTTCGCAGGCTGGAATTGGACTCGTCTCAGAACTATGTTTGGGACGTTAATACTCTGTTTGTTCAACTCTGTTGTTTGAAATTGTCTTTCTCAACTTGACAAGACTATAAGAGCCATTATATGAATTTTTGTAAATAAATGACTGCAATCAACAACACATTTATTTATATCGAATCAATGAAAGATAATCATTCATAAGATTCAGCTAAGAACATTCAGCAATCAACTATTATTGAATTATACTAAGAACTGGTTTTGAAATAATATATGGGGAAAGACAAATTTACTAACATCTTCTTAACGAGATGCAAATCAAATCAAACTATAATGCACTTGAAGTTGAATAGAAAAATCATGATGAATGACATGATGAAGTTAATTGGAAGAATCAAATTTCCAGGAAAATGAAAGGGATTATTATAAAACTGAACATCTTCATTTAACTGTAAATTATAATAATATAATAATTTATGATTCATATGACATAGGACACTACAAGACATGAATTTGGACAGTTTACAATAAATGTAGTTAAAAATGAATACATTTCATAATGAATACAGAGATATCGAGAGTAATTAAAAAATGACGTGTAAGTTCTTGCAGATATCCTTTTAGCTATGACTTAAACAAATTTTCATTTTAGATTTTCCTCAAACTGACAGGAAGATGATTGATAAATTAAACTCCTGTGGATGAAAGGCTATTTTTGAAAAGCGTAATAGGCAGTGTATAATTTCTTGCAATTATTTATATTTATTTTTCAACTCATACTGTCAACAAAAGTCCCAAGGAATTGAGTTTTTCAGAGTGGCATATTCCATCATGTTTGCTTTCAACTTATACTTCAAGGTATATTCTCGATTCTGGTAGATCTGTAATAAAATTGCATGCACGTGGTCTTTCCGGAATTTACAATCAAAGAGCTTCACTCACAGCAGGTAGGTGGTCTTTGGCTAAAATATTCAATTTGTTTTGAGGTTCCTCAGGACTCTCAGCTTCAACTGCTAACGTCGTGTCATCAGCAAAGAGGTGGATCATTTATAAATAATTGAAACATCAACGGACCTAATATGGATCCCTGAGGAACTCCATAGTATAAAAGTTCGTTTCCGCAGAATCATAATATATACAGTTTACTTTCGATAATGCTGGGGTCAATCATATCCAATGCTTTTGACAAATCGAAAGATAGGGCTCCGATATATTTACTTTTATCTAGTGAATATAAATATTGACAGAACTTATGAGAAGCACTTCTGATCGATTTTTCAGGACGAAACCCATGTTGATATTCTGAGAGTACTCCAAATTTTTTCAGAAATGAATACATTCTAACTTTCGAATTTTGGAGATTAAATCTCCCCTTCAGTTCCCAGCATTTCCTCTAGGGTGGCCATAAGAATTATTCTGCCTCTTACAAAAATATCACCATCTGGAATTATTCGAATATTCATTTTACGATATTGTATGTCGTATTTCCACTGGAAAATTGAAAGTTTAGTTCCATAAATTTTCAATTGGTTGACAAAGGATTGTTTCTACGATTAGATATGATATCTCAAGTTTTTGTGGCTATATTGGATGATACTTCCGGTCATATTATGCTGTTTACGTCTGGTTACAATTTCGTGTTGGACAGCATGCTATTAGGGACGGTTTTCAGGAGGTTTTTCATTTCGAGGCCGCAGCAAACATTTGGAACTGTCCTGCAACTAGATTGCTCCAAGAATTGTGTCGGACAGTTTTCCATTTTTTCTTTGAGCGGCTTTAAGAAAAAATAACTTCGACGGTCTGAATTGTATGACGTCATTACACGGCCGACTGGACATAGGTATGGCGTCATAAACTTCAGATACTCACAGGTTGTTTTTTCAAATTCAACCCATAAAAATATAGAATTTGGTGGTAAAATTGTCATAATGAATATTTGACCCATTTCCAGTATTCTCGATAGTTAAGCAATATATTTTTTCCCAATATAGGGATCGGAGACTCACAGTAATTGAGTCATTCATTGACATCAACATTGTCTATCCCCAAGGGAAGGGGTTAGCCGAGGGCTGTAACCCACCCTTCCCCAATTACAGCACAGATATAAATTATTCATGACAATAACAATGGTTTGGAAAATAATTAAACCTGTTGATTGGGTAACAATGGTCACTGTCATGTATCAATGGTGTATTCTGTATAAGACAGGCCATATTCAGGAAACTCTTGTGATATCTTTTGGAACGATAATAATAAAAAACATTGAATGTAATATCGATTGAATCTATTCGACTCTCATAGCCGAGACTAAAGAAAGTCATAAAAAATTTACTCTAAAAACCACTTCATTTACCAATCAACGATGAGGCCCTGTTGGGGAGAATTGAAAAATATCTAACAACTGACACTTTCAAATATGCCATCAATGGGATACAGTACATCACATAAGATTCCTGAAAGCACCCACTTTGGATATTAAAATCTTGTGAATTTATCGATATAATGAATCCTTCTGCCGGAAACTACCTGAGAGTGGTGTTTTCACTCCGAAACAATTATAGAGCGGCAATGCGCCATCTGAAGATCGATATTTCAACACGCGACATTGGCGTTTCCATATTATCCGAGAATTGGAAGTGGTAAATTAGCGTTAATGAGGCAGCGATTATCTGCTGACTATTTTTACCTTCAGAATATCAGGACAACGATGTTTCCATTACCAAATTATAACAGCGGTGTCAGTATGACGAATGTGGGAGCAGTTTGAATTTCAATGTTGGTGTTATAGAAACTTCGGAAAATTCACTGAGCGGTAGATCATATCACAATTTAAATTCCGGTATTATGCCATCAGCGGTACACTTTAACTATCTTTGTTTATCAAGAAATGCAGATTCGCCTTTTTGCAATGCTGGAATATCTGTTGTTCCACCCTTCTGTATTGTAAAATGAATCAAATATGGTCTAGTTTCTTTAACATGACACAGTTGAAATTTCATTACTTTTTGTGTACTGGCCATTGTTATCGCATATAGGGGTATATTTTCCGTGGGTTTTCTTTCAATTTTTTTTTCCGTGGGGTATTTTTCTCGGGATTTTTACCGTTTTTTTTTCGGGGGTATTTTTTCCGGTTTCTTTTTTTCGTTTACCGTTTACTAACAGTTCGTTGATTATGATAATCACGACTCTGGCAGAGATATGCCTGACCTTAGGTTGTTCTCCTTTTAGTTTGAATTCGTTTTGTGTATTCTAGTGATTTTCTATATGAAGATTTTGTTAACTGGACTTCTTTTCCGGTGAAGTGAAACGTACTGTGTTGGTTGTTTAGACTGACTATGTAGGAAACCGTATCTAGAAATTTTGTTAGAAGAAAATGGAAATATGAGATTGAGGACTTTCGTCCCATTATCAGTCTTTCCAGGGCAGTGAACAGTCGGTTGTCTTAAAAGCTATTAGGTGAATCATTAGGTAAAGGTTGTTAACTATTGTTGGTGACAGGTATATTGGGAAATATTCAGTTAACATTGTGTCATTCCACGTTGGGGATTATCTAAGCCTGTTGCTACGTGGTAGAATTGAGTTGGGAGTAGTTGATTTTCAGAGCATTATTGTATCATTGAAGGAAAATCGACATCTCAAATCCGTTAGGGGAATATCACTATCGGATACACCTTTTAATGTATTTTTTTTTATTTTCATTTTATTGGAAGCTTTAGGAGGCCCATGCAGAGAATTATTTCAAAAGACACTTCCGGTTGGAGAAAATTTTTTGAGGTTGGTGAATTCTTCTTGTAGGCTGTACATTCTAGTTGCGAACAAATATTTGTCCTGACTCTAGGCTCAGACTCAAGATATTAGTTGGCTGAGCCAATTCAGGAATTATGCACTAGATTACTTGTTAGAGATTCCAGTTCAAGATCCTTTTTGAAAATATGAAGTCCGTATGTCCATTTAGTAATATTAGATTTGAGTAAACTGTCCATATACTGGGTGACCACGAGGTGAGGTACACCCCCCAATTTTTCTATAGTTTTGAAGATACAGGTTTTAAATTTGGTACGTCAATATATTACTCAAATACGGATATTTTGACTCCATTATCAAAAATTCACCACTTCTGGTTTAACCGGAAGTGACCCCAAACTTTTTTATTCAAATGACACCTTGTTAAATTTTTTTCATTATCCGGAATTTGTGATAACACCGTTCTTCAAAATTGATAACCGGTTGAAAAATGGCGGAGATACAGTTGATTGTTCAATCGAACATAGTTGGTCATGAACAAACTCAAATCATCACAACTGACGATCGGCATTAACATTTACGAGAGGAAGGTTCAAGGTAAGATACAGCTGAAAATTGGGCTTCTTATGTAACTGCAGCAACCATATTTTCCAACAAATATCAAAAATTTCCTCAAAACGAACTAGTACAACTGTCATTTCTAAAATGGCAACATGCTCTTTTCATATTGTCGTATTGATAAGTGATGAATTATCCAAATAATCGTGTTAAAAGTTTCGGAGAATTCTGAAAGGAATCGAAGATACGGGATGTTTCATTATGAGTGTTCTCAAAATTGGATATTCTTAAACAGAGGCGGCTTGAACCTACGAAAGCTAAGCAAAATATCAAATATTTTCATTCGAGTAATCTGATAATCCATCATTTTTCAATACGACAATGTGAAAAGAGTATGTTGCCATTTGAGAAATGGCAGTTGTGAGCATTTCTTTATGGGGTACTACTCCGTTCTGAGTAAATTTTTGATGATTGTTAGAAAATATGGTTGCTGCAATTACATGAGAAGCTCAATTTTCAGCTGTATCTTACGTCGAACCTTCCTCTCGTAAATGTTGATACCGTTCGTCAGTTGTGATGATTTGAGTTTGATGTTCATGGCCAACTTTGTTCGATTGAACAATCAACTGTATCTTCGCCATTTTTCAACCGATTTTCAATTTTGAAGAACAGTGTTAACACGTTGCGTATTCTTTCAGATAATGAAAAAAATGTACAGGGTGTCATTTGAAAAAAAAAATGGGGTCATTTCAGGTTAAACCGGAAGTGGTGAATTTTCGGCAATGGAATCAGAATATGCGTATTTGCGTAATATATTGATGTTCCAAATTTGAAACCTGTATCTTTGAAACTATAGAAAAATTGGGGGGCGTACCTCACCTCGTGGTCACCCGGTACATTCATAGGTCTCTGAATTATTTCTTATACCCTGGGTTTTTGTAACGTATTGTTTAGAATGGAAATTAACGTACGTATACAAATTCTATGACTCTGTGAGATATCTACGGACAACATAACTGATTAAAGGAAATGGATAAAATCTTACTATCATAAAGAATCATCGAAGTTCACAATCTGATGTTGAAAACTCTTCAATTGGTGATTCTTATAAAACTATCCTCTATAATACTATAATACGCATCAAAATTACTGAGTATTCAGTACTCAACAAGCTTCATTTCAAAAGAGAAATAAAAGAACAATTTATTCCAAAAAAATTAATTTTTTTTTGCGCATTATTTTCCAACAATTCCAACGTACAAAATTGTTGGATATGAGTTGAGTATGGCTCTATTTCCACACGAATCATTTCCCAACCAAAGTGTAGAATTTCGTCAGACATTTGAAACCAGTTTAATTTCACTGAATTGCGTGCATAGTACTCCTCATACAACGATTTTATGATTTATCATCGCTGATAAGCGCCAACTTGATTGCACGGTGCAATGTAAACTGAATTATAATTCATGCAACTGATATATCTTGTTCCTTGTTTGCCGAAGAATTTCCTGAAATTTGGTTTTCCTCGTTAACAGTTAAGGTGGCTATGTTTTATTATGTTAATCAACGTTTCAGTTTCCATAACATATATTTAAACTTACTTGAAAAATAATAGTACTATTGGAGGTTCATTTACGTAACCATGATTGAATTCAGCATACTGCGGTTCTCTTATCTCTCTATCTTTATTTTCGTGCTACTTTTTTATGCGATACCTCTATGACTTTAAGATTTTCTGAATACTCTTGCAAACAATCCTAGAAGGCTTATTCAACAGTGGAAGTGAAACAAATGACCATCTAAACACCACTTTTTCAAACATTAGACAGCATCAACCAAATCTTCAATGAAGATTCAGTCTCCAAGTTCAGCCGTAGGTGTGTGTAAAGTGATGTAATGGTACTGGAGCCGGACCTGGCTGCTTGCGGTCTTGTAGATCTTCGTAAAGGATGAATTAGTAACCGCTACACTACAGGGAATCAAGGAATGATCGCGCTAGACTCGTATACAATGTATAACATCATCAAAGGATGTCCAGGTAGCCCGTAGATCAAGGATTCAGGTTCCGTAAAAGTACATGAAATCCTTAATTGACTTGGAATCAATATCAATTTTGGTGAGCATATTCAAAATAAATGTTTTTACGTCTATGAGGCGAAACCTTTTTTTACTATATTTAATGGGGGAATAATCCCTCTCTACTAAAATCAACTTTTCAACTGGAGAACAGTTGAATATAGAGCACTTTTGCAAACGCCAATCAATTCTAAAGGATGGAATTAGTATACACTGTGAATTTAAAATGAAAATATAAACAGATGAAAATGTTCGAATGAATTCATTAGCAAATATTCGAATTTTTTAACTCGGAAATGTAGAGGTTCCGTAAAAAGTCTTTGAAATCATTAGTTGACTAGGAATCGATATCAGTTTTGCTGTGCATATTCAAAAAAGATGTTTCTTTACGAATATGAGTAGAAACTATTTCTTTCCTATATTTTATGGGGGGAATGACCCCTCTCAACTTCAGATGAACTTTTCAACTCGAAAACGGTTGAAGATACAGCAATTTTGCGACAACAAATCGATTCAGAAGGATGAAATTAGTACACTCTGTGAATTCAAAATGAAAATACCAACAGATAAAATTGTTTGAATGGATGCATTATCAACTTTTCGAATTTCTCAACTCGGAAGTTCAGAGGTTCCGTAAAAAGTCTGTGAAATTTTTAATTGACTTGGAATTGATATCAATTTAGGTGTGCAAATAAGAAATAAAATGGTTTTACGAATTAGAGTGGATTTAATTCTTTTCCTATATTTTATGGGGGGAATGACCCCTCTTAACTTCAGATGAGAAAGGTTGAAGAAAAAGCAATTTTGATAACGACAATCGATTCAGAAAATAATATACTCTGGTAATTTGAGATGAAAACACCAACAAATAAAAATTTTAGAATTAAAACATTAACAAATTTTTAAAATTTCAACTCGGAATGTAGGGGTTCCGTTAAAAGTCTATGAAATGTTTAAATGACTTGGAATCGATATCAATTTTGGAGTTTATATTCAAAAAATATGTTTTTCAGGAATATGGGTGGAAAAAATTTTTTTTTTCAATATTTTTGGGGGAATGACCACTTTCAACTCCAGAATAAATTTTCTATTCGGAAACGGTCGAAGATAGAGCAATTATGCGAAAAACAATCGATTCAGAAGGAAGCAATTAGTATATTCTGTGAACTTGAAATGAGAATACCAACAGATAAAAATGTTTGAATGAATATATTGGCAAATTTTCGAACTTTTCAACTCGGAAATGTATAGGTTCCCTAAAAATTCTATGAAATTTTTAATTAACTTGGAATATATCAATTTTGGTACGCATATTCAAAAAAGATAGGTTTTCTACAAATAGGAATAGAAATAATTTTTATATTTTGAGGGGGAAATGCCCCCTCTCAACTCCAGATGAAATTTTCATCTCGAGAACGGTTGAGGATAGAGCAATTTTGATGAAATTAGTATACTCTGTGAATTTGTAATAAAAATACTATCAGATAAAAATAATGTTTGAATGAACACCTCAGCAAATTTTCGATATTTTTAACTCGGAAGTGAAGAGGTTCCGTAAAGAGTCTATGAAATCTTCAAATATGTAACTTAAAATTCATATAAATTTTGGTGTGCATATTTTAAAAAAAGTTTTTTACGAATATGAGTAGAGATAATTTTTTCTCGAAATTATTTGGCGAAAATGTCCCCTCTCAACTCCAGATGAACTTTTCAACTCGAGAATGGTTGAATATAGAGCAATTTTGCCATCTATGAATTTGAATTGAAAATATGAACAGATGGAAATGTTTGAATGAATATATTAGCGAATTTTTCAACTCGGAAGAGTAGAGTCCCCGTAAAAGTCTATGAAATCTTTAATTGACTTGGATATTGAAAAGAGATGATGTTTTTTGAATATGAGTAGAAACCATTTTTTCCAATATTCATTCAATATCACAATGAAGAAATACTCAAATCCTAAGTCAGGTTATATCCGAAACAACCATCTGCAGAATAATCACTTTATGAAAATCACGTTCTCTTTCACTTGGGTGTGATCGGATGAGTTGATTTTATTCAAAATTGGTTCGTATTGTACCTGAATTGGAAGAAACATAAACATCAATCAGCTTCCATCATCAACAGATGATTTAGTTTTTCCCTTTGGAAATATTCCCGAAGCGTTGTTGGTTCCAAGAGTACCATCTATCACAAACGAACAAACCACCGCATTTTCTCTGCACATTACTGAAAATATCTCTCTTCGCAGATTTAATGTTCGCGCCTCCTTGGCGAAACCACAGCCAGCTTGAAATTCAGCGATTCATTTATTAGAGCTCGTAAAATAAACATGGCCCAAACACAGCACATATATTTGGGAAAATGCGGTGCGAAATGGAAACACCGACCTCATAAAGCCCACCGATGCTGAAGGGCATCGAATGATGCTAGATAAAATCAATGGACTTTGTTACTTGGAAGTACAAGGGTCCACTCCACGCCTACGGCGATCTACAGTGTGGGTCATCTAGAGCTTTTGAACTGAGGAAATGGTAGTTCAGTTCGGAAACTACGAATGTGAGTGCCTGAGGGACTAGACTGAAAACGTGATGGTTGTGGGAATGAAATTATTGCTGTGGAAGGAACGGCCAAGTATGCATCTTCGTGAGTTCTAGTCAATTCAAAGGTCTTGGTTATTTCCAGAATATTAAAATATATCGAAATACATGAACAGAAAGTGTTCAAAACTATGGAAAAACTAACAATTTTACTCTTGACGTGTTTTGCCGACAAAGTAAGCAACTGTTTTGCTTTGGCAGACAATGTTTCAGTATGAGTTGAATTGTTTGGACTTCCACTGACTTAAAAACGAAAGAAAAAGAAACCATATACCTATCTATGGTTTCGATTGATGGGTTCAAGTGATTCCCACCAGCCAGAAATTGAGCCATGGAATCCAAAGTAAGATGACCATCAAGATGGTCGGTCGGTGACTCAGTGGCTAAGGTCTCTTGCAGTGGAACTTCTAGCTCGCATCAGACAGCCGTTCGAGGCTCGGGTACGGAATCTTTTTTCACGGGTCTCTTCAGGTGGCCACATGCCTTGTTGTGAATCAAGTGTGATGTGAGTTGCCTCGATGCCAATCCCGACGTCTGGTGCTAGCTTGAAGTGCGCACCGACCAACCGGGGTGGTGCTGTAGGTTTTCCGGGTTTTCCTACAGCTGAAAAGTGAATACACCACCGAAAACATCAGTAAGTCGCACCGGAGCGCCACGGCAAATAATAATAATAGCCGTCCTCTACCTGCACAGGCTATGTCTTTGGGTACACTCTACGAGTGTTTATGAGGAAGTATTATTATTATTATTATTATTATTATTATTATCTACACATTAACAGGCAGCCAACAATTCGTCATTCTGACTAACCCAAGACGTCGAGAGAGAACAAAGTTGCTGCAACTAATTTGCTAGCCGTTTCGATTCTACTCAACAACTTTGGAGTTATGAAATGAATTCGAGAAGAGCTGCGACAACTCGACTCAAAACTCTCAAAGTGATGCATCTTCATAGGAGCTTGCATTCCAAATCGTCTGTTCCACGGTTATACTTCCCCAGACAATAGAGAAGCCGTGAACTTTTGAGCTTGGAGTGTCTATATAACTCAATGGTACTGGATGGAGCCTGTAAGGTCATCACCTATGCGATCATGGAAAAGCAGGGAATGGAGCCTTTCTTTTCAAGGCAGCAACCCATGAAGCCGATGAACTCGGTCTTGTATTCGACACTGAACGGACAAACCCAAGCTCTGCCACCAAGTTGGAACCCGTTCAGCAAAAAGCACACGTCAAAGCTGTGGAGAGTGAGAGGTTCCTACAGCTGAGGCTGAGCCAATGCATGTGTCTCCTTGAAGAACATTGAAGACCTTGGCTCATCCAGAAACCTTACCTTCGCTTTTCTCAAGTCAAGTGGGCTGAAGTCGGAAACCGAGGAATTCATAATAGCTTGTCAAGATTGTTTCTTCAACACCCTCATCTACCGTAGTCGCGTGATGGGTATAGAGGTCTTTGAAACTATATGCAGAGCGTGTAGTGGGCCAGTTGAGACCATAATGCATTTGCTGTCAGCCTGTGAAGCTTATGCGGTCTCAGCCAATATACACAGGCAAAACGCGGCGCTACAAGTGTTGTACTACCACTTAGAACACTCGTACGGTATTGATAAGACACCGGTTTTGCATCATGCTCCGGAGGATATTGAGTACGTTGTGGATAAAGAAAAGTGTCAAATTTATTGGAACTACTCATTCCCCACCCATAGGCAAATACAAGCCAATAAGCCTGATGTAGTCCTCTTCGTCCATCAAAGTTAGACGATTTTTGTCATAGAATTATCGGCTCCTGGCGAAATGAAAAAACCTTATGGGTCGAGGTGCTTGTGATGCTGCCGAGCCTGCACGACTCCCCTACAATCTACAATCTCCTTTTGTATAGGGACTCCGGGGACAGTGCCTGACTGGGATATTCCTGATAAAAAAAATATCATAATTTAATTTCTCTTGATGAAAAGTATAAAGTAGGAAGCATTTCTATGAATACAATAAAAGGAAAGCGTCACGAAGCAAGGACTTGGGATTGCGTAAAAAATAAAGAATAACATTGAATAAGCATGAGCACAAAACCAATTCTCATAATAACTTTCAACCAATGATAATCAGGATTTCGGAGACATTTAGTTTTATTTTATGTTTCATTTCTATTTTACAATTTTTTATATTTACATGTTTTAATATCATAAACAGATATTTCCTGATGTTCAGAAAGAAATCTCAAACAGTAGTTTCAACGTACTTCATTATTTCAAAATAATAAGTACTCAGGGCAAATAAACAGCGTATTTAAACATTAAATGCAGAAGGTACCTCAACCTTACAAGAATGGATAAGATTGCTAAAACAATTTGAACATTCTGGGAAATTACAGAATCCGTAATGATGTGTTAAGAGGTTACTAACAGGGTTGGGAAAAAGTAGGATGAACATAGGTTTTTATAGAGATGTTAGCTCGAAGCAACAGCTGATACCAATAGCTGATCCGAAGAAGAATTACTACTCGATTCATCATACATTTTTTTTCAAGATACTTTTGGATTTTGTTGACATTCCTCAATTCCTTGATTCTCTTCAATTATTAGAATTGACATAGTTTCTGGAACTCTCGAATGAATTGACATTATTCACATTGGTGGAGTTTGACAGTGTTAATGGTATTCACTCGAAGCAAATGTATAGTCAATTCATGAGAAAAAATTATTACCAGGAATCAGTAGTCAATTAGCATTCAATGTCAATGTCAGTAGATCAGGCACATTCTTAAAATCGAGGGTGTTGAAACTCCAGCCTCGTAAAAAACACTACTCAGCCGTATGTTATTTTGATTCTTACGGCTTTCCCTACTTCGACAATACCTTTTCGACCTGTAACAATGGAGTCACTAGAAGGAGCGGTATTAACTATCAATTCATTTTGCTTCAGGTGAATCGAAAGGGTATTTGAAGGCAATGCACTATTCACGTCCATGATTGACTAAATTTTGGGAACTTTTGTTGCTCGTAAATGTCTTGAAGATGTATGATGATCAGACAAGTACGTTAAACTTAGGTTTGGGGTATGCATTGCATTTAAAGAACTTATGCATAGTATCCTGTATAGAATCAGTGTGATCTCTCAGTATGTTATTCTCTCAACTCCGAACTAATGGCCATATAGTAATAGGCGAGGCTAAGTTCCTCCACCAAATACAGTAAAATACAGTAATTCATGTCACTACTTGTAGCAACCCTGTCTATTCTACTACAAACTGCTGAACTTAGACTGTTATTGCAGCTGCTCTCTTTGGCCAAGGACTCTTCAGTTAGTTATATCCGCAGTAAACTTCTTTTGGAGAACTCTGGATCTTTCGAGATACGACGAGAAAGGTTGCCATCCCGCTGGAATTCGAATTATCTAGAGCGATACTGATGATGAGAGTATAAAAATACTAATATACTCTCTCACAAACAATCATAGAATAAACCCAAAGGCATATTCAGTGCAGGAAAAGAGCGGATATCACTATTTTGTGCCGTTGCTCACTGATTTTTTTTCCCGTCGGTCTCCACCATGTGCCCTTGGCATCATACGACGGGTACTTGTAGTGACTTTAGTGCCACTGTTATGGCAGGCTGGTTGAAAGAGTCGCCCAGTGAAGATGGTAGTGATCCATAACTGGCCGTTCACCCATCAAATGTAGGCTAGTGGAATCTAGTATGACACAGTATCGTATGAAAATCACTGCATATGGCGATCTTCCGAAAGAAGTTATAGGCATCTTTCTGACCACGGTACTTGGGGAAAGATGGCCGGGTCACATGGGATTGGCCTCCATGTTCGTAAACACACTTTCGATGCAATCAATATACCTTCCGAAACTCCACACCCGTTGTGAATGTTTGTTTTGAACGTTTGGTTGAAGGTGGTTGACAATGTGTTACTTTGTGTGGAATTGCCAAGGGCTTCCATTGTCATAAATACATACAGAGGATTCATTTTCTTTGTTTTTCTTTAGACAATGGAAGCCCTGAACAATTCTACACGTTTGTTTTCAACTCATGTTTTGATTTCTACTTACATATTTTTTCAAGTTTCTACTTTATAGAACTAACTCAGTCAAAATATTTCTTCCTTTCTTTTAAATACCCATTTTCGTCAGTGGAAACATATTCGAATTGGTACCATTCACTGGAAAGAACTTATTAATGAAATTCCCTCGTGAATATATTTTTCAGTTCGAATACACACCTCACAACAAACTCGTTACTAGAAATATGTCCGGAAATATGGTGTAAATTTGTCAGGAAATCAGAGTACGACTTCAATACCACCAGAAGGCCGAACCGCATTCGAAATTCCTCCAATACACATGTGAAACGTATTCATATTCGCAAATAAAATCTTTCCTTCGCAATAAGAAAGCAAGCTCTTCTCTGGGAATCGTGTATCTGAGATTCAACAGCGGGGATTCTGATGAAAATATGGAAGTGTGTGATAACAATGAAGTTGTCTCTGACATTCCCTTACTCTGTGTGTTATTCAGAAAGTGGTTTGTATTGAATATCTTTGTAGATGTATTCCTTTCTACGGGGATCACATTATCTTGCTTTATTTGAATTCCACTGTTCGGTTTGAATATGTTCCAGCTTATTTCGAAAAATATGTTGTTCAGTACATTGCAGTTAAAACACATACACTACATTTTTTCCACGCGGGTTGGTTCTGAAAACAATTTCGATCACATGACTGATCTTTTAGTGTGTGGAATATAGAAAATATATGAAGTATCACCTGCAAATACACTCACATGCAAAAAAAGTTATTATTTGTTAAAATTTGAGGTCTCATATTTCTTTTATTTTCAGTTCAATTTTCAAACTTTTTTCATCAAATTGAATGAAATAGTATTAATTTTCACTTGCACATTCAGTATTTCGTTAAATGCTGACTTGTTAGTCATTATATTGGGTTAATTAGAAGTTTGTTGTTGAACCATAGTTTTAAAAAATCGTCAAATTCATTAAAAATACTAATTTTCGTTAGGAAACCATTCCTTTGCAACATTTTGTTTTTTTGGTTCATACCTTCAAGTGCACTAGTTCATTTTTGAGAGAGAAATGAACTTTTTATAAACGGTTTGCTTTAATAAATTTAATTTTTGATGAGGTAGCTTTGCTCGTTGTTGCCCTTATGTCAGTTCTACAGTGAGAGAACTAAAATAACTACAGCCATGGTTTCAAGTGCGGAAAATTGCGCGAAACTGTTGCTCTTGTTGATGATGGGCGTATTTATGAATATGTTGCAAGAATACTTCATGTTCATCGCTTCACCATCAAGAGAGTAGTCAAATATTTTGGAGAATCTGGCAGATGACAGATTTCTTCACGTGAATACTCTGCGGGATCGTCATTTAACATTTACATTGAAAGATAGAGCAATGGAACAATGTTCTTTCACTGACGGACTTTGATTTTGCTTATATTCTTCAGTTGGAGAGAGATTTGCAGAGTGCACGTTCTGTCCCGGTCCGGATAGATCCTTGACGGCCCACCGAAATATTGAGGAGATATTGAGCAATTACGTTGTACCTTTAAGTGGATTTATCGACGATGACTTCATCCTGATGCAGGATAATGCACGGCCACATACAGCAAGGTGTATTACACAATACTTCGCGGAAGTAGGTATTAACAAAATGAACTGGCCAGCATGTTCGCCTGATCTTGACCCCATAGAGCATGTTTGGGACATGCTTGGTAGGTGAGTCAGATATCGTGAAGTAGTAGCTCCTGCTACGATAAATGAGCTTCATTTAGCAATTCAGGAGGAGTGACAAAATATTCCTCAAGAAGCTATTCATAACCTAATTGACAATATGAACCAACATATGCAGGTATCAGTAAGAGCTAGAGGTGGTAACACAAAATATTAAGCTGAATTTTTTGTTGAAGTTTGATTTTGAATTTGAATTGAGTGGGTTTGCATAAATACATTTTGCAATAATTACTTACTATTATAACTGAACAATATATTGTTGCCTTGTTGTTGCTAGACTCATAAATTGAGCTGTCAAATTGGCATAATGACATCTCGTCAAAAAATAACATTCCTTAAAATTGGGTACACTGTTGTTTGGAATTTATTTCTCTCTCAAAAATTAATCAAAAAATAACACACTTCTAATAAACCCTGTATATTGACTAATAATTCAGCATTCAACGATTTATTGAATGTGCAAGTTGCATTTAGTAATTTCTTCTACAGTTTGATGAGAAAATTTTGAAAAATGAACCAAAAATAAAAAAACTGTGAGACCTCAAAGTTTACCAAAAATTGACTAGTTGCGTTTTTACTGCATTTGAGTGTATACCGAATAATCCAGATTTATCCTATTTCCAGGTAGAATATTGCTTATTAATAACTTTATTACTTGTTTTAATAGTCATATTCTCAAAAACGGATGATTTTTATAACGAATATATAATTTCGCCTCCGATAATTTGAAGGTTTCCAGTTCTTCGTGGAATATTTGGCGAAGAGTAAAACATCGTGGAAAGAGTCTATATCGGAGAATCGATGGATCATCAGTTGGTAATCGATTAGTCCATCAACGTCAGAGTAATTAAACGGATTCAATGGAAGGATTCGCGAAGGAAGTCCCATAAATCATTAGACGGATGTTGTTGACCGAATTTGTCAGCATCCTCCATTATATGAGACCTATGCATTCAGCCTGATTGTTGCTTAGTCGACAAGGTTTTAGATTACGATCAATTAGGCTTTGTGTCACTTGTCCGGAAACTGTTCGTATGGTGTGTTCGGGCCTAGTTGGATTGGAAGTTTATATCACTTAATACTCAGCTTGCGCTGAGCTAAATGAATTGACAAATCTAATTACAGTGCTGAACGTTCACTATCCACAGTAAAAATTACAAAAAAAAATAATTCAATGAAGTTTCTAGGCGAAATAATATTTCAGAAGACATGTTACACCGAAAGCGTAGAAGGGCCACAATAGTTTTTATTTTTGATCCAAAATATTTTCCGAGATTTACGACATTTTGGAATTCCGAGATCTAAGTTGAATTTCCATGATCTGAGTCAAAACTCCGGGATAAAATTCGTAGTTCCGTTTTCCGAGACAAAATTCGGGGATGTAATTCGAGAATCTGACAACTTAGTCGGAATTTCCAGATATAACTCGGAATTCTGAGATCTATGTCGAAATTCCGAAATCTGAGTAAGTGAGAGACTTTTGAAATGAGAATAAAATATGTCGTGGAAGTTCGAAAGCTCAGAAGGGTCAGAATGATTTTTTTTATTCCAAAACTTCTTCCGAGATCTACGAGATTTTAAAATTCTGAGATCTGAGTCAAAATTCCGGAATCCAAGTTGTAGTTCCATGTTCCGAATCAAAATTTCGGATTGTGATTCGAGAATTCAACACCTTAGTCTGAATTCAATGATCTATGTCGAAATTCTGTGATCTGAGTCGGAGTCTTTTGAAATGAGAATGAAAATTGTCGTAGAAGTTTGAAAGCTAAGAAGGGCCGTACCAATTTTTATTTTTATTCCAAAACTTTCTCCGAGATCTACAACATTCTGGAATTCCGAGATCTGCGACATGGTTTCACAAAACTCTATTCTTCTATCATAATTATCCTCGTGGAGCTCTTGAAGAATCTACCCTAATGAAGGGTTGAAACTGTACCATCTGATATTCTAACCAGTTCTGATCAAACCATGCATCTCAGTATAGGCAAGTTCTAATTCTTACTTACTTACTTAGTGATTGGACATGAACCTAATGGAGAAGCAAAATTTTTTTAATTTAGTACAAAATGCATTGATATGAGGATGCCATGAAAGTTTTCGGTCCAGAGTAATTTCCAGCGTATTTACTATTTGAACTAGCTATTATCGTTTCATCGTTTGAAGATAAATCCAAGTTATTTAGGCTACGATTAGAAAATAAGACGATGTTAGTTTTGCCTTTGTTCAGTTTCAAGTAAATCTTTCCGACCAAAGATTTATTTTGCCGTATATATCTGCTGTGGTTTTCCTCAAGATTTCCATGTTTTCTTCTATCATTAGTATATTGATCTCATTTGCGTAACTGGTAACGAATGTTATGGTGTTATTGCTTATGAATGTTATAAGATCGTTAGCAAACACCAAGAAGATTAATGGACCCAAATCAGATCCTTGAGGTACTCCCTGGCCAATTTCATATTCTCTGCTAATACATTTCTGTGCTTTTGGACTTGGTGAACTGAATCCTGAGGGCCACAGAATATGCAATCGAAATATCGATACATCAAAATAAGGTGATTTTCTCAGAGTGACCTTATTCCCAATTAACTTTACAAATACAGAATCCACCAGGATCAAAACAACGTACGTTTTTGAGTTTAACATCTACCTTTTTCAAGGGGTTGAATCACTACTGTTGCAAAAAGTCTTTGCAAGTATCCCCAATGAAAATAAACTTGATGTGTCTTTCCGATTATCCATATCAAAGATGGACAGTTTTCCAGTTTACCCCATGTATAGAATATTAAAATCATTTCCATAGATTTTATACACATCTGTACCCCCATTCTTGAGCAATAATTTATCTTTTGTGGATAGAATTGGAAAATGTAGAAACTACCCAAACTCCGATAAGATGTCAATTGACCCTAGCTCGAACAAGGTACTCGTCAGAAATCAGAAATTCACAGTAACATGGTTTTTACTTCTATTCCATTTTCACGTTGTTAGACGCCTTCTTCAATCTACTGAACATTTCCGATAACAAAATCGTGACTGGAGCACTTTTTTTTTCCAATGTAATCGAGAAAATTTTACTCTTTTCCACTTTCTCGATATGTCAGAGTGAGTATTCCTATGGAATCAGAATAACAGGTCGATGTCGATTGCCTGCCTAATTTGAAGTTTGCTCGGGTCGGGGATAGATGCTTATCTAAATCGAATCCAACATGAACTACTAATAGCTTCGGCTCAGCTCGATATCCCAACGCTTATACCTTTTAGAAGACACGCATTCACTTTAAATTTCGGAAAACACATTAATTTTTCTTGCACGTCAGTCCCAATTTTTACTGACTTTCCAATAGTTTCTTTAGCCAGCTATAACTCGTTTCAATTTTAAATATTCAGACCTATCTACAGCTAAGGATATGGATAAAAACCGATACTATCCGTGTTCAATCTTCTACAAAAAACCTTATACAATCGATATTTTGTGTAGGTATGCATATTATTGAAACCATGAAAATGTATCATAGTTATATAATTGAAAATGTAAAAGTATCTAAAAAAAATATATAGATTTTTTTAACTTCAAAGATTGTAATGAAGTCATAAAAGGAAATAGTCAATAATTTGACAGATTTTTCGAAAACTTGTTGCCAGGCAATTGACTATTGCCAAATGGTAATAAGTTTGAGAAAAAATCCGGAGAATTATTTTCTTCTTTATCGAACTCTGGTGTGGTATTCGATAGTTTATTTTTTGATGCCTCAATCATAGACCTATTCTCCATACATATAACATTTTTATTTCAACAATTTACTTGAATCACTATAAACAGAACGAAATTTTGAATTTGAAGTTCTCATTATGAAATATACAAGTATTATGGATGTTTTGTCTTGGCTGGAGGATTCCGTAACATTGTTTTGTTCTGTTGGATTGAAAGCTAGTGTTCTCTCTCTATCCCTAGGTTATCAACTGAAACTGTTTCCAATTTGACACGTTACTCAAAATAGTATTCTTACATGCATTTCGTTTCATCGAATGATGATGTACTAAACTATTTTTGAATCATTTTTCACTTTTCTTGCAAACTGATGACAGACGTCAGATCAAAAGTATCAGTTGTCACATAATAAAATCAAAATACCACAAAAAATTCCCGGGCAATTTTCAAGGTAGAAAATTCCCACTATAATAATGCTGTGTTTGGCCTGAACGAACTTGAGTGCTTTGAATTGATGGTTTCGGTTGGTTGCAAGAATTGTCGGAAAATTATCAAAAAAATTAATTTTAAAATTCTTCATGAAAACGTATGAAGCATTCAAAAAAAATTCAATGTATTCCTAGGATATCTAAAACAGCTCACTAACGATCCAAAAGTCATTGTCTTCACAGAAATCAGGCAGATAGTTGATATAAATCTGTATAATGTTGGTGGATATAACAAAATATATATATCTGTACAACCAAAATGATGAAACAGTCATGTTCATCAAAGCTGAATTGGGCTATACTTATAAAATAGTTGATTTCAACCAAAAAACAAGCTTATTTTTACCAGAATTACTTTCCATGACAAAAAAAAATATATTCTTGTCATGTATAAAAACCCTCCTCACTGCAACTCACTAAAAATAAAATCTCAAAAAGTGTAGACGTGCTGATTATTTTGTATTTTCTGGTGATATCAACATTACCATCTTAGAAGAAAACTTTGACGCTCCTACTATTGAATACGCCGAGAAAATTTATCAAGCTGAAAAATGATTACACAAGATTAACTAAAAACTCAAAATCTTGACTAGATCAAATTTTTGTTGGAACCAAAGCAAACACTGAACCATCACTACCAATTAAAATAAAAACCAATCTTACTGATTACTATAGTACTTTTTTACAAATACTGATCGGGAAAAATACAATTATTCTCAATGAAAACTATTAGGTGATCAAAACTGTTGATTATTCCATATTGAAATCAAATCATCGACATGTAGACTGGTCTAAAATATACCAAATACCAGACGCAGTATTCGCAACAAAAAAATGTTTAACAATATTGAATGATCAAATCATTGGCTGCCCAGATACAATCAAAATGAGACGTGAAAAAAAACCTGGAACATCAACGGAATAATCAAATCCGTCAGCTCTAAGACAAAATGTATCAAGAAACCATTCTACTACTAATAAAACCATATACGCTGCAGAAACAAACTCAATGATATCGTGAGAAAGCCACAAATAAAAAGAAATGAAATAAATAAAAGTAAATTGTGGAAAGAAGATGAAAAAAATTGTGGAAAAGAGCGTTACACGACTGAAAGAAAATATGCAAACATCACAGGGAAAAAAACTGAAGATGTGAGCAAAATTGTTGAAGCTTTGAAAGAACACTACATTGATATTGGTATAGTTATTATCCTAACAAGTACGGAAAGAGTACCATTCCCGCATGAGACTGCCGTTACCCGAACGACGCAAAGCGGAGTTCGGGTAAGCAGTCGAGTGCGGGAGAGTAACTTTCCGTATGAGTTAGGATCAATATTTTTTCTACAAGCGCATTGAAACATCTTATGTTGCTCTCTTGAACAAACTTTTGCGTGCGGGAAAAATTATTCCCGCACTAGTGCGGGAAAAACTCACTTAAAGTGACAGTAGCGTGCGGGAAAATTTTTCCCGCACTAGTGCGGGAAAATGACACCTCTCAAACTAAATTGCGTGCGGGAATAGGGCGGAACACGCACGCTTGTAGGAAAAAAAACTATCATATAAAATTTTCAATTTGTGATAGCCCGAAACAAATGACAAATTTTCCTGTGTCAATGTTCCTATTTCCTACAAATTCGAAAGAATCAATGATTCCATCAATATTCATAATGGGTGATAGAGATGAAATAGTTAATTGTAGACCTATCTATATCATTTATAACAACTTTATCATGACTTTTTGAAAAAGTAATTAAATGTATATAGAAAATAATAATATTCTCTCAAACAGACAAAACACATTTCGAAAAGGTGTCTCTACGTAGGATGCACCTATGAACCTAACTTATAACTTATAAAGCAGCTTTCTGTATCTTCATAGATCTGTCTGAAGCTTCTACAAAAATATCGACATAAGAGAAACCGCGTTGAAAATATTCAGTAGTTATTTGGAAGATAGACATCAATGCGTCAGAATTGAAGCGACTTTGAAAACGACTTTGAAATTGAATACAGTGTACCGCAGGGAAGTAATTTTGGGCCAATATTATCCATATATATTTATTTTTAATACACGCGGAAAATTATATCGCATATGCCGCTATCTTCTATGCGCAAATATCTTAGAACGACCTGAAAATGTCAGTAGAACAAGTATCAAAAACTGGTTTGCACATAAACTCTCAACGATTTCGATAAATGGTAGAAACTCCCCTCCTTCAGGAAATTTGCTAACTTTTCCGAAATTAAACCAGTTTTACATATACAATATTTTTCTGGATTGATTTTAATTGATTCCAATTTGAAATGGAATACCACATAGTCGAAAAACTTTAATATTTGATGCATTGATTCATAATACAGGGGGATATTCTTGATGAAAAAACCATTAGAACACTGTATTTTGCCCTTATTCAATCACATATTTTATATGGGATTCTAGTATGGGGATTGGCAGATAAAACAATAATGAAAAAAATATTAATAAACTCAAAAGATCTTTGAAATCATTCAGAAAAAACCTATCCTTCAGATGTTCTTTATCAAGAAATGGAAATATTTGACTCGATACAACTTTTTTTTCACTACAGCAACATAAGGTTACAAAAAAATAAGTACGCGTTACATAAAATAGATCATAAATATCAAAAGAAGTAGAGAACATGAATATAAGATTCCTTTTGTTGATAGAAGTATCAGATAGAGGAGCAACAGTTTAGAGAACATGCCAATTACATCATAGAGACGATAGCATATAAAATACATTATTTATCTTGTTGTGCCCCATATTAAACAAGATGAACAAAAATTTTACTTTACAATTCATTAGTGCTTCCTCATTTTACTTACTGTTCTTCAATTCTGTATCTTCTGAAACAAAATGAGTTAGCTCGTTTACAGAAACTTCAAAATAGAGACATGAGCATAATTTTAAATTGCAATGATTAACACCAATAAAAGACATGTTGGAGCAACTAGAATGGTTACCAATTAATTCTTTTCTCCTCTGTCATACATTAATTCTAATTTTCAAAATAAGGCATAAAATTTCACCGACATATTTACAAGAAAAAGTTATATATAATGACCAAATTCATGGATATAAAACTAGATTCAGAACTGACTTCCATATTCAACATGTCACGTTGAAACATACCCAAAATTCTATTTTCTTCGAGGGGCTTGATAGGTACAATAATCTACCAGAAGAGATCAAATGTTCAACATCTTTAACATCCTTCAAGACAAAGTTAATATCATATTTATTTCATCAATAAAAAAAAAACAGTAGCCACTTCTTCATTTCCTATAACAGATGTTTATATGTTTCAGTATGTTCACAGTATTTTTCGTATTCATCCACTGTTTTTAGTAAGTGTTTGTATAAATAGATGTGTGTGTTCAAATAGGTGTAGGGTGGATGTATATGTATAGATGTTGTATGTGTATTTGTGTAAATGTGTATTTACATATTTTTTGCGACAAGGGTACAAAGGCCTTATGTGTGAGAACATTTTTATATTTACCTGAGACCATGAATATATTTATTATTCTCATTGTAAGTTAGCCAAATGGACTAAATAAAGGATTTATAAATATCAGTTTAAAACTTCACAAGAATCCACCAGACAGCTTGAAAAGCATCAAAACCATAAATACATTCAAAAATCAACTGAAAACATATGTTGTTTTCCCTAAACCTCGTACTGAGATACACACTATATTTCAAAATAAAAAATAAAAATAATTTAAATGTCAATCAAGGTTCTTCTGTATAGTTAACTATTGATTGATTTTTTAGGTCTGTTAATTTTTTTATTTCAGGATCATTTGTTATAATTACATAACTATGTTTTCAATGAATTGTATTTTCTTAATTGTACTTTAAACATGTCAGTCACACACAAGCGGTGCTTCCGTGACATATTACGTTTATTTGTTAATCATTCAATGACTTAAAAACTGTATTTGCATATTATATTTTTTTACACAATGACAATCAACCGATAATTTTTCAATCACTCACGTCAATATAACAAACTGAAAATGAAATACAGAGTAGAGAGCATTTACATTGATTTCCAAATGGCCGGTAGAAAATCGCACAATTTCGTTTTATAGAGCGGATTCTCCATTATTAGAATTCCATTTATTAACGGTGACATCAAGTTGCA
This sequence comes from Chrysolina americana, assembly GCA_958502065.1. Classification (NCBI taxonomy): domain Eukaryota; kingdom Metazoa; phylum Arthropoda; class Insecta; order Coleoptera; family Chrysomelidae; genus Chrysolina; species Chrysolina americana. Next base: position 95,493,941 of record OY293412.1, on the reverse strand, counting down.
GTGTAGCCTTATCGTTATGAAGCATCTCATTGTATTACCGGGAATTTCCTTTATTTCTGTAACTGCAGCTGCTCTTTCTTTTGTTACCATCTACTTTGAAATTCAAATAAGGATCGAGTTCTTACTTGATTCTCCAATGGAAATTGTACTAATTCCATTTCACCATATGTCTCTGATTCCTTTTACAATCTCATTTCGGTATAAAATGGATATTGTCGAGGAAATACTGTGGAGTATTAAGATACTCTTTATAACCACGAGTTATATCTTCTTTCTACTGATTACTTAATTTTTCAAGACGTTCGCTACATTTATGGCATTAACGTTTTTGCTTGTATTCATGTCCTGTCCAAATTGGAGTCATATTATCATTACTACAGTATCTTTTCACAATCCATTACACTGGTTGGTATTCTAGATTTATGAATGAATCAGATAAATACAGCCTCTTTATGAGGTTTCTATGGAAAGAGTAATACATTAGTTCCAATACCTAAATTGAAAATTGACTTTTTCTCCCCAGTTTCAGGGTCTTAGAAAATACGCCATAATTCAATATGATAACACTCTATTCCACCGGATACAGATGCGGCACCTCCAGCAACCGGAGGCATAAGGTCACCCATCTGTTTTACATGAATAACCTTAAACCGGAGAAAGGATATTCATCAGTCCTTAAGGGTGGTGCAAGAGTACACGCATATTATCGAAATCATCATCATCATCATCTTACCTAGGGGTGGAACAACGCTAAACCCAAGAGGTAACTACTGTCAAAAACTCTCTCCTCGGCAAGTATCAGTACAAACTCCGACTGACGTGGTCACCAGAACTGTCGGGGAAGAACAATGATGCTGCAACTAATATGCTTGCCGTTCCAATTCTACTTAACTTCTTTGGAGTAGTGAAATGGACTCTTTCACCGAATTGGAACCCGTTCAGCAAAATGCCCACGTTAAAGCTGCGGAGAGTGAGAGTCTTTTGTAGCTAGATAAGGCTAAGCCAATGCATGGGGTCTTCTTCAAGAACATTGAAGACCTTGGTTTATCCAGAAACCTGACCCTTGCATTTCTCAAGTCTATATTTGGACACTTCTTGCTGATAAGTTCTTTTATGAGGAAAAATAATCCACATTCTGATTTCTCATAACAATTTAGTGAAAAAATAATTAGAGAGAGACAAGAAAATATTGGTAGGTTATAAATGCCATGATATATAATTATAGAATAACCGAAAAATAAATTAAATAATAAAATAAATTATAAAATAAAAATTATTAATCCTCATTGTTAATGCGAAAAAAATTAGTACTAATTTCGTAACCATTTGACCAAAACTATCTTCAGCAATAAAAACATACATAAATTTTACTGGAGGAAAATCAAGCGTTTTTTATGGTTTTGATGCTAATATATATCGATGTATTAAAGAAAATCATTGAGAATTTGGATATTTATAAATCTTCTGGGTTTGATGAAGTTACTACTGAAATTGTGAAAGTTGTTATCTCCTATTTTACTTGATTTCATATCAAAGTCATTAAAAACTGGCTGTTCACCAAAATTTTAAAGCGGTAGAAAAGATGACATGATTAATTATCGTCCTATGTTAGTATTATTATTATTATTTTTTTCAAAAATTTTGGGAAAAATTGTGAATGTCAAGCTTTTTGATTTTTTTATTATTCACCATAGCCAATACGGTTTTCGTAAATTAGGAGACTCAAAAGCAGTAGTCTTAGATGCTGCTTCAAATACATATACACAATTTTGTCATGAAAATTATACTCAATAGGTATCAGAGGAAAAATATTTGGATTATCTGATGAATTGAAAACGATATGTTTTAGCTAATGGTACTTGCAGCTCCTAGAGGAATGTTAAATTTGGGTACATCAATTTTTGGACATATGTTATTTCTGATTGATATCAACTCCAATGAAAATTCAGAGCAGAAGGTGAAAATCAAACTATTTGCCAATGAAATGTTAATATAAATTACCAATTACTTCAACGACATTCGTAAAAATAAGGAAATGAGATTTCAACATGATTACAATGAATTTGAACGAATGAATGACTTTGAATTTTCATAAACCTACATTCAAGTATGATTCTGAGAAAATTACAAACAATTCAAATTATTAATCCACCATTATCAGGTTTTGATTCTATCAAATATACCAACGTAACTGAATTTTCAGGCATTATTATTAACGGAAAACTTTCATGGAACAATCATATTGATGAATTGAGGAAAAAAATCAATCCATTGATGTTATGTTCAAACTTAGAAAAGTTGTTCTATTAAAGTATCTACTATATATTTACTAACTCTCACATTTACAGTATTTGATATATTCTATCACGAGAATCGCTAATAATTCAATTTAAAATTTTGAAGAAAATCCATTTGTCATAAAGTTACAATACAATAAAATACAATAAAAATACATAAATTTTTCAGAGCACAGTCGAAAATATTTTCCTCAGATGACTTCATTCGTCTGTATTTTTTGCATCCAATACTTATTTTTTTGCCTCAGTCCAACTATTCTGGAATTAATCTACATGGATATTTTTTTTCAATTTTATTTTTGATCGTCACTCAGCATACCGTATCATTAAAAAATGACGGTGACGTCACTGATAATAGAATATGTATTGATATGTCTCAAAAAATTAAGATATTAAATTAAATGTTTTGTGTTGGGAGACACTGTACATGAAAGGAAAAACTTTGAGTTCCTACACATTGTTTATGTTTAATACCCGATCCTGTGCTTTCGTTCGAAAATAAATAATTCAATTTCATTATAAAGATCAGCAGAACCGACCGGTAGAATTTTCTGAGAAATCAGTAAGTTATTTCCCACCTTCATAAAACCACAGTGGGCGTGTCATGAAGATACGAACTCGTTTACAAAAAACCGCCTTCACGCTTTTCAAAGGTCTGAAAGCGTAATGAAAAGGAAATAACGGATTTGGCCTGATTAAATATTAGAATAAACCTGAATTCCGGAGGAATATCGCGGATCAGTGGGATGTTTTTCAGGAAATCTAATCCACCGCAATTTACACAGTTGGTGGAGAGAGATAAGAGCTCTGGTGGATTACGAATTCTTCGATGTTACTGACATCTATCTGCAGTATAATTTCAATCCAGTCAGACTTTCCGAAATTGTTCAGTAAAAACTAACAATTGGAGTTACTCGTTTGGAGAATCAGATATAAAATACATTGTATAGGGGAAATCATCAAAATTCGCTTTCACTCTATTGAATTATTTCCACACAGAAGGATGTTTATTTATTCATTTCATTGTTATATAACGAGAACACTCAATAGATGAACAAAAAGTCCATTCTATCAAAGGCTAATACAAAATAATACTGGTAATGTTTCAAATTATTCAGGTCATTACAGATATCACAAAACATACCTTATTTTGAAACAACGTAATAATAAAAATCCATAAAAAATGTGGGCTGTTGAAAGTATGCTATTCTGCTACAATCACAGACTTACTAATACTTTGAGTCATGGTGAAGAAATTTGACGACACTGTGAGTCAACCTGTGTAATACTTGATACTTGTTAACGCTGTGGGTGAGGTAGATCAGCCGATTCCAGGAGAAACTGTTCGTGTTATGTAATGATGAAGTTTGAAATTCGCCAAAAATTGTGTCAAATTCATGTAATACATGAATTTGACACGATTTTTGGCGAATTTCAATAAAGGGTATAGGGGAAGAAGGCGGTTATTCATAAATTGTAAATTTTGCAGGAGAGCGTTTTCAAGTGTTTGAGCTCGAATTCTGTGCGTAGTATTGCATTCTGCTACGTGATTTTGTCAAGCAGGATTCATTACTGTTTTGTTATGGATTGCCTTCAAGTGAAAAAGCTGCTTGACAAACGATTTTTTTTTCAAGAAGGCATTTTTCACATCAGTGTAAGAATAAAACAAGCAAGAAGGCGTTATGTCAATATAATATTGTCGAGAGAATGTAACAATAGTTTAATTTCTGAAAACTGGAAATGCCAAGATAAAGAAAAACATAAATGATTCTCAGTTAGGAGTGTTGAAAGACTTATAAGTAATGATTACGATTTTTTGTCTTCTTCGTAAGAGATTGGTTTCTTCCCGAATCCTGCATTTTCCGCTAATTTGGCAGTGGTCGTCGTGATTTTCCTACCTTTTCTACATGAGGCAGGCTGCTGTAATACTCTTTAGCTGCAGAATTCTGGCAAAATTTTGTAAGACATTGAAGGTTACTGTATTTCTCGGAGGATATTGGCAGAAGTTCTAGAGAAAAAGATATTTCAGTAACAGTCATCATGATTGTGCTCCTACATACCTTCCTGTACTACACTGGGTAATTCGAATTCATTCTCTATTCGTTTTGTTTTACAACATTTCTTCCATTTTTTGGGTCAACCAAAACTACAGATTCCCATGCGCCATTCCAGGAGGATCGGAAGTACATGAGTTGTGGGTTTTCTTTCAGAACTTTCATTTCCCTGATAGGCCGAGACGGAATGGGGAATTTGGTTTCATATAAATTAGTGTCAAAGTAGTCAGTCCACTTCTTGAATGATTGACGAGTAACTTCAACAATGTCAAAAGGTGATGGCTTTGTCCTAGCTGATTTGAATACTTCCACCCATTCACTTGGAAGTTCGACTCGTAATTTTTGGTTGATGAGACCAAAGTCTTTGTCGCACTCCATGTAAGAATGCCCCTTAACAGAGATTTTTATTGACTCTAGCTTTTTTAGAACAGCAACCAAATGATGAATATACCTAAACACCGTACGGTTTCTATTTTGTCCTCCACAAGAGTCACAAAATATGTTCAAGTGTCGAACTCTTTCGTCAAGGAAGTTGTATACAAAATCATGTAGCAAAGAACATACTTCGTCACTGCCCTTTCGTCCGATAGTTTCTGGGTACATGTAGAAGATACTCTGGCTGTTTGATAACACGTGTACATTGAAATAATAAACACTCAATTGTCTTTTGTAATATACGTTGTTTGTTGAAATGTTTGGTGCTTGTAAATTTTTAGCAAAGTCCATGCATATTGCTTCTTTGGTGTAAACGGTTAGGCTGGCTTTTTTTGCTTCTCGTTTTCCCTTATAAAATTTCTCAGCTTTAATTTTATGTAGTTTGTTGAATGCTGAAATCTTTTTGATTTCATTTTGAAGTCTCTGCCTTGCAAACTTGTCTGTCGAAGTCGACGAAGTGTTATTTGTGTTCTAAACCAATGGCCCACAAAACGACTTGGTCATTGGCTACAAGATGACGTGAAAATACTAAATTTGAATTTTTACTGACAAACCGCCTTCTTCCCCTGTATCCTTCGTATGTGAACGTGAAGTTACCTACCTCTTCCATCTTCCAAACGCGAATGCCTGTTATTTCCGTGGTAGGTAATACATCAAAATCCTCTCTCAAGCTGATTTTGGAATAACGCCTTCAAGTCTTTTTACTATATTCCGGTATCGACGTCCATCCTTCAGCCAATAATACTTCCTAGATACTGAATGGGTTTCAGAACGCTATAGTCTTGAAAGAATGCTACACTTTGATTTTGCTAGCAACGCAATGAACTGATGTACCTTTCCGTCAAATTCAACTGTAGCCTTCCAAATGCCCTTTCCTGATCATTGCCACAGACAAAATTGGATTTTTTTTGGTTAGGCATGATATGGGTTTCGAACTAGAAGCAAATCCCTAATGAGTTTCTTTGATTACCTCGTCTAATCGAGGAAACGTCTCACATTAGGCACTTTGGTGGTTTTCAATCTGTGATGATTTTGACTTTGTCAACACCCGTACGAATACTTTCATTCGATTTTTCGTGACGATCTGTTTCTGTAAAAAATGATACTTGTTCAAACTCTAGACTATTTCGGCCCTTTAAAATAGTTTCGCCACAAATTCTTGGTTATTCATGTCTCCAGGAATTGATTTTGATGGACTGCGTATGTCGTCGAAATAGACCATAGCAGTAATAGAATATGATGAGTCCAATAGTTGGTACATAGTCCTTCGAAAAACGGAAGGGGCAATAATGAACCCGATAGGCATTTTCGAAAACTCAAACCGTCCATCTGGAGTAACGAATGCTTTCTTTGGAACAAATTCCTCTCCCAGATGTGGTGCTACGCTGAAGCCAGATAAACGTACAATTATTTTCGTCTATTATTTTTCTTGACCAACAGAGTGGGACTTGCATACGGTGAGTTGGGTTCCAGAACAATAACATTTTTTGAGTAGTTTCAATATCATGTCGTTGTTATAAACAAAAGCAAGATTAATATCGTTCTGTTCTAAAACACTGTGTTCTGGATTTCCTAACTTTCATTTTCTACCATTCAAATCAATTTCAATATTCTGATAACATTCTTGTAGTCTAGTTTAGAGATTGAATTTCACTTCATCACAAACATCCTCAAAATTTTCACTACGGTATATCAACATAATACTCTTTCATCGGATGTGACATTTATAGTGTCGTTATAGAAGAACTGCTTAGAGAATGGCTAGTGTATATTAGCAGATTTGATAATGTCGAGTAAGTTGTAGCTATGCTTGGCTATCTTTCCTAAATACAATGGTTAACATTAGAAGAGCAAAGTTCTACAGACTTGCGGTATGACTTATGAACTTTATGTAACTAGTATTTACAAATTTCTACGTTATTTCAGTCTTTGTATTCAGCACCTTTGACAAAGAGAGATGAATTTACATCCTCAATATCATGAAGACCCTGCTATTGAATTAAAATATTCATTATTGAAATTGCAAACCAGAGGCAATTGGCTGATAAATATAGAGGAAATAGAAGCTTCCAATTTACACTAAAAATATGTACTTGTAAAGACACGCTAAATTGTTTCAACATACAGTGTCATCATCTGAGCCGAGTTATAAACTAGTTTATAAACATTTTTGATGGACACAATTTTTACGAGATGATCTGCCTGAGCTCAGGCAACGGATGTGGTTACAATTGAATGGAGCCCCGACACATTTCAAATTCGGTGTCGGACAGTTTTTGAATTTGTGCTCTCCGAATAAATGGATTGGTAGGGGAGGACCACAAAATTGGCCAGCGAGATCACCAGATTTGACTTGCCTCGAGTTTTTCCTTTGAGGACACTTGATGAATGATGTTTATGACACTCCTCCAACCATATTGGAAAATATGAAGGAAAGAATAAGGGCTGCTTTTCGTAGAGTGACGCCTCAAATGTTATAAAATGTTAAGCAGTCTTTCAAAGAGAGACTGTCTCTTTGTATTCAACAGGATGGTCGACACTTCGAGCACCTTCTTTGAATTTAATACACTAGTGTTTCATATTTTGTTCTTTTTTTCATTTGACTAATAAAAAGAAATTGTATTATCTGTTTAATGAACTATTGTCAGAATATGAATGTTAATGACTTACTCACTTAATTTTAGTGAACAGTAACTATTTTCAAGGAAGTGAAGTATAACAACAACTGTCAATAAGTATTCTGTGAGCAAATCAAATTAATGTCGTTTCAAAGCTATCTTGGTTCAAAAAATGCATTGAAATGAGAACTTCTATTTGAAGAAGCAAATATCTGAAAAACTATTTAGGTTGGGTAAAGGGAACAACAATTTGAAATGAAAGATAATCAAATTTTCTATTCCTAAGAGCAAAAAGATACAGGAGGTTCCATTTGAAATAACATAGTTATCTTTGTCCGAAATTATAAAGAAGTAACTGATTTTTGAACATTCTGTATAATACTGAGAAACGAGTTTCATCGAAATGAATAGCCCATATCCTCTTCCATGCATGGTCAGAATTCGAAGGGACGATTTCTATACATTTCGATGTTATTCAGTTTCTAATTTTATCTAGCATTTTCATTAAAAATCAATAATTCGAAAACGGCAATAGTTAGGTACTTAGTACCTTTTATGAAATCATATAATTTTTTCCTGATCTATTCAGAAGTTTAACGAAATACAGCATGTTCCATTTAAAAAAACACAACTTTGAAATGTCACACTTTTTTTATCCACCCTGTAGACTACAAAATGATTATATTTTATAGCCTCAATCAATATACATATAATGAAATGGAAAGATTCTCGAAAAAATAAATGATGTGACTTACAGGGACCGTGTCGTATGGGGAGCCCCACCCTGTATGCACAGAATTCTATTTCACCCCGTTTGCTTTGATGACTCAAGCTTATGGTCAGTACCATGATGAAAATTATAGTCCTCTTCAGTTGAAAAAGGGACCATTTTCTTGTCCGATTCCATTATGAATTTCAAATTTCCTCTTGACCATGAATATTAACAAGATATAACAAAAAACTGTTTTACGTGACAAAATAATTGTATATGTATACTCATCCACTGTGTCTGCTACATATTTGACTGGTTGTAAACAATCATTTTTCGATAATGAAATAGCCATAGTGCGGCTCGGCTCTAACTCGGTTTTCAATTAGCAGAAAGCGAAAACAAACATTAACCCCAAAGTTTGCTCCCAAAGCAAATAGATCCGATTCTACTGAAACAACGGGAACAAAATTGTAGACTCATTGAGATTCCTTCGATAAAATGAGGATCCAATTTTGCGGGAAGACGTTTTGTTGAAGGAAAGTAATCACTGCAAAATCTAGCGTGACTCACGGGATGTTTTTACCCAATCAACTTAATTGTTTCGTGGGAAGTTTCGATAGAGTATCTACCCCGTGAATCTGTTTAGTGTTTCTGAGGTTTATCGGTGTGATCTGATGAAGGAAACGCGTTGCTAATGATGAGCGGAAGTGGAATTTTTAGACGAATTATGGTTATAGAAAAATAGCGGTATCAGTGTCCTCAAATTAATCTATTTTTATCATATCACTGACGTCCACTCAAGATGCTATTTTGAATATTACTGAGAAAATGTATAATTCGTTAAATAACAACAAACCCTGCCTATGCGTATCCATTGATCTATCTAAAGTATTCGATACTGTTAGCCACGAGTTACTCTTTCAATCAATGGAAGACATCGGTATTGAAAGCACTCGCTTAGATTCATCCAAAAGTTATGTAACAAATAGATATCAGACAGTCAGAATTAATGATGTCGACAGTGAATCGTTAGTCGTATAATGTGGAGTACCTCGAGGTACGGTTCTCGGACCCCTACTCTTCAACATCTATATACCTGAATGGATTGTTTTCTGTGAAAAGCAAGGGCAACATTATTGGCTTCGCAGATGATACTGCGATTTTTTACGAAGCAGATACCTGGGCAGAAGTCAAGAAAATAGTAGAAACAGACTTTACCATCATTAAAAAATGGCTTGAGAGCAGGTTGCTAACAATCGATTTCCAAACCTGTTCTTTCTTCGCCACAAATCAATTATTGAAGGAATTGAAGAAATTTGGCAAAAAGTTAATGAGCTGAGGGAAAAACATGCAGAAGCCATAGATCACCGTTGTCTCTAAAGAATGCATTGAATATATCAGTTTTAAAAGCTCTAATATTTTCTTTTTTCCCAACTTTGATAATTCGGATCTAGTTCGAGCTCTGCTCGAGTACTTCGAAAAACAGACATCGAATGCAAAATAATTCTACCAAATCTCTGTCATCCATCCTGGTTTTCCATTAGTATTTTCTGCAGATATTCCAAAGAGCTTCACATAGTCCACGCAATTTCCATTTTTAATTACCCTCGTTGTTTTCTGAAATCCAGTTAACCCAAATTCTAGAAGAGCCAAGAAACGAAGTTATTGAAATGATTCAATTCGGGTCTTTGACACTCCTGATACTCAAACGTTCCTAATTGAGTTTTCTAATAACGAAAGTTCATGGAATTCGCCTGGAGCTTCTTGCAGCTCAACCGAGGGAAACTGCAAAGAAATCGGTAACTGAGTTAAAGAGGATAATATGTATTATGACGTGGTGATATTTCAAGGAAAGTTTGATAAAATAGAAACAAATTCGCTTTTGGGTATTCTCTCTCATGGCACAAAATGTACCTCTCAAATAATTTCGTTTTGAATTTAATAGTCGATTTGTTATCAATTCCTAAACATACTTTTCACAAATTTTGGATTCAGATATGATTGCCAATGAGGTGATTGAAAACATAATTGAAAATGAACATGAATCTCTCAGAAAAAGTTATCGCAATAATTAGAGATCAAATGGGAGTATCTCAAGGATCAGTGCTTGGCCCAAAACTTTTCTTGATGTATAGCCTCAATAAATATTACTCAATTTGAAGATGATACTACCTTACTTTGGCATAATGGGAATTCAATTGACCTGCAACAAAAAATAATTACTGATGTTATCAGAGTAAAAGAGTGGTGTGGTGCTAATTTGCTTTTTACAATCCTCATCCCTACTTTCAAATGTCATTTGCTAGGATTTTAGCTGGGTAATGAATTATTAGCAGTACTAGAGTTTTGCAGTAAAAACAACCTCATGGGAACAGGGTAGGGATATGACCAACAAGGTTTACTTTGCTGTAATTGATTCGCATCTGAAGTAGGTATAGATTATTTTTTGTGGGGATTCTTATCCTATACGATTTTCATATTGCAGACGTGGGCAATTAGATACATGTACAGAGCTGAAGTCTCTCATCCACAGAAAGTTCAGAAATAGAGTTCATACATCGGCACAATATATCACAGGAGAAACCTTAAATATAACGATACCACTTCCAAGATCTACACAAACAATAGACTCCAATATATTAATGGCAAAAAATGTTGCATCACTTGCATGATGAAACAAAAAAAATACGGATGAGAAGAAGTTCAAAGTTTCTGTGAAAAATATTTAACTGGGCTGAGCATTCTACTCGCTGAAATTTCAATATATTTAATTTTTTTCATTCACCGATACGAAACAGTTCACTACGTATTTCAGTGATTCTTTTCTGTTTCATTTTTTATTTTTCATTTTCTATTTTAATTTCATCATAATCCTCTTGAGAAAATTTTGTGCAAGTATTATATGTATAGTCGTCATAACAATTACAACCTATACAGTGAGGACCAAAAGTCCGTCGCCCCCCCCCCGTAACTTCTTCATTTTCCATATTACAAAAAAATGTTAAATACATAAGTTGTAGGATTTCATTCGATCTCTTTAATGGATTAAGTTTCATTCATACAGAGTGTCTCAAAAAAGCACGGTGACTTAGAAGTTAATTTTTTTAAATGGGACACCCTGTATTTCATTGCATTATTACATTCTACGTTGAATTCTGAACAAGTTTGATAAATGGTTTTCTATCAAAAAAGTTAATAGTTTTGTAAATAATTATTTCGACTACTTTTGCGCTAGTTCAATGAGAAAATCGTAACAAATGGATCACAATGTATTCCACTTTCCTATCCTAACTTTTTGAAAGCTATCCAATAATGCAAACTGCTGATGGCACCATGTGTAACTCACCTCGTCGTACCATTTTACAATTGTTAGAGTTGTTGAATCTCACGAAAAACTAGTACAAATGAAGTTGAAACATTTTATTAACAAATAAGGTAGTCCATAAATACAGATCAAGAATCATTAAAAACTGAAGAGATACTTTAATTTATAACTAAAAACGGTGAGTTTTTAACTATTTCAAAAGATGTTCGACATGTCCACCATGCATTTCTTGACACATAAATAGTCGGGTTGTAAACTCTTCCCTAACATTAATCAAGGTTTGAGGTGTTATTTCTGAACACACTTCAATAATTCGACGGCGCAGTTCATCTAACTACCCACAAACTGTCTTAAAAACTACGGATTTCACATAGCCCCAGAGAAAGAAATCAAGCGGTGAGAGGTCCGGTGAGCGAGCTGGCCACTCTGTTGTACCTCGACGTCCAATCCACCTACCTGGATACCTTTCATCTAAGTAATTTCTCACCTCCCGAAAATAGTGTAGTGGCGCTCCATCTTGCTGAAATGTTACATCCAAGTAAAATTCATGTGGGTTTTGCGCAACGATCTCATCGATACTGGGACTTATTGTGTCTTGCAGCATTTGGAGGTATCTGGGACCATTTAAATTTTCTTCCAAGAATATGGGACCTACAATGTGGTTACCTAAAATACCAGCCCAAACATTAATTTTCTGGGGAAATTGAGTATGCCCCTCGCGGAATTCATGGGGATTCTCATCACTCCAATATCTACAATTCTGGGTATTCACATATCCATTTAGGTAAAAAGTGCTTTCATCACTAAATCAGATGTGTTGCAAATAAAGTCGATTTGCAACAATTCTTTCTGCCATGGTCTCGCAAAATTCAAGTCGCCGGTCTGGATCATCTTCAACCTATTGGTGCAAAATTTTTATTTTGTAAGGATGGAATTTATTTTGTTTTAAAACCCTCTTTACTGATGTTTTAGAAACATCACATGTCTCAGCTACTTGCTTAGTTGATTGTTGTGGGTTATTTACCATTTCGGCTAGTACTTGAATTTCAACATCTTCCGTAATTAATTTCGGCCTCCCAGATCTCGGAGCATCTTTCACGGTGCCAGTTTGGTTAAATTTTGCCACCAATTTCTGCAGATATTTTCGACATATCGGACGTTCTGGAAACCGTTCATTGAAAATGCGAATAGCAGCGTGGTAATTTCGGTTAGCTTCACCAAATATGATAACGGCTTCAACTTTGTCTGCTACTGAACGAGCCATATTAATCAACAAGAGATATTGAAAACCGTTTGAAACCAAGTTTTGAAAACCTACAAAATGTCAATGACGTTTGGCAAAAACAGATAAGAGTTTTTTTTCGTTGTCATGGATAAAATAAACGCGCCTAGCGTGCATAGCCTACCTCATTAATTTATTCGTGAACTGGTGCAAAAGTAGTCGAAATAATTATTTACAAGTGTTCATAAGTCCAAAACTATTAACTTTTTTGATAGAAAACCATTAATCAAACTTATTCAGAATTCAACGTAGGATGTAATAATGCAATGAAATATAGGGCGTCTCATTTAAAAAAATTAACTTTTAAGTCACCGTGCTTTTTTGAGACACTCTGTATAAATGAAACTTAAACCATTAAAGAGATCGAATGAAACCCTACAACTTATGCATTCAACATTTTTTTGTAATATGTAGAATAAAGAAGTTACAGGGGGGGCGACGGACTTTTGGTCCTCACTGTATAATTTTATCTATCATAACAGAGTTTGTTTTCATTGAATTGACGTGTAGTTACTTGCTCTATTGATGTTATGAATTATAGGTAAATTTTTAGATAGCTTTTGACTATGTAGCGTATGTAAAGAAAGTGTGCTTGTATTCAAGTATTATTGATGTTTCTTTCTCTTTGTCGATAATAGTAACCATTCTTCAGACAACAAAGTATTTTTAATTGATTTTGATTGAATGTGAAGTTAAGAATGACTACACCATTATATATTTCAATATGGACAATCAAAATATTTAGCTCTGCTATTTCCCGCTCTCTTAAGTCTTCTCTGCATAAAAATGCCGTAGGATTTTTCGTCAACAATTGAAGTGATTGAAGAATTTGCTATACGATGTTTGTGACAAAAAAAATCAAACGATCTCGTTTGAGTCTACTGCTGACATTTAGAGCATTTGAACCATAACCATCGTGTAATTACGTCATGAGCATACGTCACTATCCTCGATAACGCGGGTCGAATGACAAATGGTCCATCGAAGCAAAAACTCCAGCAGAGCTTCGTTAATTACTCATACTCTAATTTGATGGAGGGCGAATTAGTGAAAGCTGTGGCTGGATCTGTTTTTTGTATTAATTTCCAAATTGCTCTCATCAGGTTTACCGAAAACCATTACTGAATCGTGAGAAAAATTGGTTTTCGGGTCCATCTAGTGACCATGGTGATAGTGAAATATTTAAATTAGACTATCATTAAACCTCTCTACAGAAATGTTATTGATACGTTTTGAGGAAAGACCATATCAAACTAATTATGAAAAATGGATCATATAATTCTATTATTAGTTCAATGGTCTTCCGCTCAGCTAATTAATATGAACAATATTCAAGAATGATCTTGAGTGGTATCCGTGCTATTTGACTAATGTTGAAAGTGAAGCGATTGAAGAGGAGCATCTTGGTGAATGTTAGATTGACCATACATCTGTTCTTTATCGGCTCAAACAATCGTATTCTTCTATTCTTCCACCTGGAATATCTTCTGATGAGTTATTTAAGTTATTTAACAAAAAACCTCTAGTAGCCTCAACGAACATTTAACTACATCGTCTACATCTGAAATCCTGAGCCACGGAAATAAGTAATCTAGAACAAGTAATGATTTCTTTGGATATTTATGTTATCAACAGTTTCATTCACTGTGGTGAAATGAAAGGACTTGTTTGTTTCTCCTTTCAACTATTCACTATTCACGAGATTCTCGCTTTTTATTCGATGTTATATGTTCACATCGGTTTGAGGAGCCGACTCGATTGTATTTACGACGCAGCGTGAAATAAACCGACCCTTTTATAAATACACGTACGTGGTAAGAAATGGAAAATGCCTCATAAAGGGATATAGCCCATATAAAGAGACAAAATAAGCGGACGTATGCTACCTGGCATAGAAATCCAGACCACGTTTGTGAAATAAAAAACGGGACATTGAAGAAAGGAAAGTTTCATGGAATTATGAGTTGAGGAGCAACCTTATTCGGTTGCAGTCAGCATTTGCAGTGCAAACGGAAGTTTAGGGGACTCCATTCGGCAGTGAATTTTCATATCGATGTTATAGAACTTTGACGATGGATTTTGATATGCTGGTGATAATTGAAATAATTCACAGTAAAAAATAAATGGATATATTAAAGTTGGTAAGAAGAAGCACTCAAGGTCGAAAACATGTATTTTTGGAAGGGTCGATTCACTTCCCCCACTATCGCTACTCGACTCTGCATTGAGCGCACTTTTGAGCGTTTTGGCAACTTTAAGTGAAGTTTTCAACACATTTTCCACATCGTGGGTGAAAATGTAAAATATACTTAATTTTGAATACTTCTTTTATAATATTTTAGGCACTTTATAGTATGGGGAGGGATAACGAACAATTATCTGAAGAACCTGGAACTGACACAAAAATGGCAGATCAAAATCATTTTTAGGAAGAATTACAGATATCCTACAGAAAAACTCTTCGAAGAATCTAAATAACTTTTCTGTACAACTGTCAAAAAAACTTGACATTCCTGCATCTCTATTGATGCGTAAATATTTACTTTTTATTCACCATGAAGCAATGAAACTGTGAATTTCTTCTATTTAATTTATACCCACATGTTGGTTAATAAATAATATGTTACTTTGGTACACCGTAGTGCTCCTAGGAGCAATTAAATGACGAGGCGGTGGGGAGTCCACTCAGCCCAGTGATAACCAACTTAGTTCAGTCGACAGGTTGAAAAAAGTGGGGTTAGGTGGAAAAAGGTCGGAAGTTGATGAAACTTCAGGAGGTTCTTCAGGGATGGTTAATCAACATTTTCTCAAGTTTTGAACCTCGGGGACCCTGTGCGAAAAAAGTAGGGGGGGGGAAAACTGCAAAATGTTTGACCTCTCACCGGTTTTTCCTCGATAACTTTTTTCTCTTACGTCCTACGGAAAAAACATATTGATACTTTATTTTTAGAGCGTAAAATTTAATATAATTTTGACTGAAAAAACATGTTTGCATGTGAATTAGCTACCGAGATATGGCACGTCAAAAAAAAGGTCATGTTTCAAAATTTGAAATTACAAAAAATGCAAAATTACAGCTTATTTCATCTGTTATACCTGAATTATGATGAAATGTTGTAGTAATTATGGATCTTACTTGAATTCACCAACTTTGGACACCCCACTCCTCCTTCCCCCACCCAACCCCAATTCTCAAAAGCTAACTTTCTGATGAAAGCCAACCATACCTATTCACATCCTTTTGGTATTGATATCAGTAACTTTTCGGATCGATATCCCCCCCGTTCCCCTACATAATTATCCCAGGACAGGAAGAAAAAAAGACGTAGTTCTTTCGTGAAAAATTTAATGTTATCAACAATATTAAGTTATTCTCAAGGCATAATTGAGGAATAAAGAAGCAGTGTCTCCGGAACCGCAGTTCGCGCACTATCCAAGAAGTTGTCAATCAGAGGATACTCAACTGTGTTGAATACTCTGGAGCGGATGTCTTCCAAAATAATTTTTCCAGCTGCCTCCACAATTCGACGTCTTTCTTCCTGTGCGTCTACTTTCCTTTCGTTGGAGTACCAGTTATCGTACAGAATTTTGTCACCAACCCTCTTCAGACTGACAATAGGCCCTCTCCTTGATTCTGAAATAATGATTTGGTCCCCATATTTCATCTGAAGACGATTTTTGACAGTTTTGCTGTGTGGTCGACGGTCTTCCTCAATCAGCTCAATCAGCTGCTGAATGGAAAACTGGCATTCATCACTTTTCTCGTCGATGTATGAAAATATCACCTGCATGGTTTCGTCAACACTCGGCGATGGGCGGAATCCTCTTTTATGCAATGACTCAGGTGGACGGAAAAAGCTTGCGAGGCACTTTTGATAATACTCACCATTGACGGCGACTTAATCAGTGTCCAAATTCTGCAACTGGCTGATGCGCTCTTCTATTTTCCTACCCCAGTCGTCTCCATGCATCCTCGCCTTTTCAATGATTCTATTAGAAATTTCGGGTAGAGTCACTTTGACTGTAGCATTGCGCCTTTCCAAGGGCATCTTTGTCTGTGTCACATCAACGACGTGTAAATGCAGCAAATAATTTCTCATTGCTGTACCTTGTTTGGCAAGCACTGTGCATTCTTACTTCACTCAACTCACGCAGAAACTGTTCATCTGCCGAAAGTTTCCTTTTTACACTGGACTCCAACAGTCTGGCAACTCCTCTGGCTTTCACAACAGTTAGTTCACCTGCTTCAACTCCTCCTTTACAAATAAAACACAAGTCTGATCCACGAGATGTAGACGCTATCTCAGAAAATTACCCAAAAACCAAAACTGTCACCAACACTCGATGCTCCTTTCGCTAACAAAGTTATTCACTTCAAGAGCTGAAGGTTTCTAATGTTACATATCTGACTCAATTTTATATATACTCTGTGTGGTTAAACACTCTCTGTCCCATTTTTACCAACCCCTAATTTAAATTTCCTTATTACCTAATTTGAATATTCTACCTGAGGTACTTATACCCTTCTATAATAAATATTTTTCGATTTCTTCTTGGAATTAATGAATAATAGAGTCATGTCGAAAGAATAAAATGAAAAGTGATCTAATATGACCTCAAAAATCGAAAACAAATAGGTCTAGGTAGCGCAGGTAGAATAGACAAATTTCAGCCTTCTATGTTGAATATTGGCTCATCGTTTACAGTCCGCAGTTCCACAGGAGTAGTGTTTTAACATCTATTGTTTTCCAGCTTTTTACTGCTGTAGCTGATCACACACTCCCCTCGGCCCGACACTCTCTTGTCCTTGGGAGGAACGACTTAACACCTGGTGGGCAAGCAGGGGTGGGGGTTATCTAAAGTTGATGATTTCGAGTAGGAATTATAATAGCAACTACATTTCATCATATAACAGAAGAAATAGGGTGGAATTCCGCGTTTTGCCTATTCTTCGAAGCGCCATATCTCTGTAACAAATTGACACACAAACATGTTTGAGGCAACAAGTTCGTAGGGAATTTGACGATCTACAAAAAAGTATGACGACGTTTTCACTGTAGAACGTAAGGCAAAAAAGTTATTGAGGAAAAACCACAGCAAGGTCGAAAAATTTGCAGTTTCCCCCCCTACTCTTTTAGCAAAGGGTCCTCGAGGTCCAAAACTTGAGAAAATGTTAATCAACCATCCCTGAACAACATCTTAAAGTTTCATTAACTTCCGACTTTTTTCTATCTGAAACTACCTGTCGACTGAACTAACTTCCTCATGGAACATTTTGGAGAGAAGGCAATTGATGCCTTTGATTCAAAT
Source organism: Chrysolina americana (assembly GCA_958502065.1). Taxonomy (NCBI): domain Eukaryota; kingdom Metazoa; phylum Arthropoda; class Insecta; order Coleoptera; family Chrysomelidae; genus Chrysolina; species Chrysolina americana. Next base: position 95,475,908 of record OY293412.1, on the reverse strand, counting down.
CTGTGAGCAAGATGGTTTCTGCCTGGTGCGTAATTTTTGCACAATTTTTTAATAATATATTTTGCTCGAAACATAATACAATAGTAAATATACAAAATTCAGGGTGTGGCAAATAAAATATTGGAACATCCATGAAAGGTAAAACCACGTGCATGGAGTATATTAGTATAGAGTAAGGTTTTTTTGTCGTGATTCAGTTGGATATCATCCGTATTTCGTTTGGAGTATTTTTGTGAATTATTGGGCCGAGGTAAGTTAGGAACCGTTGGATTTTTGATGTTTCTGCTTTGGATATCCTAGTTGTTTCGTATTTTAGCCTTGTACTGTATTGGTGTTCAATTTGTTGGAATTTATTTTTATGTTCATGGAGGTAAGAAGCAAGATTCAAAAAATTCAAGTGATGACATGTTAGTTATTTTTGTATTAGGTGCGTTTTTTTAAATGACATATGAAAGTGTTAATTTTTTGCCGAGACCGCAGATCGAGGCCAAAAATTCTCTCGAATGTACCATGAAGACAAGAATTTTATGCACGAAATACAAACAACATTTTTTGTACAACTGTGAATGTGAATTTACATCGTCTGAAATATATTAAAAATAAATACTTCCAATGATAAAAATAATAATAATAATACATTAATTTTCAACAGGTATACACTCAATAACAGAAAAAATCAAGGTAGAATATAACTACAAGGTAGGTTAACATTAAAGATAAAGTCGAATAAAAATAACAATCTTAATTCTGGTTTTGCTTAGAGATTGATAAAAAAAAATTAATCATTACAATTCAATGAGGAGCCGAGTTGTAAAAAGTTATTTCTTGGCGGGAAACTAATCTTGGTACATGAAAATTGATCTTGCTCAACAAATAGTGACAGTCTATTATGCCGTTCAATAATTTATGGAGAGTAGTAAGTGCCAAGCAGTCACGTCTTTCTTGCAGAGATTGAAAGTGAAAAACATTCAGAAGGACTTGATGACCATATTTTCTTATTTTCTTTCGGGATAATAACCATAGCATTTATAGAACATATATTCAAGACATTTCCTTTGAACAGATTCTATACTGTCTATTTCGTTTTTATATAATGGTGACCAAATGACTGTGGCATATTCTATTTTACTTCTGATAATGTGAGGTACAGTAATTTCAGACTGTCTAAGTATATTAGCAAAGTTAGACCAATTTCTAACACAGTAACCGAGTAATTTCATTGAATTCATTACAATTTTGATAATATGTTCACAAAAAGTAAGTCTACTGTCAAGCTGAAACATCTTTCAAGTTCAATGTTATTTATTTTGTAGCTGAAGGCAATTGAATATTGTTTTGTTCACAAAAAGTAAGTCTACTGTCAAGCTGAAACATCTTTCAAGTTCAATGTTATTTATTTTGTAGCTGAAGGCAATTGAATATTATTTTTTTGAGAATGTTAATATTTTGCATTTGTTAATGTTGAGTTTGAAATTATTACTGGAACACCAGCGCTCTAATGATGTTAAATTATTTTGTAGTATGGAACAGTTTTGAGTAGAGGTAACTGAACTATATATTTTTAAATCGCCAGCGAATAGAAGATGGGTAGCAATAAGTTTGAGTGATAGACCATTGATAAATATCAAAAATAGAAGTGGACCCAGATTTGAGCCTTGTGGGACTCCTGAGCAAGCTATATAGCGATTAGACGTGTACCCTCTATATTCTACGAACTGAGTTCTTCTGAGTAAATGATATTTCATTAGATCGACAAGTGTTTCAGATAAACCAACTGCTCTTAATTTAGTTAACAATAAGTAATGATCAATGGTGTCAATGGTGTGAACATTTACGCATCAATAGAGATGCAGAAATGTCAAGTTTTTCGAAAGTGATAATATTCAATAAACATTTGAAACCATTGATTTCGTTATTGAATTTCTTAGATTATATTCACTCATTGATATATCTCCAAACTCACTCCCGGCACGAAACTTCCTTGCGTCAGCAGAATGAATCCCACCAGTTTATATCCAATATAACGTGTTCGATAGAAACGAATCCAGTCCAGCGAACCTCAACATCGTTTCGAAATTCACGAGCAAACTTTGTTATTACCCCTTCAAGGCCCAAGGAGCCACCGTAAGTGGAAAGAAAATTGTTTCGATGATGCTGCAACTTTCTGCTCTACGAGTTAAAACCTAACTGAGCAATAAATCAACCGCTATTAAATTGTCGTCGTTGAAAGAAAACTAAATATCTCAGGAAATTATGGGTATTTTTGAATATATTTCCAGAGAAGTTGAGAATATGTCTGTCTATTGAGTCATTTTCAATCATATACATGATATAGGATATGCCATATATTGGGTAGATACATCATATTTTAAGATGAAGAGATAAAAAGGTAATGAATGAAAATCGAACAAATTCAAAAATATGCAATATAAAACATGAAATAAGTATGGACGATACAAATACAAATTGAAAACAGCAATTCAGGCTGTCAAATCTCTAGGAAAGGTCCCCACCTGTTAACTTTTGAGGTTTGACGTACAAAAATGAAAAAATCATTTGGTGGGTTTCACCGAAACTACTTTTTGAAATAAAACACATGATGATTGCTGGATAGATGGCGCGGGGGGGGCACATCAACTAAATAATGTTAAATGGCATAGGGGTTAAAAAAAACATATAATATAGAAAGCCATATAGGACCCGCAATGAATTCTCGTATGGTGTAAGGACATAGATCTATTAGGAATTTCTTTAAGTTACGTTTGAATTTCCGAGACGTCATATTTTTCAACTCCTGTGGAAGCAAGTTGTATAAATGGACACCAAAAGTATTAGGAGATCTTTTGGATATTTCTAGATGTTTGAAAGGTACATGATAATTTTCTTTTTTCCATGTATTGTATGAATGTGTATCGCTATTTCTTAAGTATATATACCGATTCTGATGAGTATACGTCAGTATCTCAAAAATAAATATTCCACTGACTGTCAAAATGTTATGCTCCTTGATGAGATTTCGACATGACAGATCTGGTGGGCAACCAACAATACACCTTAAAATGCGCTTCTGAGAAAGGGAGACATTTTGAGCAGCTGAATTGTTTCCCCATACCATAATACTATAAGTTATTCTTGATTGAACTTCTGCATAATAAAATTTGAGGAGATGGTTCAGGCCTAATGCACTCTTTTAGTTTCTTATTTGATGACATTTTGTATTTAAAGTTTTACATAGTTTATTGCAGTGTGTTTTAAATGATGATGTAGAATCAAAACACACTCCAAGAAACTTAACGTTTTCTATGGTTTCAATGGTATTATTATTTATACTGACATTGAATTGCGATATATATTTATTCTGATAAGTGTGGAAGGTTGTATAGTTAGTTTCAGTAGTATTTAGCAACAAGGATCTATCAGAACACCAGGCAGATAATTTATTTACTGAACTAGTAATTTTTCTTTGTAGTAATTTAGCATCCTTATCTTTTATGAGTAATGTGGAGTCGTCTGCATATAATGTGGTTAAACTGTCAGATAGAATCAGAAGTAAATCATTGATATATAATAAACACAAGACTGGCCCCAGAATTGAACCTTGCGGTACCCCTAGTAAGTTAATATCAGTTGTTGAGAAAACAAAATTCCTAGATTCAGGCATTTAAACCAATCATGAACAATGCCTTTTTTTCCATAACTATTTAATATGTCAAGAAGTGTATCAGATTTAACACAGTCAAAGGCACGACTAAAATCACAGAAGATTCCCGTTGGACTCTCTGCTTGTTCAGTGCCATCTAAAATATCTTCGTAGAATGATATAATTGCAGTCATTGTAGAATGTTGTGCACGAAATACATGTTGATTTTCATTGATTATATGGTTTTTATTTAAAAAATTTGTTAACTGATGAAGCCTAGCAAATTCTATTATTTTAGATATTACAGAGGGTACCGACAATGGCCTATAGTTTTCAATTTTTTCGGAAGAACCCTTCTTCAAAACTGTAGTAACAAGGGAGGTTTTTAGTCTGGATGGAAATTTTCCTTCTGCAAAAGATGTGTTTATAATATGTACCAAGGGTGATAGTATGTAAGGTCCTATTTTTTTTAACAATTCCAGAAATTCCATCAAAACCACACGATGGTTTGTTTTTCATCTTATATTTTATTATTTCTAGCACATCATTATCTGTTGTATGGTCAATGAACATACTGTGAGTTTGACTTTGAAAAGTATATTGAATAGAAGTGCCTGGGTCATATATTTTGTTTATAGTTTCTTCAGGGATTTCAATAAAACAATCGTTGAATTTATTTGCTAACGTTAATGGATCATCCAGAATGTCATCACCATCTTTTATTTTTTTTTTTTTGCACGGTTGATCTTCATTTCCTAATTCATTTATAATTTGCCATGTAGTTTTATTTTTATTTGTAGAGTTATTTATTCTGTTGTGATAAAACTGACTCTTGGTATTCTTGACAAGGGATCTATGTTCCGTTCTGGTCAGGTAAGAAAAGGGATTCAGATCCGCCAGATCCGCACTTATTCTGACATTTCAAATGCATATTGTGAAAAAACGTGAAAATGGAAATCTAAAAAATTTTGAACTTTAGAACTTTTAGAATTTAGACTCTCATCTCATCTCATACCCTGAGTATTCTTCTACAGAATAGATTGCTAATTTTGAGGAAATGTTTCATCTTGTGTAATAAAAAATGAACGTTAATATTAAAATGAAAATCTTGATGGCACATCCAGGTGAAAAGGTGGCGAACAAACAAATCGAAACTCTCTCGTTGGCTAGACCAACCTGAGAACTTAGTGATGAAATAATAAGCGGATCAAATTTAATACGGCCCAACTAGAGTTAATGCGAATACTGCTTCATGTACGGAAACCGATGATATGTTTTGTGCAGATATGATGTCCCCAGCAAACCTTTTAGCAAAGTTTATTCCCTCAGAGTGGATTATTTTCTGTTCTGAACCTCATTATTGCAACCTCTAGGGATTTGCGAGAAGTGAGTGTTGGCGCCTGGAAGTTTCAGGGGAGACACAGATGGTAATGATTTTACCATTAACGTAACTAGACTTAATGAGCTGCTAGTGATAATGTTTCTATTATTTTATTTAATAAAAGTATCTTGATGAATGAAATACATTACCAACAGGAGTGATTTTCAATCAATATTTATTTTCGTGAAGGTCTGATTGATGGAATACTGATGAAAAAGTGGATAAGGAGCCGAGTGATATCATGGTCAGCTTCGATGTTGTGCCATTTTTCACCAACATCCCACTGAGAGACTCACAGAGGGAGCTAACCAACAGAATGATCTTGTCGGACTCTCCAAAGCATGTCTCACGGGAAGTTTCTTTCAATAGAATGAAATTTTCAGACAGGAAACATTTTTAAATACGATTTTATTGAAAACTTTGAGTAATATTTTCAAGACAACAGTCATTTAAAAGTGATAAATTATCGGGACTAAAAACGTCAACATGTATTGAAAGTATTTGTTTTTAATATATTCCAGACAAAAATGTTGCTTGTATTTCGTTTCAAAATTCGTGTTTTCATGGCACATTCGATAGTATATCAACTGGCTTATTCTTGAAGAATCTTGTGACTTTTGATGATTCGATCTAAGAAAAGTATACTCTTTTTTACGAAATCCAATGAAATGTTTTTTGGTTTTTATTTTCCATTTTAATTATATATGTTCGTTGAATTTCGAAAAAACCCTAAATTGCACTCTCGTCCATGTTGTTTTTATATCTATATTGTAGCCCTCTTTTCATAGAATATTCTTTATAATTATAATCATATAAACAGCGATGTATATTCAAATAAATGTATGTTTTTGGCTACCCATCAATGATTACTTTTCTATTTCAGCTCCTTCACAATTCCCGGGCAAGATCCTGAATCTTCTGTAAATTTCTTCTATTGTTCTTATTACATTATTATTATTTCGATACAGAAATTCAACTTATTTTAATGTTACTTCCTGTCAGATCTACTGTCCTACGGTTTTTCCAAATGGTTATCCAATTATCACAGGTCACCACCTTTTTCTATCTCGTAATTTATTTATAAAATATATATCAGCGTTGTTTGTTTTGAATGGGTAGGTCATTCCACACATTAAAATCTTGGTGAATCACCAACTTCGAGCAGAAGTACCCGACAAAGTCATAACATCGTTGATTTACCGAAACAACAAAGCATTCGGACAGTGAGTATTACTCAGTTTCAACATCACTTCTTTCAATGCAGTGTTGAAAAAAGTACTATAGTTTCGAGAAAAAATTCCTAGGTGAGATAGGATTTTTCTTCATTCATTTCATTAAGTAGTCACGATTAATTCAAAAATGATGAATTGCTTAAGATATGTGAATCATTATTTTGTGAGTGACAGATACAAAACCTTGCAGAACTTATTTAACAGTTTAGAAAAAAAAATTGTGTTATTGGACATTCATATGTTATCACTTACCAAATAACCTACGTCATACTTCTGAAACAATAACTTTTTCTTTTTACGTATATTTAGATATTTTTTTCTACAACCACACTCCAAAACACGCTTCTCTGTATAGTTTTACGTTCGCAAACATGATTATTTCTTACAATAACTGATATTTTACTTTAGTGTACCGCAAAGTGACATTTCTATTCCACAAAGTGACATTTCTGTGCCAACATTTTTCAATGCATAATTTCTAAGCAATTTCATGACAGCAAGGTGAATGTATATTTTAAAAAATTCTACATTTTGAAGAGACATTCGATCAGGCAATTTCAAGAAAGAATAGACAAAGTCTATTGGTACAAACTCATAATATTCTGAAAAAAAATCATGAACATCACTACTGCTGTCTCAAATACCCACATAGACACTATCCATTACTATAGGCAACGGAGCAACATCTATCGAATCATTTGAATGTCAACAAACGTCAAGCATAAAAAAAAATATTTGTAAAATATTCTTGTTCCATAATTTTTCAAATGAGATTGAAATAAAATGGATAGCGACAGTTCTGTGCTCATTGTAACTGAATATTCAGAGGAAATAGAAAATTTTTCGTATGAATCGTGATAGCTCTCATACCATATATCAAGAAGTCAAAATAAATGAATATTTGAGTGGAAAACAAGAAATAAAAAGTGTTGTCCCCCAAGGAACAGTTCTTGGTCCCCAGCTATTCCTTCTGTATATAAATACCATGCTGAGTCTTGATATTATATCATACGCCGATAATACTGTGCCACTCTTCACAAATCACATTTGGGAAACAACAAAAAAACAGGCAGAGGAGGGACTTTACAAAATAAAATGCTGGTTGGACAATAATCTGCTCAGCTTAAACTTCCAAAAAAACAAATTCATGACCTTCTCAGATACTACCCTAAATCCACCTGTTTTCACCACATTAAAATATCACTCCAATTGCAGACTAAATTCATGTACATGTCAAAGAACTATAGAAAAAACTGAAAATACTAAATAACTTGACCTAATTAATGATTAACAATACACTGGAGTGGGATAGCCACTCTGACTACTTAACCAAAAGACTGAGAAAATTGATATACACGTTTTATGAACTATAAAAGATTCTTCCAGTCCACCTTCTCGAATTATAGCATACAAATCGCTGGTGTAATCTATTTTGTCTTACGGTATTATCATATGAAGTGGTACTTACCAAAATCAACTAAAAACACTTATACCAACATATAAATGGATCTTGAAAGTTCTACTATCAAAACCAAGAAGGTCAACAACACAGCTTTCCTCAGACAAAAGATTCATGAACCTACACGAACTCTGTTTTTAACGTCTCCAAATTCACGTACAAAAATTAAATTGAGAAAAATTCAAGTAAAATCACCCCAAACAAAAACACTTTATCCCGAAAATTCATTAGTACAACAGGCCTAAAAATTTACAATTATCTACCCCAAGACTTAAAGTGTATACGAAATTTCAAAGTATTTTGCAACAAAACTTAAAAAATCATACTTGATAACAGAGGCAATCAGCCCTATTCGGTTAAAAATAACGTCACCGTTATTCGCCATTTCCGTTATTTTGCTATTATCAAGCAATAGCAAAATAACGGATATGGCCAATAACGGTGACGTTATTTTTAATGGAAGTGATACAGCATAGGGCTGAATATCGATTCAATAATATGACGAAAAAAAAAACAGTTCAAACACCCATGTTCTGCTCCTCTTAAGCATCAACTAAACAACTCAAAATGTGTATTGTATATTGAGGTAGTTACTATGTATAATATTATTTTACTTATATTATTTTAATGTAAATCTCTTTACATAATTTAAATCTGTCAATTAAGGATAAGTATCTTCATATAAAACAGTATAATTAATTTAACTTTAAAAAAATATTTATATTTTTTGTGTTTACTGATTTGGAATAAGTATTTTTCGTTTATATCGATACAGGTAATTCACTTGATTTTAAAAACCTTACTTGCACTGGCACACTACAACTTCTCCAGAAGTGAGGTGCAATGTATTCATATTAAATTATAGCATTTTCACTGAAATGTAACATTAGATTAATAAAATTATCTATCTATCCAATTATCTACAGGGTGTTCCAAATTAAGTCGGCACCATTTCCAACTCCGTTATTATTGATGCTACGAATTCGGTTAAATGGGCAAACTAGTAGCATTTTTAATGGCCTTCATGATGCTGAAAACAAAAAAAAATTCAGTCGCGTTTGCAGAGAATTTCATAAAATGATATTTCTTTCAATGGAACACCCTATATTTTTTCATGCATTTCGATTCGTAATAACATTCTCAACAACAAAACTCATATAACCTTATGAGGAATGACCTAATCGGCGTTTTTTGCTGTGCTTCATCGTCGATTCAGGAACAATGGAACAGTTTTTGAGAAGAGGAGAACTAAAAAACGTTTTGTAATATCTGAAGATACAGAAATTGACGTTTTACTCTACTTTGAGGTATATTCAAATAATTCCATCAGAGATTTATCTAGAGAAATAGCTGTTCCACTGTCTGGTATTCAACGAATTCTGAAGAAACATAACATTTCTCCTTATAAGTTAAGACCAGTGCAAACACTAGAACCTAATCATCCTGAGAGACGATTGGGGTTTTGTCGGTGGTTTATGAATAAATGCAGACAAGATCCAAACCTCTATAGAAATATTATATGGAGCGATGAGGCTAATTATTCAAATCGTGGGATGTATAATAGAAGTAATTTTCATCATTTAGAAGCAGAATTATGGGCCATTTTGCTACCATGGTTCTTTGAACGGACCCCGTTACATTAATTTATTTACAAGGGTGTTGGAAGAGTTTTTCGATGATCTTGATCTGGAGGCTCGTCAGATGATCTATTTTCAGCAGGATGGAGCACCAGCACATAATGTCAGTGGCGTAAAAAGAATTCTGCGAGGCTGTTTTGGAAACAATTGGTCCTGTTAAGTGGCTCCCTCATTCACCAGAGATGACACCTCTAGTTTTTTTTTTTGAGATTTCTGGAAAATGAGTTGTACAAAATGAAACATAATAATGTAGATCAACTAATTTTTTTTTGTTTTCGGCATCGAGAAGGTCTTTAAAAATGCTACTAGTTTTCCCATTTTTAACTGAATTCATGCCGACTTAATCTGGAACACCCTGTTTATCCTATACTATAAAAATATTCAACTCTTGAAAGGTTTTCCCTTGTTTCAGAAAAAATGTACATTTTGCTTCTACTACTCCTATGGGTATCATCAAAATGTGCTGGGAATTTCTGTGGGGTTTTTTCGCTCAGCTTCCACTGCTCCGGTATAACACAAGAAGATTTTTTGCGGTATTCTTTCAAGAACGAAGATGATATGACGGATATCACAACGATAGAAATTAGCAACTCGAATTTCACGGCAATTGAGTCTTTCACTTTACCAAGGCCCTTCATTCGGAATGCCATACAAATCTTGTATTTGAAGTTGGTAAATTCGAGAATTGAGGATGTAGGCGAAACCGCCTTCATTCATTGGTATGCAATTAAATATTTGGACTTGAGCAGAAATAGTATTCACAACATTTCTTTCTTGAAGCATTTGCCCTCTGCTGTTTTCAAAGTAGACCTCAGCCATAACGAATTGACAGTCCTAGATTTAAACTTGGTTCAATTTGAAGAAATTTCCTTCAGTCATAACAAAATTAATTCCCTGAAACGGATCAGTGGTGATCGCCACTACTTCAAAATGATTGACCTGAGCTACAACAATCTTGTGACCTTCGATGAATTGGATTTGAACGCATTTAGCACTTCTCTGGATATCAGTTATAACCGATTAGAGAAAGTGTTGTTGGACAGTTTCTATAGAATGAAGTATACTGTGAATATAATGGGAAACAATATCAGTTCCTTCGGACCAAAAAACAGAACAAATTTCTGGTGTAAGAACATTTTGGCAACAAATCTTTCAGCGGACACTTTTGCATACATAGAAAATTCCTTAATAATGAATGGATTAGAGATTGGGGTATTGGACGAGGAGTTTTTGAATTTGAAGAAGTTCAAAAATCAATACAATTCCTGTTACAAATTCATCGTTAACTTGTCAAATTCTTCTATAAATGCCATATCTCAATCCTTTTTTAACGATAATTGTGTATCCGAAATCAACTTGAGTTACAACAATATCACCAATCTCGAAAAGCCAATCTTTAAAAACTCAAAAGTAAATGTTATCAATTTGGCATACTCTGGGATTAGAACCATCTCAAGAAAAACTTTCGAAGGTGCGGAAGGATGCGCTGAAATAGTCTTGAAAGGCAATTTCTTAAGAGTTGTTGATAATATTTGTGCTGGTTCGTCGTCTATCGAGAAAATTGATTTGTCGTACAACAAAATCGAGAAAATAAATATCGAAACACTGGTTGGGTGTTATGGATTAAAATCGCTGGACTTGTCATACAACTCCATTCACTCTATAGAACCAGGTGCTTTCCAGAGATTGAGTGAGTTGCGAGTCCTAAATATGAGCAATAATAACATCACTTTTGGAAATACAAAGATGTCGAATCTTTCGCACATAGAAACCATCAATTTATCGGATAACAACATGGAAGTTATTGAAACTAATGCTTTCATAAATTTGTCCTTATCGTACTTGACAATCTTTAGGAACCCAGTGAAAGTTGTGAAAGCTAAAGCATTCAATAATCTATATCGTTTACGTGTTCTGAATCTTTCAAAAATAGGGATAGAAGTCCTAGAAAGACACGCATTTTTCGAGTTATCTTGTATTGAAACCATAGATCTGACTGACAACCGACTATCAACAATCATGAGCAATACATTCAGCAACCTATCAGTGAGAGAAATATTGTTGAAGGGAAACCTGATTCATACTTTGAAAACGCTAGCATTCCATAGATTGCCTAAATTATCAAATTTGGATCTATCCACACAGAAAATCACTGAAATCGAATATTCTTCGTTTTCGTTCTTATCCATGGAAAAGTTGGATATGAGATACAATAACATAAGCAGTATTGGAGGACATATTTTTGACAACGTTTCAGTCAAACGACTACACATCCATGAAAACAAGGTGACAAAATTATATCCCATTAGAAATAATGTGAAGATAAGAGAACTGAGTTTGGAACTCAGAGGGAAATTACGCGAAGGGGCTATATCCAACATATATTTGGAGAAATTATTTCTGGTCAACTCCTATATTGAGGTAATTGAAAATGGTTCCTTTGATGGAGCGTACAACTTGAACGAGCTGACTTTAAAAAATTCCAGCGTATTTTCTTATCAGCCAGAATTTTTGAGGAATTTATTCAACTTGAAACACATTGACTTCACCTCTTTCATGAGCAAACAACAGAAAATTGAACCATATATGTTCAGCGATATTGGGCGACTCAAGAGGATGAGTTTGAATCATTTGGGTTTGACGGAGATTGAAAATCGGACTCAAGCAGTTGGAAAGTCTCTCATTGGTGGGCAACCGTATGACCAAAGTCAATTTTCTTGCCTTCAATGGGTTGGAACGATTATTGTTACTTAATTTATCTGCTAATGAATTTATATCCATTGATTTGTCTTTCATCAAAACTCTTCCGGAGTTAAAAACGTTAGATTTGAGTAACAATCAAATAAAATATTTTACATGTCATTTAAAGAACGATCAGAGTCGTAACCATCTCACCACATTGTATTTGAATCATAATAATTTATCTCATATCAAATCTGAAACATTTTTGAACTTGTATACATTGGAAGCTCTATATTTGAATAATAATATTATTACCCACATCGACTCTAACGCGTTGGCGCACTTAGAGTATCTGAAATATTTAAATTTAGAGAACAATCTCATTCAGAAGGTATTACCAGACACATGCAATCGTCTGAAGCGTTTGGAATCTTTGCATTTGGGAAATAACTCCCTAGAAGATATTCCACTGAATATATTCCATAATCTTGAAATTTTAGAAAAACTTTACTTAGACCATAATCATTTGGTTCCTTTTCTTAGTGGAGTATTCAATGGACCACAACATTTGAAAATCTTAGATGTTTCCCACAACAATCTTCATGCTATCAAATCGCTAGATTTCACTCCTCTCAGATCATTATCAAGATTGGTACAATTGAATTTGGATAGTTATGGATTGGAAGATGATTTCGAATATAGCAATATTAGGAATTATTTTCCATATATCAACACTATAAACATCAATTATAACCATTTCTCTTGTAAAAAGTTGTTAGATATGTTAAAATTTTTCGATAGAGTAAAAATTGAATACACACCCCTGAATCCTGAGTATGAAACAAGCAATTATTTTGGAATAACATGCTACGATTCATATACAGAAAAAATACCATCGCCAAAATGATAATTTTTTGGATTATATTCTAATATTAGGATAGAATAAGGCATACATTTCATAAACTGAGGACATTTTTTATATTTCACATCACGCTTCAGTAGTCATATAGTGAAGAACAACATTCTGGATGAATAGTATAGTTATTTCAGTCCGGTCATTTGGTATTTCAACCCGGTAGGTGTTCTGGGAGTCTTTAAAATATGTGATTTCGTAAATTTCAACTTGCTCTTTCAGAATTTTCACTCTGTCATCTCATATATTTGCCACTCAAGATAGCAATTGAAAAAGGTTGAACATTTATGAAAAATTCTAAATTCATGATGATGTTGATTTTCATTTCAGAAAACAAAGTATGTGTACCTCGTAGTAAAAGTACATTCCCAGACTTCAATTCACATTGTCGTCCGGAAATGTATTGATTCAACTACTAGAGAGACAAAGTACTATTTCGTATGATTCTACAATGTTCAGAAATATTCGAACGAGTATGCAGATTTTGTCACCGTATCACGTCACTGACTCCTTGATGCATCCAAAATGGGTGGTACACCAGTTCTTAGAGAGAGAGAAAGAGAAAGACATATTACGAAAATAAGATAAAGAAGGAATACTAGAAATAGTACAAACATTTTCTGAAGAGCTGTTTCACATAAATGTCCTTCTCTGAAACCAGCCTGATTTATTGATGATGGGCCATTTTCAATTATAAGTTGACTCAATTGTTGATGAACCACTAGCTTCAATATTTTTTCAAGACAAGATAATGTAGTAATGGGCCTATGCTTCCCAAGTAACTTCGTCCTTCCAATTTCTAGTATAGGTTTTATCAACAATGTTTTCAGAACATCTGGAATTTGAGATTTTGTCAATGATGTGTTGATACATTCAGTAAGGGATAACCAATATTATCAATGAAATTTTTAATCAATTGGAAGTTGATTTTGTCACTTGAATTGCAAGGATTCAAATGAAGAGTTTCTGTATTCAATATGACTATACTAGTTGAATTTTTTTCTAGGATCTTCTATACTGTTGACGAAATATTCATTGAAAATGCTTTTCATCAATCATACCACCGTTAATTTCAACTGATTGAATGGGATTGTCACATCGAGGATTAACTACTTTTTCCAAAGTCTTCCACATAAGTCGAGAATCATGTTTAAACAATATCACAAACAATAATTTGTTTTTTCGACTTGTGCGTGCTGGGAATAACAAGGGCCATACCGGTCAGCGTGCGATTCCAAGCACGGTCTTCTAATGAACCAGAAATGCAAATTTCAGAACACGAGCATATAAAAGTTACTACTGTGCACATTGCAGCTAAAAAATTAGTGATAAGCCATATGTCCAGAATGTAAAGTGGCATTTTGAGCAATATTAAGAATTGTTTCAAACTTCTCCATACTACATATCGTGCTCATAGTAGGCGATGTTACACTATATGTTTTTGCATTACTTGGTTTAATTTGTGATTACTGATTTCGAATCATATGAATAAATGGGCTGGAAACAATCACAGATTTGAAAAGGTCTGACCCTCAAAGAGTTAACGGCTTGACCAATCTCCGCTTCGCGTTGTTCGGTCATCTGCAGTTACGTACAGAAAAGTGCCACTTTTCGCACTCGTTAGGTTAAGTACTACTGGTGGTACGAATTCTATTCACCTTGTACAAGTACTGTTTTAATGTTTTTTGGTAAGTTAATGTTATATTTTCCTTTTATTTTGCTATTTTTCATGACTTTGTCGATCAGATTTGTTTCTTCTGATAATAAAGCATGAAGGATTGATGGTTGATTGATTGATTTACCATAAGAAGTGAAAGAGGGTTGAAATATTTATTTTCACACACCATGTGAGACTAAATAATGTGCTACTATGAGTGGAAGGCTAATACAAATAATGAGTAGTTTTTTATAGAAGATCAGAAACAAATAACACAACATTGAAAATATTTCACCCAGTTCGCTCATATTTCCACATCACGCCATATGGGAGATGACTCACTGAATGCATGAAAAGTAGAATCGTTCCTGATGCTCTCTATAAAAAGTGAGGACGGTTTTGAAAAGGCCACTCTATACTGTTTGCAGACAAACACAACATAATTTTTTTCACTCTTTATGAAGCGTAGGAACAACCTTCGAATTGAGTATTCTTGTACCCTATTCATTCTTAAGTTGTTTGCGGTCCTGGAGTTTGAAAACGGAACGTAATAATACACAGCTTCTGGATTCATAACTGAATACAACTGAATATTTCATGTAGAATGTGAGGATTTTCTGCGCTCAACATTTTTTAATTTTTTGAACGAATATTCCAATCATACTCTATCGTCAAGCTGCATTCTTGTGATCTTAATACTGAGTGGCCTATAATATCGAAACGAAATACAAAATGTGTGAGGTCTATTCTATGGATGAATATTTATTAGATTATTATTATATTATTTTGATATCTGGATCAAATTATATTACTGTCATTTATAGCTCTTTATTGATTTATATAATATCCCTCAAGACAACCTTCAAATAGAGAAAATAGGTAGCTAATAGTGTTATCATATCTACTTTGATCCGCATTTTCCCAAAGTCCTGAACACTTCGTATAAGAATGTCTGTATACAAAGCTAGTTGAGATGAGTCTTCAGTTGAAGAGTTTTCCTTCGAAATGATGAATATTCAGCAATCTCACTCTGGAATCTATATTCAGCAAACATCATAAACAAGCAGACCGAGTTCCTCTTTAGATTTTATAACTACTTAAAATAGTCGAAGAATTCCGATTGAAAGTTCCTGCTTCAACTTTTTGAACAAGAAATCGAGATAACAAAGTTATCGTTTTCTTTCAATATCCTCTCCAGTCCACAAAAATGGGTGGGATGAATGAAATTCACGAAGTTACTAAGGAGATGCTTCAAAGTTTATATTAAAGAAATAATGCGAGCTGAATAAGGAAATTAGTATACAATAGAGAATGTATACAACCAAAGGATAATATTATTTTGATGATACTGGACGCTTGTTGGGAATAATCGCGCTCATATAAACAATGCGTAACAACATCACCATACCATATCTCTATTTGAATCAGAATCAATTTCAGATTCCGTGAACATGTTCAGAAAAGATTAAATTTTACAAATATGAAAATGAAAAAGTTTTGAAAAATTTTTGGCGGGAAATAACAGCTCCTAAACTCCGGATGAACTTTTCAAATCGAGAATGGTTGGAGATAGAGCAATTCTCCGGGCGCCAATCGATTCAGAATGACGAAATTGGTATACTCCGTGAATTTCATGATGATCAGCAAAAAAAATATTATTACTCGAAAAAAGTCCGAGGGGTATACCTACCCCTAAAATCATGAAAAGTAGGAAGTCATCAGATTTACTTCAAATTAGCACTATGTACTCAAAATTGTATGCTGACTCCAAAAATACATGATTTGGATATGCTCAGATACGAAGGGTACCATAAAATAGCAATAAAACGTCGAAAATTATCTCGCACCATCAAATTTTTTATTTTTTTTATCTCTATCATTTCGGAAAATCGCCAAACACTCTTCGTGCTTTGTTTTGTCGAGCTGATTCCGAATATGTCATCAAAAATTTAATTGGATGAAGGATTTCGAAAAAAATACCAATTATTTAGTCAAAGTCGCAATAATTGTAATTATTTCATTTATTCTGAGTCAAACTCAAATTTTGATATAAAAATCGAAATCAGCTCGTCGAAATACGTGAGGAGGCTGTTTGTGATTTTTCAAAGAATCAAAAATTTAAATTTTTTTTTTCAACTCTAAAATCAAGAGGATCCGAAAACAACTACCAAATCTCTATGTGACTTGTAATCGACTTCAAATTTGGTGAGCATATGGAAAATAGATTGAATTTCACGAATTTTTGGATAAAATACTTAAATAAATGTTTCGCCAGGAAATAACAGCTCTCAACTTTTCAAAAATTCTTGCACCAAAAAATTTTTTAATTTTTTTATTTCTCATATTTCGGAAAATCGTAAAAACCCCTCATACGTATTTTGTCGAGCTGATTTCAAATATGTCATCAAGTACAGAATCGGATGAAGAATTCAGAAAAAAATAACAAATATTGCGTCAAAATCGAAATAATTGTAATTATTTCGTTAATTCTTGGTCGAACTCAAATTTTGATATAAAAATCGAATTCAGCTCGTCGAAATACGTTGCGATTTTTTGGGAAAAGAAAACAAAAATTATAGAAAAAAGTTCAACTCGAAATTGCATAGGTTCCGTTAAAAAACTACCAAAAATTTGGTAGGCATATTGAAAAGATTGAATTTTACGAATATCATGATTAAAAACCTCAAAAAGGTTTTCGGCGAGAAATAACAGCTGTCAACTTCACATGAACTTTTCAAATCGAGAACGGTTGGAGATAGAGCAATTCTGCGAATGCCAATCGATTCAAAATGATAAAATTAGTATACTTTGCGAATTTTGAGTCGATCAAGAAAAAAAAATCATTATTAAAAAAAGTCTAAGTGACCTACCCCTAAGAATCATAAAAATTAGAAAGTCATCAGATTCACTTCAAATTAACAGTATATACTCAAAATTTCATGCTGATTCTGAAATGCTCAGATACAAGGTGTACCATAAAATGGCGATAAAACGTCAAAAATTCTCTAGCATCATCAAATTTCAGAAATTTTTTATTTTTCGTTTTTCGGTGAAACGAAAATTTACCTCCAAAGTATTTCGTCGAGCTGATTCCGAATATATTTTCAAAAATTGAATTGGATGAAGGATTAAGCAAAAACTGGCAATAATTTCGTCGAATTCTCATAAATTGTTGTTATTTCAATAATACTTGGTTACTCAATTTTTGAAGCACAGTTCCACATCTAATAGTCAAAATAAGTGAGAAAGCGGTTTGCGATTTTGCGAAAAATTTTCGAAAAACGTTCAGTTCGAAAATGCAGAGGTTTCGTGAAAAGACTACCAAATCTCTATATGACTCTGAATCGACTTCAAATTTGGTGAGCATATACCTACGAAACAGATTGAATCTTACGAATATTTGAATAAAATAGCGATATAACGTCAAAAATCCTCTAACAACATCCAATTTTTGTACCTAATTCTTTATTTTGAATTTTTCGGAAAATCGCAAACCCTCCTCAAACGTATTTTGTCTAGCTGATTCAGAATATCGCATCGATAATTGAAGGGTCAAACAAAATAGAGAAATACTTTATGGTCGAAATCGCAAATATTGTAGTTATTTCGTTATCGTCGAAATCGTCCAGTTGAAATACGCTAAAGATAGTCTTTGTAGTCTAAAACTAAAAAAAAAAAACGAAAAAAAAGGGTCAACCCGAAATTGTAGAAGTTCCGAGGAAAGCCGACCTTTTTCATGCGAAATGAGTGATCACACAGTGGACAGTTTTATGAAAATGAACTAATGATTTTTTTTGTTAAACAGGCTGATATTTCGGTCGAAGACACTAAAATATGAAATGTTCTCGAGTAAAGTTTGCCTGAAGGATGATGGAGGTTGCAGAATTGATGCGAGAGTTGGAAGGTAGGGAGTTATAAACATGACAAAACTACCAAATACATTGAAGTTAAGCTCAGAAGAATGTTAAAAATAACGATTGAAATTCAATCAAGAAAAGTGAAAAATATCATTTCAAGGTATAGACGACATCCTCTTTTGTAGAACTCAGTGGAAAATTCAAATCTACACTTGAAAAAAGGAAAATAATGAGGAAAGACAAGGTGAGGCCGCATATGCAGTAGAAGCTACTTGGAGTTCATGATACATAATCCGCATAAAGATAAAGTGCACGAATGCAATAAATGTGCAAACTTATCACAGACAACGAAAATTTCTCAAGATGAGTTCAATTCTTTTGCGTTGATATCTTTCGAGGCAAACAAATTTTAAACAAATTCGCTGATATTGTTCTGGAAAAGGCAGGAAAGTGACGCTCTGGTTGATTTATTGCAAACCGAACATAGCCTAACTTAAAAAATTTAGAATTCTGATTTTTGTGATCTCTATTCATACGTCTTCTGTCCCTTCCAAAGTCGAATGATGGTATCCCATGCATGGGCGACTAATTTACATACTAATCCTTCGTTAGCAATTTATTGTTCAATTTCATATGGCTATTATAAGGATATCCTAGAGTGATTGTGTGCTGGAAAATTACTCCTATGACACCGTTATACTCAAACAAACGATTATTGCTGATGATAACTCAGAAGGTGACTATAAAGTGAGGGGGCCCCTTTTCCTCTGCTAATGCTCAACTGAAATTTATCATTGTTTCTGTTTTCTATGACTATTTAGCTCTTTACATAATGCAAATATGCTGCTACCAGGTTAAAGCTGTTTCTAGAAGGAACACGACAGTATAATGTTTCCCAGGAAGGATGGAGGAATGGAATGGTATTCTTGTTTTTTTTCCGTCTGGTATGAAATTTGTTCATGGGGTCATCGTTAGATTCCAAACATTTCCTCCATGGAATTTTTTAATAACTTTGGTAATTTGATTTGATTTGGCACTACTGATATTTTTTTTGATTCCCGCCAAATATATGCTCACGTGATACAAGTAGCATCGGATTCATTTGTTGTCGGAAATGTCGAAAAAATTGTCACAAAAAATAAAATTGATAAAAAAAAAATTAAAAATTTATGAAAATTCATCGATATTATAAAATACGACTACTACCCAAAAACATTACCATTTCATATACGAAAAATCTCCCATATTTGTTGCTATCCGCCTTTACAATCTGTTGCTAACTGATACGACAAACCTGCCACCAGACATTTTCAAAAAAAATTACTTGTTTTATCAGAAAACTGTTAATACGAGGTAGATGAATTTACACTTGAATTGAGCGATATGAGATCGTGTTTGTAATTTTCAAAATGTTCTGTCTCAGTAGTGCCATTCTTTATTATTTTTATATTAATGTAAAAGTTTCTTATATTTGTGTGAATTTTTTTCTATATTCGTGTGGATTATTTTTATTTTTTTCTAGACATTGGGCCATAATGCTTATCTGTTCATATAATTGAATTTAATTAAAATTTTTGAATGTTCTATTATTCAAATCACATACTGCAGTGCCTGTACACGTTATATTTCATTTCGTTTCATATATATCTATATGGATGACTTGTCCCATCTACAGAATCTGTAGCAGAAAGCATTAATAAACTCCATCAATCTATTTATCCATCTATCTATGCCCAGATGAAAGGGGGAAATTTTCTAATGGTAGAAAATCTGAATTAGTCATGTCTATGTAAAAAATCATCTCTAGTAGCTTCAAGATCACAAAAACAACCCGTAGAATAATTTTGTAACCAGATCGCGAAAATCCAAGTTTATTATAATAGTGCGGATGATGGAATTTTAAATTACCGCCAACTAGTTTGGAGAAAGAAACGAACAAAACCCAGTTCTGATTTCTCGAGACCAACGTCACTGTTATTTCCATACAAAAATTTAAATCCCCATTGTCTATTCCTAATTCCACTCTGAAAATTTATTGTTTTTCCCTTTCGTCACATTGCGGCGATCGAGATAAATGAAGATGGAAAAATCATTAATTAATTCAAAACGTTCTTGCAGTTCCGCTGTGGTAGTTTATCATTTCAATCGATCTAGTCTCCTCTGCTGACGAGGTGTTGATTCGAGCGGAACTTGCTACATGTCAGTGGCATCATGGTATCTATGAAGTGATCGTTCATTGTTTAACTTCCCCACAGCCAACTAGCTCATTAAGAAACTAATGATAGACTAGCACTTTCGTGCATGAAATGAGGTGGAATGATTGACATCATGCTCTACGAAGATTGAGCGGATAAATTCAGATTAGGCACCGTCAGCAGGTTAGGGGGGTTACATATCGAATACAACATTGAAGTTTCTTTCAGAAGACCGGAATAAATCATCGATGGTGGCTAGAGTGATACAAAAACAGTATGACACAATGGAATCAGCTATATCAGAAATGCATTTGTGAAGAATAGAAGGTACCACATTACCTCAAATATTTCGAAGCATTCCATAACTAAAATATACTGGATTATTAGTGTAGTTGATAAGATAAATGATCAATCTTTCTGTACAAACACGGTGTAGAAGAAAAAAAACGGTTATTCCACAGCTCATTCATGACAAAAAAATCGAATAAATATAGATCAGCCCGCGCTTCGTTACCGATCCACAGGGTGTTGAAATTTCGAGACTTTTTTTGTTTTTTTCTTCATTACTTCTGCATTTCAGATAATCAGTTCAAGTTTGGAAAACAGTTAACGCTGTTAGGGCTCACATCAATGGCCATGTCTGTACACTAAAAAAAAGTTCGGGGGAGAAGAAAAAGGAATATGATCTCTGAAAAAAATATTCCCCTGAAGATTCTCCATTTGATATGCACGGAGAAATGAATGATCTGAAAACTCTTATTCTTGTTCCAGTCCATAATTTCCAATTTTCTATTGTGGTCTAGAATTTCGTATATGTTCGAGAAGTGATATTTTTCAATATAAATAAAAATATCTCAAAAACTGTAGGACTGTTATGATATGATTTGATAAGAGAGTTTTTTTTTATGTACCTGGACCCGAATATCTATCGTAAACAATTAGGAACTAGCAAAGTCAACAAGTACGTTAACAAGTAAGATCCTATTGAGATTTCACAACCTATAGAATATTTAAATAACGTGTTTTCTGATCGTTGGAGTGGTCGAAGAGAATGGCCTCCTAGATCACCCGACATGACACCTTCATATAGTTTTCCGTTCTTATACGTGAAAAAAACAGTTCCAACGTCGTCTGGAATATTGTCAAGAAGTTGTTGGTGGAAATTATTAATATTTAGTTAGATGATATCGAGGTTACTCTTTATTTCTTCCTATTGAAAATTATTAGTCTGCAAAATTTGATTATATAACTAAATTATTTATGATGTCTTTTCAACAGTTGAGTGCAGTAACCAAATATCAAATGAAATTCAGGGTTTTCCAATCAAAATTCATTGCGGAAGGGTAACGTAACTTTCAAGTGCGGTTCGGTTTCGATGTTTGGTGGAATACTCGGTCGTAGAATCATTGGTCCAATAGTATTTAAAGGACCCTTGACTGGAGCTAGAAACTTAGGATTTCTACAAAATGAAATTGCGGACAGGTTAACTAAACTACCTGTCCATTCACGACAGGGACTGTATTTCCAACAAGATGGAGCTTCCTTCCCATAATTCGAAAATAGTAATTGATTATCGTCAACAGGCATTCGAAGAAAACGTAGTTTCGACGAATGGTCCTGTGCGATGGCCTGCTAAGTCACCTGATTTGACGTCTTTTGATTAATTTTTTTGGAGACTTTTGAAAAACATTCTCTATGCAACCGCCGTTACAACCCGCGCGAAGGCCTGGATTTGCGAGTAAGACGTGCAGTTAATAGTATAACGGCCGAGCAATTAGCGAACGTTCTTCAAGAAACAACTATGCGAGTTCAGAAGTGCATTGATGCTAAAGGACAGCATTTCGAACAATTGCTGTGATATTTTGTGTTAATTTTTTGAATTCCAAAGCGACCTTAGTAACTTAAATTGGAACAAAATTATAGTATTTGCTCATGAAAATCGCAATTTGGTATTTTTGATGGGATTTCGATATTTCTAGCATTAGACGGGTCAATTGGAATGAATCGGAACCATCATGGTACACTTAAATGACGAACTAATAATTAAATTATCAAAAATTTTGACGTTTGAAATGTCAATTATGTAATGGACTTAGAAAATTATGCAGATTTCAGAAATGTAATAATATATTGGTGTTCTATTCAAAAATCGAAAGTTGGTATCACTTCCGGCGAAAATATTTGTAGGTCATAAAAATGTTCATGGAATATCCCAAATATCAATCAATTACCTTCAAAACTAACGGAGATACAGTACCATGATCCTGTTACACCCGGTATACAGATGTGGTCCCTTTTTTTAAAGAAATGGCTTCGATTACTGAAATCTTCGCGTTTTTTCTCCACCTACTTGCACTCATGAATAATAGTGGTAAGGTTACATGTATCGCATTCTATTATCGAGGTCTCGCCTTAACCAAACATCCATCGCTACTGAGAAAACCCCACGTGCATGCCACATCCTCTCATCTCCGGTATGTTGTCAATTGAGAGAACAGGTATTGGATATCTCGTTTCCAATATACAGTAGAATTGAGCGAGAGGAATACGATCGGACTACTGATCGAAGCTCTCAATAACCACTTTCAGAACCATTTGTCAGTTTCTATGAGGTCTGTTCTGCACTGTTGTAGGTGTTGCATTGAATTACTGAAGCTTCCTTCATCGTATAGATGCAACAGTTGAGAATTGTTCGAGCGAATATATTCGGATGAATTTGAAAAATACGTCGGGTTGCAAAAAAGAAATGTGAACTTTTTTTCTGTTCTGATCCCACGAAAAGAAAAATTCGGTAATGTCCAGAGAACATCGCGTGTGTCGAGGAAAATCAGATAGGAATTGGTGTCCTTCCTGAATTACTGCAGACTGTATACCTTAAATCCTTCATAGGACTGGCCGGGATCCGTTTGTACAGTGTGGGCCAAATTGGACACTTTTAAATGGAAAGTCCTGTTTTCATGACAAACTTAATGGTCATCGTTTCTGAGTTACAGCATGTTTTTCGTAAATGTACAATTTTTTGAGTTGCTGTAACTTCTTTCCTGTAAAAAATTCCTTGTTTCTATGAGACTATTTCGAGAACACTTTTCAACGTAGAATTCAATGGTGTGAGTAACAATTTTTTTTAAATCTCAGCTTATATCCATAGTTGTTGTTGATAGAAAAATATGTTTTTTAAATGAGACACCCTGTATATTCCTGCATATTTCATTAGAGCTTAAACTTACCTTTTCAAAAGTGTAGCACACTTGATGTTTTGCTAGAGTCATCTTTGAAATAAAGAGCTTTTAGATTTTTTTTTCATGTAGACTTTGAAACGCACACTTTCAACAAGTAATATTTAGGGGTAAGGCACCATTCTGAGTCTATATGAAGAGTAAATCAGATAAGTATCTTACTCTTTCACCAAAACTAAAATACAAATACGGACCTAGGAAGTATTGAACACCTTTCGATGAAGATAATTTTGTTAACTACTAAAAATACAGTTCGATTATTTTATCTTTACCCATGCGTCATCAATTTATGACCGGAGAAATCACACACCCTCTATCGAACATCTCTTTCTATCAACCGGTATGAGCGAATCAAAATTCGTTAACATAGTGAAAAGAGATAGCCATAAAACCGACATTGTTTTACATTTCAACTAAACTTGCCAAACATTGTATTGACTAGCGTAGTACCATCAATTGCGTCATTGTTTTCTGTCATTGTGTATTGTTTGTCGCCAGTTTTACTTTGTTTTGCAGTGAAATATATTAAAAAAACTGTTTTTTTCAAAGCTAAACGTCTCTTGGAATCATTACTTCCAAAGTAAGTACAATACAATGTGTTTTATTCACAAATATTATTTAAAATTGCCAAACTCACAATTGACATTTGTGACTATAATACCGTACTGCCGGGATATTCACACAACAGTTATTCATAGTGTGAAAATCCTAATGAGAGGAAAAAACATTACCTAAATCTATAAATACAGGTAAAAACATTCAAAATATATTTTAACTCTTTTTTAGATTATGCCTGTAACTAATTCACAAGCACAGCAATTTGTATTGAAAGGGAAAGAGCGAATAGTGGACCTTTTTCACCACTTTCATCTATTCAAGAGGTAACAATTAAAATCACAAAAGAAATGTCATAACTTTTCATTATTGTATTTCAGAGAATTACAGATGCACTTAAAATATCTCGAAAAACGGTGTACATCAAAATAAGAAACGAAAATGAACCCATCAATACACGCTGAATCACTCATTTTGGAGATATTGCACTCCAACCTAGTTTTCCGAAAAACTTTTTTCGTTAACTGTTCGATCTACAGAAATTCCATTAATGTGGGTAAAATAGGATAGGATTTGTCAAACGGCTGCGGAGGAATGGATAAAACAACTTTCTTATATATAAGTCTGATTGAAATTAGAATACAGTAGGGAGGTCAAAAGATTCTAGTAAACTCATTGGGCAAATGAGGAAATTCCATGAACATTTCTCTGCCTCCATGTTTCATTATCCTATCAAACCTGTTGTCACTGGATTCGTAATAATTGTGTGCACGTCAAAAGGTAAGACCTCGTTAATTGTTGGCTCCCACAAGTTTCGACTACTGAGGGCTGCCGTTCGTAAGGGGACGACAGCTGGTTAATGGAAAAACCATTTTAAACAGATTTATTTCTTTTCTCCTTTGTTTCTTCAGCAATATTTTAGAAATTTGGAATATTGAATATGCTCAGTGGACGGCACTTTTTGGCATGTTTGGAAAATAGAGGATATGTCACACGGCATTCTGTTGGAACTAAAAAAAAAACTCTCATTGTCTGGTGATTCGCCATTTCCATGAATTTGAAAATATTAATTTAGATAATTTAGTACTTCATTATCCTATCTTATCACCTACACGTTGTAATTTTATCGGGATATTAGCCACGGCATTCTACATTTAGAAGTTATTTTGACAAACGTCTCGAGTCATTTCATATACATAACATTGATACGCACGAGTATAGATAAAATAATCGAACTGTATGTAGAGTATTGATAGTGACAGGTACTGGTGGGCAGACTACTGCCGTGTTATGGTAAAACCTAGTAACTTGAGATACTATAGCTTTTGAATTATTATGCTTCTTTGAAATTGGCGCCAAAAGTTACCTACTTGGAGTCAAATTTCCACCTATCTGAATGACGTAAGTGCCGTTTTCTTCATGGCTATAATTAGTATCTATTAAGAAAATATATTTATTTGATAACAAAAACTACTAAATCCAGTTACTAGGTTTTGTAAAAGTTGTTTTTCTGATTATCTAAAGACATTAATGTGATTACAAACACCAGTAAGTCTAGTTACTAGCTTTTGTATATTTTTATTTTGCGCGCGAAACTACAGTTATATGCCGTATATGTCGTTACTAGATTTTCCTAATTTTGCTTAGTATTGTTTAGAACGCCGTGAAAGACGTTAGTCAACTAAGTCAGTATTCACTTTATTTTTTGCTTACAGTGATTATAGTGGTATGGGTGTTGAAAATTAGTCGGAGTGTCTTTAAAAAGTAAGTTTAAAAAATACTATACTAAATAAATACTAGTTTTATACTCCATTCAACCTATACATGCGAAAAAAGTGAACCTTTGCATAGCAGCTACGGTGTGATTATAAAAGTAGACGGGGATGTATGTAGGACTCCTGGTTCTGTATGAAAGCAATTCACGGTGGGGACTGCCGTTCGATCCGTTTCGACCAATAGCTGCCCCACCACGTATGTATTATGTCTGTATTTTGTCGCATGTGTAGATTAAATGGAGTATAGTAATATTTTTGCTTTTTGAATTATTTCTGTTTTTGTAGCCACTAAATTTGGAAGTGCAAATTAATGAATTTTCTTACGCCCTCTGAGCAATATTTCTTCGTCGATTCTTACGTCAGTTCGTACGCTCTAATGCTCTTGAAATTTCCTGACGTTTCGGTCTAAAATCTCTAACGTTTTCAAAAACTAAGAAAACTTTAAAATATTTAAAACATCCAAAAATTTAAACCTCAAACTATTACATATCGGAGACTAACAAAGCCTTCTGAAAATGTTACCTACAACTCTTTAAATTGACAATAAAAAAAAAAACAGAAATATTTCAAAAAAAAAGACCACCACAACAATACCTACAATCTATTAACATCTTTTTACATATTTTCAGGAATCCTATTAAAAACTTGCCGAAGGAGTTATTTGTTAAAATGGAACGTTCTAGAAGTCGAAGATTGGTCCAGATGTGTTTGGAAGGGTATGAAATTTTAAAACTCAAATTCTGAAGGATTAAATATCTATTTAAATATATTTTTTAATCTTTCAGACTTCCTGTTGACAAAAACAGGCCAAATGCTGAATGTTATTCAGAGATAGATGACAGCGATAATGACCCAGACTATACTCCTGATAGTCCCCCAGAAAAGAAAAGACAATTTTTTCGACCTGAAGACTTGCTCACTGAAATTGAGGATTATGTTGGAAAAAAATCTGAAAACACTGAAGCTTCGATTATAGTACCTGCAATTGAGAATGATGTTGGAAAGAAAAAAAAACAAATCCTGATGCCTCGGTTACAGTACCTAAAACGAGAAGTAGATCTGAAGAAATTATTAACCACAAAGAATCTGATAAAGAAATAGAAAAAGCATGTCGTTTGCTGTTAAAGAATATTGTAAATAAGATTTCGAAAAAGAAAAGAAAAAATAAAAAGGACAGAATTGCGGAGAAATACTGCCGCCTTGTACTCAAAATTGCAGAAGAAAATGTTCTTTAAAATTCAACGAGATTTTACGAAAACAAGTAAGGACGAAATTTTGGAGCTTGAAATTTGCAGAAAGGAGGCTTTTCTTCGATGCTTATATAAAACAGATGAAAGTTGAATACAGAAGTCAAGAAGCCATTAACTCATTTACATTACTTCTTACCGCTTAAAAGCGGTGAAACACAGTTACCGGAAAATGTGCAAGTATGTAAGATATTTTTTTTTCATACATTGGGATTGAAAACTGATGGGATGCTAACAAATCACTTCAAGTCAAAAAAAAAATTGTGAAGAGGGCATTGCTAAATTGCAAGATGAGAGAGGGCTTATTTCACGACAAATACATCAGGTCCAAAAAGAAGAGACAGAAATTCAAATGATAGCTCACATTAATTCGTTCAATCCCTTAGTATCCATTATAATTTGATGCATTCTCCGAAGAGGCGGTACCTTCCTCCCGAGTTAACAATTAAATATATATGGCAAGATATCGTTCAACATAATAATAAAATATCTTATGACCTCTATAGAAAATTTTCGATAAACAGAATATTGGATTTTGTCGCCCATCCCATGATGAATGTGACATACAGTGTGACTCATTTAAAATGGAACCACCCCTGTAGAATGTGCATATTTAAATCAATCTCAATTTTTTTATTGAAATATTGAGCATGAAAAACTGTATCTTGACACTAATTTTCACAAGTTTAGTTTCATTTCCAAGGCACTCTATGGTATTTTTTTGTTTGCAAAAGTTCATTATGCAATTTTTGTTTTCAAATTTGACTACACCACTGGATTCGTAGTTGTTATAAATTAAAACTGTCAAATTTTCATTAAAAAATATTTGTTAACAACGAAGTTACAACAACTTCAATTTTGGAAACAAAGTATTTGTTTGTAATTTTTATTCAGATTATAGACATATTTGAGATCTGACAACACCGTCATCACCAAGTAGAACACCAGTGAATTTGTACAGTGAAAATCCGAAGTCAATAGCTCAATCCGTTCTACAGTTATAACTCCTGAAAATATGGTAATGTGAGAGATTTGTGGTGCAAGCGTTTTATAATAAAAATCTGACTACGCCACTGGATGTGTAAATAATATTCCCTTAAAATCATTCATTTAAGTGTCGATTATAAGTCTTTTCGAAAATAGCAGAAAATTAATAGTTCATTTTCAAGTTACGCAGTAGTAGACCAAGTTCAGAATCTCATGTCATGGGATCTCCCAATTGCGCTTTTACCAAATCTTGATAGAATCTTGAAGTATTAATGGTCATACTTGTAAGCTTTTTGGAAGTTTCCCAATAATGAATAATGGTACTTTTGAAACAGCGCACCTGGAAAATCACATTTTATGAGATTCTGAACTTACTCTACCTTCTTCCATAGCTGATGAAAACAAAATGAATACAAACAAGTTTCAAAGTATTTATTCAACAATTAATTGCCATTAAGAAAAAACTGATACTTGAATAAACATTGATTTAAAACTAAACATTTAAATTTTTGTGGCTTCTACCAAACCTCCATTAAGTTCAATACATTTATCGTATCTCTTCCGAATATTGTTTACACTATTTCTTATTTGTTGAACTGTAATTTCGGCACAAGCTTGTCGTATCCTTTGCATGAGTTCAGCTCGATTCGTTGGTCTTGTTTTGTATACTTTTTGTGTCAGAATACCCCACAGAAAAAAGTCTAATATTGTTAGATCAGGCGATCTAGGTGGCCATTCAATTAAGTCACTACCTCGTCCTATCCAATGATTTGGAAACTGGTTATTTAGCCACTCTTTAACAATCCTCGAATTGTGCACGGAACAGCCGTCGAGCTGAAAATATAAATTTACTCGTTCCGCAAGTGGCATTTCATCTATTTCGTCCGATAATTGGTTATTTAGAAATTCCAAAAAAATTTGCCCGTTTATGTTTCCATCAAAAAAATATGGACCTTTTATTCTATTTTGTACTATACCACACCATTGGTGCTGAAAGAAGCTTCATCACTAAACATTGTTCAGTTTAAAAAATTTCTTTTATTCAGGTACTCGCCTTGTGCCCACAAACAAAATTCCATACGTTTCACTTCATCACCTTCTTTTAAAGAGTGAAGAAATTTAGGTTTAATGCTCTTATTTTGTTTTGTTTAAGACATCGTCGAATAGTCTCTCTCGGTAAGTTTAAATCCAAACTGGCGACTCGTAAACTTCTGTTTGGGTGGTTTCTAAAATAATTTAAAACAGCACCTTCGTTTAAATTTCTTCTTCGGCGATTATTTTTTAAAATATGTTTGCTGACTGCACCGGTTTCTTCAAATGTTTTGTTAATTTTACTGACGGTGCTTCTGTCAATGGGAAGTCGATTTGGATGTCTGTGATTAAATATCCTAGCTGCTTCTCTTTCAGTATGATAATTGTCCCCAGAAATTCTCACAATTTCAATTCTTTCTTCTAATGATAATTGCAAAGCCATTATTAAATGCACGTATTCTAAAAACTATTATTTTATTTATGATTAACTGTCAAAATCACAGCCTACTGTTGATTGATTATAAAACCTTTGCATAATGAGTTCAGCTTCCTCAAATTATTGATATCTCCTCTAAAAGATTGTTTTAGCTGAGTTATGAAGAATTTACACGGAACAATTTTTGTCCTGCTCTCTGTTTTATTATTGAATAAATGATTTTCATGCTTTAAATCAATTTGATTTTAGCGGCTATGCGGAAGAATGTACCAAGTACTGCATAACTTGAAAATGAATTTTTAATTTTCTGTTAATCTAGAATACACTTCACGTAAACTACACTCACATGAATGATTTTGAAGGAATATTATTCACAAATCCATTGGCGTAGTCAGATTTTTATTACAAAACGCTTGCACCACAAATCTCTCACATTACCATATTTTCAGGAGTTATAACTGTAGAACGGATTGAGCTATTGACTTCGGATTTACACTGTACAAATTCACTGGTGTTCTACTTGGTAATAACAGTGTTGTCAGATCTCAAATATGTCTATAATCTGAATAAAAATTACATGGTATGCTTAAGTTGATACATTAGTGGTGATTAGCTCCAAACAAATTACAAAATTTTGGTATGTTACAAACTATTTTGAGTGCATTATATTTGAAATTCTGTTTGGGTAACATACAAACCACTGGATTTTGTAAAAATTCAGACAAAAACTGCAACTTAAACAAAGAAACTAGAACAATAACATCAAGTACATATTCAACTCGAAGGTCGGAAACGGTTCTTATCAATAAAAATACCTTGCGAGACTAAGGGGAGCCATACACTAGGATACTGCAGAAGTTAGAATGACAGAAACAATTGGAATGGTAATAGATGAAATAAGACAAACAAAACAAGAACTTAAATCGCTTATTGAAGCTGTAGAAGTAAGAATCACACTCAAAGTCGAAGAGATTAATAGAAGGCTGAATAAATTGGAGAAAGAAAATAAGTTGGTTCAGGAAAGAACCGAAAATCTTGAGAGGAAAATCAAGGAGAATAATATAATAATATTTGGACTGAAACATCCAGGCCAAAATATTACTATTGATTTCATCAGCAGAGAACTGGAAAGACTTGTTGGAATAGAAATACAGGCAGCAGATATAAATAATTTCTACACACTGGGGAAAACTGAGTCGTCTCCAATCAAAATAGAATTCATTTCTTTTTTGAAAAAGAAAGAAATATTGAGAAATACGAAGAAACTGAAAGGAACATCCATATCGATCGCGAATGATATGACATTTAAACAACGTGAAGACAGCAAAATATTGAGGAAGCATTTGAATCTTGCTAGACAAGATAATATTGAAAACTGTTTCATAAAAAATAATAAACTGTTTGTCAATAATCAAATATATAGTGTGAAGGACTTGAGCGGAACTGAAGAATTCTTAGGTATTGGAGAAAAATCCGCGTCCAATAGTGCTCCAGATACTCCAACCCCCCCACAAATAAACAGAATTGAAATACCTAAGTACATAAGAGAAACATTGTTTACGGACATCGTTAACAAAACCAAACCATCAATTCCTTCTCCGGGATCTTCAGCATCAGGACTCAAACAGAAGAAGGAAACAGAAGAAAAAACAAAGATTGAAACCCGGGCCACCAGAAATAGAACCGGTTCGAATTCATCTCTCAACAAATCCTAATATCTTTCTAATATTTCTATATCTTTTTTATATGTATATAGAATTCTAAATAATTTCTGAAGAGTTGCTTTGAAATCACTTATCAGACATACTTAAGATAGTGGTCTACTGGTGTTCAATATGGATCAATACATAAAGGACTTTCAAGTTAATACAGTAGAAACATACTTATTACAAAATTACATTGAAGCTAAAACTATACTGAAGGTGAATAATGAAAAAAACAACTTCAAAATATTACATAACAATATACGAAGCTTAAATAAGAACATAGATGAATTCAAAATACTTATTGAAAATCTTGAGGTTGATGTCGACTGCTTAGTTTTAACTGAAACATTGAAACTCCATGATCCAGATTTATTCAAAATTACTGATTACGATATGATATATAACCATGGAGATCTAAATCAAAACGATGGGGTGGTGGTGTATGTGAAATCACACTTGAAATACAAATATGAAATAAAAACTGTCAATACAATAAAACTTCTAGAAATCAATATTATCTCTAACAATCCAAATGAAAATATTTTAATAAGTGCATTGTATAGATCACCATAAACAAACGTAGATGAGTTCAATCGCCACTTGCAACTTTACTTTGAATCGCTTAATATCAAAATAAATAACTATTACATATTCATTGGTGATGTAAATATTGATATTCTCGAACAGGATGATCAGACACAAGATTATTTGAGTATATTGAGTGAGTTTGGATACGTTTCTATGATTAATACTCCAACAAGGGTACAGGGAAATAGTAGCTCATGTATCGACCATATCTTCATTAAACCAAAGTATAACAATGTTGATAATTTACTGCCTCTCGTTATACAAACATGTATCACAGATCACTACACTACAATTCTTCAGATTATTTCAGAGGTCCAAAAAGTTAAAATCGATAATGCGATATATAGAACAGATATTAACTACGACAAACTGAAAGACAACTTCCGAAATTTTTGCTGGGATCCTATTTATACAGAAGCAGACATCGAAATAGCAACAAAGAAATTTGTTGATATTACTATAGATATTGTTGGTAATTGTACAAAAAAAGTGAGAAAGAAAAGAAAACATCACAAAAAGGCACCTTGGATGACGAACGCTATACTCACATCGGTTAACAAAAAAAATTAAATGTTCAAAAATCTCCAAAAAAACTCTAATGATCTCAGATTGAAAGGTATATATATGAACTATAAAAATAAATTAACAACTCTAATAAAAAATGCAAAACAAGTCTATTACAAGAACATTATAAAGGGCAATAAAGACAACCCAAAAAAACTCTGGACGGTTGTTCAAAATTTAACAAAAACCCAGAAAAAATATGAAAAAGTAACAAATTTAAAAAATGAAATTGGGGACGACATCACTGATACTGAGGACATTCCAAATGAGTTCAACGAAACATTCACAAACATGGAAAAAAAATTGGCAAAAAATATAAAAATTGACAAAACGGTAAGCTTTAAAAAATACAGAAACTTAAACTCATTCGTTTTGCTCGACACAGACCACCAGGAAATTGAAAAACTAATTCGGGAATTAAAAAATAATAAATCACCTGGCTATGATGGTTTGAAATCGGAAACCCTCAAATCTATATCTGAGTATCTTGTCGAACCACTGGTATACCTTATAAACAAATGTATGTCAATGGGAATCTGGCCTTCTGCGTTTAAGGATACAATTATTATTCCAATATACAAGAAGGGTGACAGTGCCTTGGCCAGTAACTATAGACCAATATCACTCATAACAAATTTTACCAAAATATTTGAGAAAGTATTAAAAAAAAGACTAACATCATTCCTCAACCGCTACAAAATTTTATCTGATAAGCAATTTGGTTTTAAAGAAAAAGTGTCCACACAAGATGCCATCACACACTTGACAAATAAAGTATTTTCTGCTCTTGATAAAAGTATGCCATGTCTGTGCTTATTCATAGATCTGGCCAAGGCATTTGACACCGTAAGTCATCCTCTACTTCTAGAATCCTTAGAAGATATTGGAATAAGAGGAAAACCCCTGCAGTTGTTTGAAAGCTACATTTCAAACAGAACTCAAAGTGTCAGAATTGGGAATATATATGGCAATAATAACCTATAGAATATGGAGTTCCTCAGGGTACGGTCCTGGGACCAATTCTATTTTCAATATATATCAATAACATAGAATATAGAAAGTGGAGGTGAAGCCACAGGTTTTGCAGATGATACCGCTATTTTTTACAGAGCTACTAACTGGAACGAATTACAGATCAAAGTTCAAAACGATATTTCACATATCAAACATTGGTTTGATCAAAAATTATTGACCATAAACTGGGAAAAAACTCAGTACTTGCCATTTACCTGCTATGAATCTAACAAGCCAGAATTCAATTCCATAGATATAGGTGAAAAAGGATCGATCCGGCGTATACTACCGGCAAAAAGTGTCAAATAACTAGGAGTTTTCATTGAAGACCATTTAAGATGGGATGTCCATGTTCAATATACAATAAAAAAATTACAGTTCATACTATATAAATTCAGATTACTATGTGATATATTACCTAAGAAAGAGCTCAAAGTTGTTTATTTCGCACTTGTCGACAGTCATTTGAAATATGGGATACTGGCTTGGGGAGCAGCACTCAAAAAACATATAGAAATTTTACAACGAAGATTCTTAAAACTACTGCTGCACAAAAAAAGAGACTACTCAACAGAGCTCACATATAAAGAATCTGGAGTATTTGATTTGAGGCAGGAATTCTTCTATAAATGTATGATCAACTATCATGCAACCAATAAAATTGAAAATCATAAACATAAATGCAACACACGTCACAAAGATCTACATCCTATTCCGTTCATGACTAAATCAATCGGTCAAAGATCAAACGAGTTTTTGGCCCCAAAACTATTTAATATTCTCCCAAATGAAGTGAAAAACCAGCTAGGAAACTTATTAAAAAAAAAATTGAGAACATTTATACTGGACACTCCTAGAGTTATGGTTCACAAATCAATAGAAAAAAAAAAAAAAAAGTAATATTCAAATTGACATAGTAGACGGAACCTAGTAATAAATATGAAACCTTTTGTTTTTTGTTTGTACGTATACATATCATATTGTTTTATAAACTGTATCGTTGTTCATAACGTTTATTTTTCATCGTTTAATGTTTCTTATTTATGGTTCATTGATTACTGTTCACTGTTCATTGCCCACTTTATTAAAGTTTTTAAGATTTTACATATCTAACATTTAATATTTTATATCTTAGATTTTATAATTTACATTTTAAATTTTACATTTACATTTTATAATTAGGTAATGGTATAGTTAAATTTGTTATTAGGTATATTTTATATCACCCGACGCTGATTTGTTTTATTTGCTTCCCTTAAATTTATTTTATTTTTTCTTTCATTGTTTATATACATTTGATATTTTCTTCGCGAAACAAGTGCTTGCACTTATCGCTGAAACGCATTATTCACTTCTGCTATGTAACTATCCAATTTTTTTTGTATTTGTATTTATTGAGTGAATAAAGCTATTATTAAACAAATACTTTGTTTCCAAAATTGAAGTTGTTGTAACTTCGTTGTTAACAAATGTTTTTTAATGAAAATTTGACAGTTTTCATTTATAACGACTACGGATCCAGTGGTGCAGTCAAATTTGAAAACAAAAATTGCCTAATAAACTTTTGCCGTTTTTGACAAACAAAAAAAACCATAGAGTGCCTTGGAAATGAAACTAAAATTGTGAAAGTTAGTGTCAAGATACAGTTTTTCATGCTTAATATTTCAATAAAAAAAATTGAGATTGATTGAAAAATGCACATTCTACAGGGGTGGTTCCATTTTAAATGGGTCACACTGTATGTTTAAAAATTAAGGTACATCTTTCACAAGAAAAGGATTGCCTAAATGAGAGGTGTGAGGTTTGCATTTTATTTAAATAAATAAAGAATAGCAACCCTCAAATTTCAGAATTTAAATTTTGAGTGGATAATTGTCCAAAATAAATAGTGGACACTCTATTCATCATTTGTGTCTTTTGTTAATGCTGAGTGGGGCCCAGCCACGATAACTTTAAAATATTTTGAACCCGGCCATTCTTTTATGTCTGCAGATTCGGTTCACGATCATATTAGCGTCGAAATGAAAAGACATGAGTGTATTTATGATTTTGACCAGTTAATTAAGATTATTGAAAAATCGTCACGAAAAACGAAATGTCTAGTTCTGAACTTTTCCGATTTTTTCTTATTTCAAGATGGTTGTAAACAACGAAAGAACAATAATGTTCCTCTATTAGAATCAGTAAGAATTATACAATTCAGAAAAGGTTCTGAAAACTTTTTCTTCAAAGAATCTTTTCCCGATGAAACTTTCACGGAAATTGATTTCTTGAAAAAAAGTTTTAAGCAGAATTTCCTGATCAACCAATTGCAGAACCCTTGGGGTTAAATACTAAAAAGAAAGAAGCGTTCTTAAATAAGCTTTGTAACTCTTTTAAAGTCGAAAGAAAAAAATTACTTTGGAAATTTTTACCGACCAATGATAATGCTCCAGATCTGTGTTTTCTTTCAGAAAAATGATAAATAATTAACCTGCTTAGCCTGTTTCAACTTAAAACTACCATGATGTTGAATTAGATTTTGTTTTGATTACATTTTATTTTTCAATTATTGACTAAAAAGGAATTTTAATAATGGCGTTGATTGTTTTATTTGGCATTATAATATTATATTATAATATTTAGTAAATATAGTTACTAACTTTTATTAGTACTACTTTTTCACAAAAAAATATTGTTTCAATTTGCAAAAACATAGAAGTAGATTTACTAAATTTTCTAAACAAAGTAAATATAAATAATCACTACTTTTAAAACCTAGCAATTCTGGTTACTAACTTTTAAACGTAATAAATGTATATTGGATATTTTACTGAGCTTTTGTAAAAGAACTAGTAAGTTGAGATGCTAGTTTTTCAAATATTTTCATTAATGCTTAACAATACCATTATTATTGCAGGCAAAACATAGTAAGTCAACCTATTTAATAGAAGTGATACATGTACATAATTTTTTCCAACATATTTCAAATCTACACAAAAAGTTACACTAAAGGCAATTTTTTAATAAAACTTACCTTTATCACTCAGAAAGCGCCAAACAAAAACAATAAATGTGAATTTATGTAAAACGCAAATTGTTGATTTACTAGCTTCTCCCATATTACGGCAGACTTACAGTAATAGTGTAGTTACTCATGCTGTGCCTTCGCCAAATCCTACATCACCGAACCTCCGCCAAATCCTAAACCATCGCATTCACCAAATCTTAGTAAACGTTACCTTCGCCAAATTTTTGGAAAACCGCAACTTCGTCAGATTTTAGCCCTCCAGCTCCAGAAGACATTCATACAAAGGAAACATATTTGTTGTAGATACAAAGACAGTTTCCGGGTGAACTGGTCACGTTTGACCACATAATACATTCACATTCACTTTGCAAACAGATTGTTTTTAAAAGCAGACCTGAGTGTATATTGGTAGAAAGTCATATCCATATGCTGGAGATTGTTTACACAGCTGTGCAAATGTTACAAACAGGATGTTTACGTAATGAATGAATCCAACCGTGACGGATGTTTATGATATTAAATTGCAACTATTATCAATTCTTGAATTATATTTCAAAATTTGTGGGTTTTCATAAGTGAACTAACTATAAAGCCTCGAAGTACAGCTCTTGAGTGTTATTCAGATTTTCAATGTGCGGATAGTGCCATCATTTTCAGAATTATTAAGAGAATAATTGCAAGTGATCAAGTTAGAATGTTATTGGACGTCCTCACTTCATTGAATGAATGAACAAACAAACAATCTGAGACATCATAATCCTCTTGTTCAGTTTCCAGGAGAAAACAATTCCGGGGTAACAAAGAACACTAGCAGAGTCGAGCAAAAGGTACGTAAGATGTTACAATGGCTGTTATAGTAAAATGATTATAATACTGTAATTAACAAGACTAGTTGAAATCGTTCTACAGTTAGTGCAGCAAGGCGATTATGGAGGTGATTAGTTCCAAGCAATGGAGAATATATTAACAAGCACTCAAATTGAAGTAGATTTGTAAACGAAGTTTCCTGAGAAATGAAATGATGATAATTTTGAAAATAATAGTTTAGCTTAGCTATAACCTTCACTTAACTTGCATGTATTGTATAACATATTTATGAAGCAGAAAAAAAAATTATTCTGCTTCTCACAAATAATAATGATAGTGATGATAATAAAAAAGATGCAGAGCGTGTCGTGGGGTTTCTGAAACCATAATGTATTTGCTATCACCCTGTCAAGCGTATGCGGTCTCAGCTTATATCCACAGGCATAATGCTGCGCTACAACTGTTGTACTACCACGTACGATACTCGTACGGTGTAGACGAGACAACAGTGTTGCCTTATGTTGTGGGAAATATTGAGTCCGTTATGGAGAATGAGAGGTTCCAAGTTTATTGGAACCACTTGGGCAAATACAAGCCAATAAGACTGACGTAGTTCTAGTCAAAGATCAAACTAGTAGTTTTCAGCTCCTGGCGAATTGAATGTCGTTCGAAAAGACGAAGAAAAACGAATTAAATAATGAGACTCACTCTTTGAACTCACTCTAAGTAGGAAAAAAGCAGGAGGCCATGAATTTTGGCTCACTTCGATCACTCAGGGCACTTGATTTTTGCCAAGAATGGTTACGTAATCCACTACTATATACAGGGTGTCTGGTGAACCATGGATCATACTGTAGCTGGTAATAAACAAGTTCATAACCTAACAGAAAACCACAACTCAAGTTCAGTAAAATCTCACGGTTTTCTGAATATCGGAAATTCCATATTGAACATTTCATTCTCATCTCAGATCATCCTTTTATGATCCAAGAAAATTAGGTGCGTCTCAGATCAATTTTCATTTTCAATAAATAATCCTGGATAGAAGATTAAGAATTCGCAGAAGGCAGATTTTCGATCATTTAAGGTCTACAAAAAAAAACTATCCTTCAAGATTTTCGTCATGACACTTTCAACTTTTTTATTGACAACCTGGACATTGGCTTGAAAACTCACTCGTTTTGTCCAGAGTCCAAAAAGTTAGAGAAGTTGGATTATTCTTTTTAGAAAAAAAAATAAAAATATATTGCTAATAAATTACGAAAGGTGGGTATTTTATGGATCAAAACGATTGCAGTTTCGTTCGAAATATATGTTAATTTTATCGTATTTTGATGTCAGTTTGTGGCTACTGTTCATAGCGACTGATGGGCTGATTGATCTCACAGGCAATTTAAATGAACTTCATAAAAAAAATTAAAATAGTTTAATTTTTATGAAAACAATACCACAGTTTACACTTCAAAATTACTCATATACATGATTAGAAGATTACAACAAATACTCTGATACAAGCACGACATCTCCCCTCAAAAATGATCTTTATATCAAACTCAGAGCTTTGGGTAATCATTGATTTCTTGGGTTGCATGTCGAATTTACTTTCGTAGTTTCCTTCCGCTAGTGATTGGGTTGTGATAAACTTATTCCTTCATAAATTCCCAATGAAAACATATATAAAATGTAATGGGTTCAAATCCGGTGTTTTTGGTGGCTACAGTATTTTCTCAAGTCACCCAATCCATCTTCGAGCGTATGTCCTATCTAAATAATCCCTAAATTGTCTGCCGTAGTAAGCACTACACCCATCATGTTGAAACCACATGGTTTGTCTCACTTTCAGCCGTACATCTTTTAGTAGATGCATCAACTGAATTTGCATGTGGAATGTAAGGCATTTTGGTACTGATGCGAAATAATTTAGTGAAGTCTTCAAATACTATTCACAAAACACACTAATAGTCTGAGGAGAAAACAAAAGACGATAACTTTGAATGAGAAATTATGAAGTAAATACTGCAGCTCCCGAAAGCACGGTGTCGTCTTTGACTAACTGTCACTCATTTGACAGATCAGCATTCAGAACAACGTCAATATTACTCGACGCGCGTTTCGACAACAAAGTTGGCATCCTCAGAAGTTCAAAACAGCGCAACGTTTTTTACTGACCCGATTTGACAAAAGCGAAACTCAAAGGACGAGTCCTACTAGAACATACAATTCGCAAAACTCAACTTTTTAACTGAAATTTTTTTTCATATTAATTTTCATTAAATTTTTTTTCAAATATTTATTTTCAATTTTGTGTGAAATAAAAAATTTCAATGAAATTGAATACACATTATTCGTAATTTGACCTTGCTTCGTGATTCGTATGTTTAGACTTGTCCTAGTGGTCCCGATTTGTCCCCACTGACCCGACTTGACAAATGCCAAAATAACAGAACAAGTCCATCTAGGTAAAACAAGAAATGTTTAACACAATTGGAAAATATTGAGCAACCTTCAAATTTCAATTCCGACTGAGATTTTCGTAATTTGACTTCGCCCTGCTGTGCTTCGTATGTCTCGACTTTTCCTAATGGTCCCGATTTTTCCCCACTGACCCGACTTGACAAATGTCAAAAAATTACAGAACAAGTGCAGCTGGGTAGAACAAGAAATTTGTAAACCATTTGGAAAATATTGAGCAACATTCAAATTTCAATTCCGACTGAGATTTTTTTAATTTGACTTCGCCCTGCTGTGCTTCGTATCTCTCGACTTTTCCTAATGGTCCCGATTTGTCCCCACTGACCCGACTTGACAAATGCCAAAATTACAGAACAAGTCCAGCTGGGTCAAACAAGAAATTTGCAACACAATTGGAAAATATTGAGCAACATTCAAATTTCAATTCCGACTGAGATTTTCGTAATTTGACTTCGCCCTTCGTATGTCTCGACTTGTCCTATTGGTCTCGATTTGTCCCTACTGACTCGACTTGACAAATGCCAAACTCAAAGGACGAGTCCTACTAGAACATAAAGTTCGCAAAACTCATCTTTTTATCTGAATTTTTTTTCATATTAATTTTCATACAAATTTTTTTCAAATATTTGTTTTCAGTTTTGTGTGAAATAAAATATTTCAATGATGAACGACACACATCGTAATTTGACGTTGCTTCGTGATTCGTAAGTTTCGACTTGTCCTAATGGTCCCGATTTGTCCCCACTGCCCTGACTTGACAATTGCCAAAATAACAGAACAAGTCCAGCTAGGTAAAACAAGAAATTTTTAACACAATTGGAAAATATTGAGCAACATTCAAATTTCAATTCCGACTGATATTTTTTTCATTTGACTTCGCCCTGCTGTGCTTCGTATCTCTCGACTTTTCCTAATAGTACCGACTTGTCCCCACTGACCCGACTTGACAAATGCCAAAATTACAGAACAAGTCCAGCTGGGTAGAACAAGAAATTTGTTAACCAATTGGAAAATATTGAGCAACATTCAAATTTCAATTCCGACTGAGATTTTCGTAATTTGACTTCGCCCTTCGTATGTCTCGACTTGTCCTAATGGTCCCGATTTGTCCCTACTGACCCGACTTGACAAAAGCCAAACTCAAAGGACGAGTCCTACTAGAACATAAAATTCGCAAAACTCAACTTTTTAACTGAATTTTTTTTATTAATTTTCATTAAATTTTTTTTCAAATATTTATTTTCAATTTTGTGTAAAATAAAAAATTTCAATGAAATTTAACGATACATATTATTCGTAATTTGACCATGCGTCGTGATTCGTATGTTTCGACTTGTCTAATGGTCCCGATTTGTCCCCACTGACCCGACTTGACAATACCAAAATAACAGAACAAGTCCAGCTAGGTGAAACAAGAAATTTTTAACACAATTGGAAAATATTGAGATGGAATGAACAAACGAAAAAATTAATTATTTGTAATCACCCAAACATATTCTGTCAAAATATTTTTAATGAACCGATAAAACAGCTTTACTTTCATATTAACTCACATATCACCTTATGTTACCAACAAACGCGACTTCTGCCGACATCATTCAATACCAGAATTCCGTTTGCTGTATTCTATTCTTGCGGCTCTTCACACATATTTCTTGCCTGTTTATGTTTACCAGCCTGAATGCCATTAGCGCTTGGTTACCAAAACAAATTCATCACATAACATACGGAATTTAATTCCATCTTGCGTCTTCGCCCTTTGTGGTAAGGAAACTCTCACTTTTCCCCGCTGTTGATTCTATAGAGAGCGGATGAGTTACCCTTTACGTCATGACGGGTTCATTTCGAACATCCTGCAGAATTAGCTCCATGTCCGAATTCAAGTGGAATGAATAGTTGAAACAGAAATTGTGATGTGGTTCAGCTTTGTTATGGTGGTTTTCCAAGATTACAGAATCCATCAACTACAAAGGAGTATTTAAAAAAAAAACTAATTAACAAATTCGTTGGTAGAAAAGTGTGTTTACTCAGAAATAAGTACCTAAAAATGTAGTTGTAAATGATATACAGGGTGCGGTAATTGAGTTAGACTCCAATTTACTTGAGCCCTATTATAGCTAGGAGTATGATTGAAACAAAAGCAACTTTTCAATTGAATAGCGTTTTGCCACATCTGATATCACCGAGCGGAATGGTTGATAATATCAAATATATAGGAACTTTGGACTCTATTGTCAGGAAATCAGAATCTTCCCGAACAGAATTAAAGACTTTTATCTCACCTCAATTTCTATCGTTCTCTTTGTCTTTGATGTTCGGTTTCTATCTTCTCTTCGCAGGCTGCAATTGTAATTGTCGCAAAACTTACTATATTCAGGAAGTTGACACTTACTCTGATTATTTAGTATCTGAACTTTCATAAATTATTGACAGATAGGAACCAACAATACTCAAATATTCATTTCAAGTTGATGAAGAGATATTTATAACTAACAAAGATTCAGTAAGGACATTCAGGAACTGATCCTGAAACAACAAAAATGATGCAAAAGAATTAACTAACATCTCAACGAGATGCTAAACAATGACCTTGTTCCAACAAAATATAGTGAATTCACTAGAATAAAATAATCATAATGACCAATATGAAAGTTTACTGGAAGAATCAACTTATGATTTTCTCAATCAGAATTATGCCATATGCAGATGCACACCAAAAAATATAACTGTCTTCACGAATATGGAATTTAACAGGAAATGAAGTGGTATTTGATAGACATATTTGTAATATGATTTTCGTGCCGCCAAATTATACAGGGTGGCTGAAAACGGTTTTTTAATTAGAAGCTTTTTTTAATTGCATTTCTCGTGTTGTTCAAATGGAACAACGCGTTTATTTTTCGACCAAATAATGTTGGATTAGGAAATGACGATTTTTTGTGGCAACTTGAGTTCAAACATTCATTTGCTCCATAAAAAAAACATTACTTCTTTTGTGACTTTATTTCGTCCTTTCATTTGTAGATATTTCTATTTTTTGGAACCTCTTTTTTTTATATAATTTTTTTTCAGTGTGCTTATAATTGAACGTTCATTCCTGGTAGTAATCCTACGTCAGTTACCGTGTGTGTCACTCTGAAGTTGAAATTACTTTTGTTTGGAAGTGTTTGGAAGAAATTCTGTCGGTGCCCTGCTATACCCCCAGTTTTCATTCAAATGGATATTTATTAATCTTCGAGAATATTTCAATGATACACTGTCATTTCACCTTTTACTGAGTATACAATTTTTTTGTCTGATTTTATGTAAATTATTGATTATGTACTTTTTACTTGACTTCAATGTTTTCCTTGTTTTTTATAATTTTACATCACTTTCATGAATGTTACTGTGACAACGTATCAAATTACAATAAGACTCTGTGATACCGTGTGTTTATTCAAAATACGCAAATATATTCTGGAAATTATTATTAATAATTCATTAAATGAGCTTCTGACATTGTTTGTCAACTAGAGATATCTCTTAGCAATAATAAACATTCCCATTCTTTTATTAGGACGAACATTGAAAGAGATCGTGTGAAGATATACATTAACAACCATTCAAAATATGGAAGGAATTATATTAAATAAGTAATTTATTAGTCAAATATATTTTTCTATTCCTGATATCAGTTTTGGTTTTTCTCTATATATTTCTCATTCAAATGTGCGGTATTTTTCATTTCCCTTTGGGACAGAGTCTGAGCAATTTTCCTCAAGGCAGTTTGCTTCTGGAAAGACATCATGACTCTCCGATTCTCACATGGCATCATAAAGCGTTCTGAAGGTTCTGATGCCCTTCATTGGAGATATGATCCTAGGTTCCTTTAAAAGCAGAAACTATTGCCACCTCGTTAACAAGCTGAGGAGGAGCTCT
The DNA here is from genome assembly GCA_958502065.1 of Chrysolina americana. Classification (NCBI taxonomy): domain Eukaryota; kingdom Metazoa; phylum Arthropoda; class Insecta; order Coleoptera; family Chrysomelidae; genus Chrysolina; species Chrysolina americana. The sequence goes on along the minus strand of OY293412.1, from coordinate 95,431,905 downwards.
CGCATGGGTTGATCATTGGCCAATATGCTCACCCGATCTCAACACCATCGATTTTGTTTTCTGGGAACTTGAAATATGAAGTAGTCTTTGCATGGAAGAACTGGACCAAACTAAAGGTGTGAACAATATAATAGCCAGAGAAACTAGGCAAGCTCAAAAACGCCTGTTGGGTTGATGGCGATGCAGACTATGCCAATATTGGTTCTGACATTGGCGAATTGAAGATAATGAATGGTCCTGTATACTGCATACTGCTTCTGTACTCGGAACTATTGTCACTTCCCATCATTTAGATGAAATTTTCTTTCGACCTCAAAAATCTGCTGAATTCAACCCCAACAACGAAACTCGAACAGACGATAAACGCAGCTCAAATACCATTAGGCCCGTAGCACATCGTTCTGTCAAAACTTTCGGTCTCAAAGGTTTGAAAAATATTGGTAACACTTGCTTCATGAACTGTGTTATCCAGTGTTTATCGAACACAAGATGGTTATTGGAGTATTTGACTAAAGACGTCTATACAAGTGATTCAAACACTAGTACATCTAGCAAGGGAGCGAGTAACAGAGAAGCCGAAATCCATTCTGGAAAAAACAGATGAGAAATTAATTGAGAGGGAGAGGGCTCAAGAGTCATGGTCACGATATCACGAAGAACGGACAATTCCAAAATTGTAGATAACTTCGATGGCATGTTGAAATCGACATTAAAATGTACACATTGTGGTCACTGTTTAGTCTCTTTCGATCCGTTCTGGGACCTTTCTTTATCAATACCTCAAAGAACAGGCCAATTAGGACTATCGCAATGTTTAGATTCATTCATAATGGAAGAAACTTTGGATGGTGATGAGAAGCCGATATGTGCGAAGTGCAAGGAGAAAAGAAAGTGCATGAAATCTTTATCTTGTAATAAATTCCCGAAAATTTTAGTACTCCATTTGAAATGTTTTTCTCTGACAGATAGATTTCGAAAAAAAATTGAATGTCACCAATGATTTTTCTTTAGAGGGATTGGACATGAGTACTTATGCAGCAGACGTAGCTCCTTGTCGCTATAGTCTTTATGCCTTGTTTAATCATAGTGGGACTATCTATAGCGGACACTACACAGCCTACTGTAAACATGCGTATGCAGGCACGTGGCATGAGTATGATGATTCAAGTGTAACCCCAATTCCATCCAAATCCGTCGTGAGCAGTGAGGCCTATGTCCTCTTCTATGAAAAGGAAGGTCAAGTCAAGGTGAAGTCCTGCTGTTTGTTCAGAAAGCTCTTGCAAAGTTGTTCCTTCAAAGTAAGGATCTTTGCACATGTGTCTGACAGTTTTCTGTCAGACATGTGCCATACATACTATACAAAGTTATAGTTACTGCCTAAAGGATTGTTATCGACTGTTTTACAGTCACTTGGACATTATTTGCTCCTTGAAACAAGTATTTAACATATACCATTTCGTATCCGAAATGTCCTTCTGGAGGGCTCTCTAATCTGTCGTCAAGGTGGATTCTGTAAGCAATTGCAGTATCTATCTCGGCGGACGGTGACGGGCAGCGAGACTTCGCGTGTATACAATTGTGATAACCTGGACTGCACTGATGAGGGACAACATTCCGAAACCGGTATGTAGTTGGTTCTCCGTTTGAATCGGGTGAAGTCCTGAATATATATATATTATATATATATATTATATATATATATATATATATATATATATATATATATATATATATATATAATAACAAAGTATTCTCGACCGAACTCTATTAATTAAGTAGGAATTCTCGGGTAGCGGTCTGTTGAACAATGAAACTCATTCGATTTAAATCTTCAATATTTCGTCAACCTTTATTGACTTCTTCAGGAAGAGCTACAATTAAAAAGGAATATAAGTTGTTGAAGGACTACATAAAAATAACATGATAACTTACAAAATTCACAGAGTTAGTTCTAACCTATGGAACATTTGGGAGGACAATTGTTATTCTCCGCTGCAGACTAATCGCTTAATTTACCTGACTGGAGTGTTACTATGGTTTGAATAAGGATTCGTTTAAATACAATGGTGTTAATTAGTATAGGTATTCCATTGGCACCAACTGTCAAACTACACACAACGTTGAATGGAATTTAAAATATTACAATATATACTACTAAGTTGTCCTGTATCGGTTTTGTAGTTAACTGTGTTAGGATTTTTGTTGATATGGACCATCTCAAGGAATAACCTGTTTTTTTGATTGCTGACTTTGTCTAGAATTTTTGGATTTGAATAATCAAACCGGTGGCCTGTTTTCTGGGTGTGGTCGACTGCTGCACAGGAGTTTTTTCCCAATTGGGCATCACTCTTGTGCAAAGCTAGCCGTTGTTTTAACCACTGTGAGGTCTGTCCGACATAACTACCTTCACAACCTTGGCATGGTAGTTCATAAATTACATTGCTAAGGAGTGGAGTTGGTGTTTTGTCTTTGATTTTGGAGAACAAGTTGGAAAGTTTTGTATTATTACGCTTGGCTATTTTGATTTGTGGAAAGTCTTTGAAAATTTTTATTATGCGGTTGGATACTTTGTCGATGAATGGGATTGATTTGTACTTATATTGTATTGTAACGTCATCAGTTGGTCCGTCATAAAAGTTGGAGTTATAGATTAGTTTTTTTAAGATGTGTTTTGGGTAACCGTTGTGTGTAAAAATGTCACAAGTTACTATTCATTTATATATATATATATATATATATATATATATATATATATATATATATATATATATATATATATATATATATATATATATATATATATATATATATATATATATATATATATATATATATATATATATATATATATATATATATATATATATATATATATATATATATATATATATATATATATATATATATATATATTTGTATTTATATTCTCAGTTTTACTAATGAAATACAATGGTTGAATTCTTGTTTTTTTTTTCGTACTTGTCGGTTTCGTGAGGCAGGTTCCCTTTGAATCCTCACAAAATAAGCGACTTTTTCTAATAGTATGCCACCTTTTCATTGTAAATTTCAATCGATTAGACCTAGTGAAAATCTTCATAAAAAACAATCTTATATCCACTAGAGTTTCAAGTTTATTTTCTCATACAAAATATTTTTACCAAAGTTACATTGATATTCTCCATTTTTAAAGATCATTCTGTATACATCTTTCGTTAATTAGCGCCAAGGATTTTGTTTGAAACACGTTGTATTTTATTATATATATTCACTATGTAATTTAAAACGTCATAATGACAATAGATTTTTCAAAATACGAAAGTTGAGTTCTTGTCAATGTAAAACTAAAAAACACTTTTAAAACTGGCAAGAAAAGGTTCATCAAAGAAAGTCTAAAGCGAATGAGTCATATTTTGGTCCTTCTAAATACCGGATAGCTAGCGATATCAACCGAGCAAGAAAGAAGAAATCTTTGACCAGAGTGGGTGAGCGTCCTTACTTTTTCTTTCCTTCCCTATCCTATTGTATTGTCTTGGAGTGTGCGAGCACATACATATTCTCATACGCGTAACAATCAGTCTCAATTACATTAAACATGTCTAAGGAGGAAATCAATAGGCTTACTCGGAAGCGAGGTTCGGTTAAAGCGAAATTAACAATATTTTCCAAATTTTTGATTGACATTCAAGATAAATATGTCATTCCTGACACGACCATATTAGATATAGATCGAATTCAGTTAGAAACTCGAACAATTCAATGCGAAGGTTTAATTAACGACTTCAATGAAATTCAGTCTGAAATTGAAATAATGGTAACTGATGACGATCTAGATCATCAATATGGGGAACGCGAATTATTCACTACGTTATTTCATGAGCAAACGGCTTTAGCCAAAAGGTTATTGAATAAGTTTTCCTTACCTGCAAATATTCTAGAAGGTAGTTCCACAACCAAACAAGTGATCAAATCGGATTTGGTTAATGTGAAACTCCCACCAGTTGAAATTCCAAAATTTTGTGGCGATTATGAGTCTTGGCTAGAGTTCCGCGAAACTTACAACTCATTAATCCATACAAATGATACTTTGAAAAATATTCAAAAGTTCCATTATTTAAAGGCTTCACTAGTAGGTGGTGCGGCACAAGTTATTGCATCTCTTGAGTTTTCTGCGCAAAATTATACTTTGGCTTGGGATGTGTTATGCGAAAGATACAATAATGTGCGGCTTCTTGTTCATAATCACGTTAAGGCACTGTTCAATTTGGAAGTTTTAGGAAAAGAATCATCGAAAAGAATACGAAACATAATTGACTCTGTATCCAAACATTTGAGATCTTTGAAACAGTTGAATCAACCAACAGATACATGGGATACATTAGTTATTCATATAATAACTTCCAAATTGGATGCAACTACTGCCAGAGAATGGGAAGAGTACAAAATTGACAAGGATGTTCCTACCATGATTCATTTGAAAACGTTTCTAAAAGCCAAAGCAGATCTTATGGAAACTTTAGAGATTAAGCATAACGATATTCGCCATTTGAAACATAAGGATAATTTTAAATCGAATACGAAATCGTTCATATCTAATAATAATCCCGTGAATGCGAATCCATCACCTCAAGCAAGCAATATGCTTTGTATTTATTGCAGGAAAGGCGATCATTTCATTAGGAATTGTACAGAATTTTTGAATAATTCTGTAGATGACCGAATAGAGCATGCGAAACGTTTGAATCTTTGCTTGAATTGTTTGAGAGTTGGACATCGCAATACAGGGTGTAGACTCAGTAATTGTAGAAAATGTAATGGGCGGCATAATACCCTACTACATAGACCAAAGGCTGAAAAATGCGAAAATCAACAAGTTTCTGAATCTCCAAATGTATCTCTTACAACTTATGTTTCTTGTTCAGAAAATATTGTCTTGGCCACAGTTCTAATCCAAGTTATTGATGAAAATAACAAACCGCATTTGGTACGAGGTATTTTGGATTCTGCTTCACAGTCTAGCTTCATTACCACTGAATTGTGTCGTCGATTGAAGTTGAAATCAGCTGAAGCTACAATGGCAGTAATTGGTTTGAATAATATTTCTCTAAGAATAAATTCCAAATGCGAAGTACATATCCAGGCGCAACACAATGCATATAGAGCACATCTAACATGCTATGTCATTGAAGAGATCACTGGTATGCTACCAAACTTACAAATTGATACAAAAAATCTGGGTATTCCGAAAAATATAGTTTTAGCTGATCCATCCTTCGCGACGCCTGGTCCTATAGATATATTGCTAGGTGCAAATATCTTCTGGGAACTAATTTCCATAGGTCAAATTCGATTAGGAGCTAATAAACCTATATTACAAAAAACCACTTTGGGGTGGATTTTGTCAGGTCCTATCGGGGTAAATAATTTGAATCACGTTCACTGTAATTTTTCTAAAAATTCAGATATTCAAACTGAAATAGCGAGATTCTGGGAACTCGAAGAGTTTTCAGGTCCAGCTCCTAGATCATTGGAGGAGAAGTTATGCGAACAGCACTTTATTAATAATACGAAACGTGATCATTCCGGACGCTTCATTGTATCTATTCCTTTTAGAGATTCTCTCGAAAAATTGGGTGATTCGAGAGAACAAGCAAAACGGAGATTTTATAATTTGGAAAAGAGGTTAATGCGCAATGTCAATTTACGTAGACAATATATTGAATTTATGCAGGAATACGAAAAATTGGGACACATGAGCAAAGTATCTGAGTCAGTGGATACGAAAATAGCTTATTATATGCCTCACCATGGTGTGGTGAAGGAAGACAGCTCAACAACTAAACTACGCGTAGTGTTCGATGCTTCTGCTTCAACAACTTCAGGTGTAGCAATAAATGAACTGCAAATGGTTGGTCCAAGAATTCAAAGTGATCTTCTGTCAATTTTGTTGAGATTCAGATCACATGCATATGTTATTGCAAGTGACGTTGCAAAAATGTACCGTCAAGTGCTTGTTGCTCCTGAACAGCACTCCTTGCAACGAATTCTTTGGAGATATGACCCAACAAAACCTCTAGATACTTATGAACTTCATACAGTAACTTACGGCACTAGTAGTGCAGCATTTCTCGCAATTCGATGTTTGGTCCAACTTGCGTTTGACTGTAAGGTTTCACAGCCTAAAATTTCCCAGGTAATCGAGGATGACTTTTACGTCGATGATCTACTAACAGGGGCAGATACGATTCAGGAGGCAACACGTATAGGTATAGGTGTAACTGAAGTTTTACGTCGTGGTTGCTTTGAACTCCGTAAGTGGCATTCAAATGAACCGGAAATAACGAGAATTATAACATCACAATCAGGTTTATATTCTGATAGATCTGATTTCATTCAAATTGGTGTAAACGAAAACACGAAAACGCTTGGGTTAGCTTGGTTTTGCAAAAATGACACTCTACAGTATAATATCAATTGTTCTGCGGAACGTCGAGTTACTAAGAGAATTATACTTTCATGCATTGGTCAAATTTTCGATCCTTTAGGTCTTTTAAGTCCTTGCGTCATTACTGCAAAAATAATCCTACAGAGCTTATGGCGAGAGAACTTAGCATGGGATGAGTCTGTGCCTTTATACTTGCATTCATCTTGGATCAAGTTCAAAAAAGAATTACCTATACTGAATCATTTAGAAATTCCACGATACGTTTTAATGGTTAATTCTCGAGAAGTGCAATTGCATGGTTTCTCGGATGCATCCGAAAGAGTTTATGGAGCGTGCGTTTATTTGCGTAGCACTGATGATAGTGGAAATATCAAGGTGAACATTTTCTGTTCAAAAACAAAAGTAGCACCTATCAAAATAATCACGATTCCCAAGCTTGAATTATGCGGGGCCTTGCTCTTGGCACGATTGCTAAAAAAGGTACAAGAATGTCTAAGATTGAAATTAGATAGTTTTACTCTATGGACCGATTCCACAATCGTATTGGGATGGATTAAAATATCTCCGAATCTTCTAAAAACATTCATTGCAAATCGTGTTTCAGAAATACAGGATTTGACCAGTCATTGCGAATGGCGCCACATTTCTTCCAAAGATAATCCTGCAGATATTCTATCGCGGGGTATACACCCAAGCGAAATGAAATCTTGTCAGCTATGGTGGCATGGTCCTGAATGGCTGAGTCAACGTGAATATCATTGGCCAAGATCGAATAACGATATAAGTTCTGATAACTTGCCAGAACTCAAAGCACCAATCAAATCATTAGTTCTGGAAATTATCGGACCTGTAATCAATATCAATAATTTCTCATCTCTAACAAAATTAAAAAGAACAATTGCATACGTCTTGAGATTCAGAAATAAGTTGTTGTATAAAGAAAGTTGTGCAACGGGTATACTGTCGGTTAAAGAACTTCAGAGTGCCTTCAATTTCATCTTGAAACTGTCTCAACAAGATTCATTTCCTGAGGAACTGAATGCACTCAAAAGGAATAAACATATAGATTCCAAAAGTAAGATCTTCAATTTGAATCCTTTCTTAGATAACAGCGGAATCATGCGAGTAGGTGGACGATTACAGTATTCTGAATTCCCATATGACAAGAAGCACCCTATTATTGTATCTTCGAAACATCATTTATGTAAATTAATTTTCAGATATGAACATTTGAGGTTGTTTCACGCGGGTCCTCAATTATTATTGGGAACTATAAGAGATTCATTATGGCCAATTTCTGGTAGAAATCTTGCAAAGGCAACAGTTCGAGAATGTGTAATATGTTTTAGGTTCAACCCCAAAAATGTCACACCGATTATGGGTAATCTACCACAAACTCGATTTGAAACAGGATTTCCTTTCAAGGTTAGTGGAGTAGATTACGCAGGACCTTTTTCCGTGAAGGACAGGAAAGGTAGAGGTTGCAAAATCACTAAGTGTTACATAGCATTGTTCATCTGTTTCGCAAGCAAAGCTATACATCTCGAACTGGTGTCTGATTTAACTTCTGATGCGTTTATGTTAGCTCTCAAAAGGTTCGTGAGTAGACGCGGTAAGCCCTCTCATATCTATTCAGACAACGCAACCAATTTTGTGGGAGCGAATTCTGAAATGAAAGAACTCAAAAATTTTATTCGAGAGCATGGTAATAACATTGAACAATCGTGTGCAGTTGAAAGTATAGAATGGAGTTTCATACCACCTCGTTCGCCTCATTTTGGTGGTTTATGGGAAGCGGGCGTAAAATCATGCAAATATCATTTAAAGCGAGTTATGGGTAATGTCATCCTCACTTTTGAAGAGATGTGTACAGTGCTTGCTCAAATCGAGGCAATACTGAACTCCCGACCCCTTTCTCCACTTACCATCGATCCCAACGACTTGAATCCTCTCACTCCTGCCCACTTTCTGGTCGGAAGACCCTTGACTTCAATCTCGGAACCCGATTTAGCTCACATTTCGATGGGACGTCTTTCACGTTTTCAATTAATAGAGCAAATTAGGCAGAATTACTGGTCCAGATGGGGAAAAGAATATATATCTGAACTTCAGCAAAGAATGAAGTGGAAGAAGTCACAAGGCGATTTAACATTGGGGAAAATAGTCCTCATAAAGGAAGACCACCTTCCACCTATGCGATGGAAATTAGGACGTGTGATTGAGTTGCATCCAGGGAAAGACGGAGTGCCCAGGGTAGCTTCCATTAAAACTTCAAGCGGAGTCATTCGGCGAGGATTTCCGAAAATTTGTCCCTTACCAATCAACGAAGATTGTTGAAAGTGGAATCTTTCAAGGCGGGGGGCATGTTTGAAACACGTTGTATTTTATTATATATATTCACTATGTAATTTAAAACGTCATAATGACAATAGATTTTTCAAAATACGAAAGTTGAGTTCTTGTCAATGTAAAACTAAAAAACACTTTTAAAACTGGCAAGAAAAGGTTCATCAAAGAAAGTCTAAAGCGAATGAGTCAGATTTAATCAGTTACCATCCAAGACAAATCGCATTCTGTACAGGAATCCTGATTAATATAATATCAGGATCTCAATCAAATAATCTCACGCACAACGAACATTTCACATCCATCTACTTTCCGTGATCAAAGAAAAGTCATCGTGGCTTGATCAAACTGGGTCGAGTAGTATTTCGACAAAGCAAAACTCCGTTCTCTATACCCATAAAGTGGAAGTTTTCATCATTCCAGGTTTCTTGTTCGAAACTTTCATTATTGCTGTTAAGAAAGAATAAAATCCACCTTGCTTATCGCTACCTAATCTGGACTTTTATTTCGCCAGAAAAAGTCATTTATCATAAACTTTTGTTGAGAAATGAAAAGCTAAGCGAGTTGGAGTTTTGGACCTTTTATCATTTTTCTGATTGTTCTGGAGATGCTTTGTTTCTGTTTTGATTGCGGAGTTCGAGATAAATGAAGTATCGGGGAAGTTTCTACATTTATATGCTCTTCAACTGTTCACTTATCTCATTGTGCCGTCACATCTCACATTTTATTCAATTTGGAAATGCAGTGGACGGGAAAAGGATGAAGTGAAAGAGGGTCTATTACTAAATAGGAATTTGTATTGTAGTGAAAAGTATAATATTGTGACGTTTGTCAAATGAGTTAAACAGAAACTAATGCAAATGTAATTGAATCAGGCCAATTCGTTTCCGAATTTCCACATATAATACCTATTGTTTTCCAAATCTTCAAAAGTAAATGAATGCAAGATGTGAATAACTGAGTAATAAAATATTCATTGTCAGAGCATATTGACTAAGGAAAGGAAACTGAATCTGGTTTTTAACCTAATTATGGAATAATTTCCATATCGATACCATAACCTTGTTAATTTTGTGAAATGAGACATTTTATTTCTAAGCCTTTACTGAAAACTATCTCTAAACATTATATTATTCACGAGTTGAAAGCCATCTTCGTTATGGCATACTTGTTCGGGTCTCAGCTCCAAAAACTTATCTCCATACTTCAGAAGTCATGCTGAGGAGGCTCCTGAAATAAATTTTTTCAAAGAATTCCCGGTATCCAACAAATACCTCATACATTGAAACGAGAATATTCGATATCAGGCAATTGTATTACCACTGCTCCTGTGTGCGACAACATCTACGGAAGCAATTTTTTCAAATACCAGAACATGAACACAATACTCGAAAAAAACAGCACTGTATCATACCATTCATGTCCAAAACAGCTACTCAAAGGTCTTACTCTCACCTCGCATTGAAACTTTACAACAGCATTCCAGAAAACATGAAGTCTCTAGTCAACATAAATCAGTTCAAATACCAACTGAGGAATCACATAATTCAAATGGGTAGAACTGTGAATCATTATTTCGATAATTGAATTAGTCAATTTTAATACACTACGTTTGAATAACTACTTAGTACTCATACTTATTTTCTATTCATAGTATTATTTTATTAAACTAACCACATTTTTAAACATATACCTCTATATATTTCATAATTTTTTTATTATTACATTTTATACCTAGCCATTATTACCCAAATATTTTTCGTTCGTAATTCTCGAACCGAAACAAGTGTGTATACACTTTTCAGATTTTTGCTTTGTTTCACAAATATTATATACTTTGTATGTTGTATTGTATTTGTATTTTATTGTATTTTTTGTGTGAATAAAGCGTATATTATTATTATTATTATTACATCAAACCTATATTTTACGCCATTTTTCAATATAGTCACAGTGACTGTGAAAATTCATCTGACTATCAATGATCACTCCTAACTACTTGAACATTTTAACATCTTCAATGCTTTCTCCGTTTATTCAAATATCAAATTTCATTCTACCTTCCGTGATAATTTCCACATTTGCTTCAGAGGATATAATCATGGATATTTTTTACATTTATTTTGAGACAATCGTCACAGATCCAGTTGAAAATATTCTGAAGTTCTTCATTCATGAATTGTGTTATCTACGTCCACTTTTTCACCGGAGAAGTAAAGCAGTTTATTGTCACCAAAAAGTTACTAACATGATGTATTACATTATTATCATTATTGTCATTATTTATGAATAATCTGTAAACATTCGAACGAGTTCGAATATATTGTGCCAGAGAGGTATCAACAATGTTGAAAGAATACAGGGGTACCCTTATCTCTAAGCGTTTCCACCAAGTGGAAAATAAAGGCAAACATTTGTCAGAAAACTACTTTACCACGACGGACATTGAACTACAACTGACAAATACTTGTGCAACGTTCTTCAAAGAAGACCCAATTGCAAGTGCTTGTCACGTAATTAAACAGAAAATTATCCTTCATTTGGCTGGGAATGACCACCTGCAGACATGCATTTTTCGAGGTTTATTGCCTCTCATCAGTGACAAGGTAGGTCGGACAACATTATAATTGTCCTGTCCCTGTCATATTAATAATAATCAACTGTTTAGGTAATATTTCAATATTATCGATCAACTTAGTTGTAGATCGTGGTGTTATCCTTATTTTTCACACTTATAGTTCATCATATATTGATTATTACAGTATCCTGAGGAACACCTACTCATAGAGGTGTTACCTCCAGAAATATAGGCAAAATTTTTTGTATAAGAAAAGGAAAAGAAAGTTTCTGTGTTTTTATACCACTTTAACTTGTAACACTTTGTTACTGCAGTTTCGTCCTATATGAACATTCTCAAACAACTCCATGTCCTGCAGTTTCGTCCTATATGGACATGGAGATGTTTTTAGTTTTTAGTCCATATAGGACGAAACTGCAGTAACGAAGTGTTACAAGTTAAAGTGGTATAAAAACATAGACATTTTCATTTCCTTTTATTAACGGCTACATCCATCAATTTATTGAATTTTTTGTATCCTTCGATTTTCGAAAAATAAACAATATTCTCTTTTGAATATTTAGCAATAGCTTCCCCACTAAAAAAATAACAAATTCAAGGACTCAGTTCTTGTCAAAATGTCCGAATTTTTTATTACTTCAGTCTGTGATTTTTAATCAATCACTGTGCATTCAACACAATTTTTTGGATCCACTTTTCACAACGCACTTTGACTCCATCATTATCAGTCGGTAGCCATCCCAATTTTGGTAAGATCACAAAGCTTGCGTACAAATGAATGAAGTCACAGAATAAACTCCCCAAATAAACTCACATTTCAAAGCTACATGACCCATTATTCATGTATTCAAAAGTTTGTTACATCGAGTTCGGTATATCCTGTTAAAGAATTAATCACAACCCACTGGATATGTGAGGGCAAACGACGCTCCAGTAATTTTAGTTCATTTATCGAAATTAAATCCAAAGCTAACATGTCCATTTTCCTCCGGGCATATTACTTGGCAGTATTGAAGTGAAATGTTCAGCGGACCAGAAATCAGATTTTGCGTCCCGTATCACAGGTCACAGGTCACCGAATTCGAATGATATTATTGTTAGTTATGTATGGAATAATAACAATAGTTTGGAATCATACTAGGAGGTCTTTGAGATACATTGTGGTGACTTCAGTGGAACGATATAGTTTGATTACCAGAGAGGTATGAATCAAAATACAGAGCAGTTGAATAGAACTCGATTATACGATTTTGCACGGTGGAAATAATCAGCAGTTATATCTGTGGTAGATACACTTCATTCGATTATTGTCCATTTCTATTGGAATCCAGCTGTCATTAGAAATCGTATGACTATAAACCTCCCGTAGGGTGAACGATTTTACACACAAAATAATATTGTAGTATGGAAAATTTGCAGAGAGGTTAGATTTTCCATAATTTATTTATATTTTATGTCATCATATGAAATATTCAATCAGTTTACATGATTATTTTGCTTCAGACGAGGTGCTTTCTATAATTCCTACAGATGGCGCTGTGCCAATTTATCAGTAGGTACTGTATCGTAGTGCCATTTGACAAAAGCTGATTGAAAGCAATTGATAATAATAATAATAATATTTATTTCTCTAGTTAAAAAGTACAACGTAGGAGCAAAAGCAATTACAACTGTACAATGACTGGGAAAAAATCAAGAGAGAGTTTCTGATACAAAGATCGTTTAAGTGTATGAGTACAAACATACATCCTAGAATGTCGACAACGAAAAGAGTAAATGAATGAAAATAATAATAGGACAACAATGAAACAGATTTAGAGATACTTATGTTTGGTGAGAGTTTAATTGATTCATCTGACTTATTATATAGTTTTGGTCCTATATAAAGATGACTTTTTTGATAGAGGATCGATGTACATTGGGTACTGGTGAATATTTCGAACGGGTTGGATATTTAAGAACTTGTCGGTGTGAGGAAAACGCAGTTCTGTTTTTATGAACGTAGACACATACTTATATAGACCAGCAACCGTGAGTATTTTTAGCTCTTTAAAAGCACTTCTACATGATTGTTGCCACCCCAAACTAGCAATGATTCGAATGGCATAATTTTGAAGTACGAATATTCTGTTAGCTGAAGACACTATAGTCGAGTTCAGAATCCTATAACGCAAGTGACAATTGATGGTTGCATGATAAAGATTCAACAAAAATGAGAGCCCACCATTTTACTTGTTGTACATGATTCAACATGTAGTTCATTATTTTCGAATATTTCAATGGTTTCAGCAGAATTACCCAGAGTGGATTTCATTAGTGTTGCTTTAGTAACATTTAATTCCGAGTGTTTTTTTTTTGCCCAAGTAATTATCCTTTCGTAAATAATTTCTGTATTTCCTATGAGTGCTGATGTATTTCAGGCCTTGATCAAGAAGTTTGTATGATCTGTATATGCAATCACTTGAAGTGATGAGAGACCACAAAAGTAGTTTGTCAAGTCTTAGGCTTAGGCTCTAAACTACCCCTCCCAAATTGACTTGACTTCAACGATCAAGTATATTTTTCGTTGTTGTTGAAATTGTTATAACCGTCAACTGGTTGCAACCCTACGTGCAACTCTCAAAAGTCAGAGACTTGTGCGAGCTAGGGAAAGACGTAGCACTTACCTTTTAATACCTGTAATGCCATGCACGAGACCGGTGGCAATGCTGAGAATTGAACTCACGCTCTTTGGCTTACGAGGCGAGAACTCAACCCGCACATGACCGCCACCCATTGTATTTATGTATTATTGCTGAATAAAAATTGATTGATTGATTGACTATGGGAATGGAGTTCATGGGTACATCTCAAAAGAGATCGACGCATGGAATATGGAGAGGACGTTCAGCTCGTAGGCAGAAGCATCCTATATCATCTGGATGCCGAAGAGACGAATACTTACCTAGGAGTGAAACCCGCCACACCCAAGAGGTAACCACTCTTAAAAACTATCTTTGTGGAAAGTATCAGCATGAACTCCGACAGATCTGGTCATCAGAACTGTCGGGAAAGAACAAAGTTGCTGCAACTAATATGCTTACGGTTCCGATTTTTCTCTACTCCTTTGGAGAGGTGAAATGGATTCAAGAGGAGCTGCGACAACTCAACGAAAAAACTCGAAAAACGATGCATCTTCATAGAAACATGCATCCTAAATCGTCTGAAACACGGTTATACTTCCACAGTCAATGGGGAGGCCGTGGACTCTAGTACCAAATGGTACTGGATGGAGCATGTAAAAGTCATCAGGAGTTGAGATCCTCTTTTCTGCTTGGTATGAGATCATAAAAAAGCAGGGATTACAGCATTTCTTCACAAGGCAGCAACCCGTGTAGCCGATGAACTCAGTCTCGTATTCGAGACTGAACGGAAGAAGCCAAACTCTGTCACCGAGTTGGAACCCGTTCAGCAAAGAAATCATGTCAAATCTGTGGAGAGTGAGAATCTCTTGCAGCTACCTAAGGATAAGGCAATGCTTGGGGTCTCCTTCAATAACATTGAATACCTTGGATTATCCAGAAACCTGATATTTGCTTTTCTAAGGTCAAGTGGCTGAAGTCGGAAACCGAGGGATTCATAAAGGCCTGCCAGGATGGTGTCTTCAACACTCTCGTTTACCGTAGTAGCGTGATGGTTATAGACGTCCCTGACATTAAATACAGAGCGTGTTGTGGGGCAGCTGAGACCATAATGCATTTGCTGTCAGCCTGTCCAGCTTATGCGGTCTTAGCCTATATCCACAGGCATAACGCGGCGCTACGAGTGTTGTACTACCATCTACTTCACTCGTACGGTTTAGACGAAACACCGGTGTTACCTTATGCTCTGAGGGATATTGAGTCCGTTGTGAAGAATGAGAAGCACCAAATCTATTGGAACTACTCATTCCCCACCCTCAGGCAAATCTAAAAAAGACGTCATAGAATTTTCGGTTGTTGGCGAAATGAACATAGTCCGAGAAGAGGAGAAAAAACGTACAAAATATCTAGATCTACTCTTCGAACTCCGCAAGCTTTACTCAAACCATTCTGTTGAAATTGAAATGTTGGTTCTGATAATAGGTGTCCTTGATGGAATGATGGACACACTGCTCTCAAATTCAAGATCATACGGGCTTGCCGTAACATGGCAGAAATGTTAGCCGGACGAATACAGAAAGCCGTAATTCTTGGTTCAGTCCGCCTGCTCAGTGCACATGATTTTCGGACCCAGTAGTCACTCACTTCACGGACGTGAGGAGTGTTTGCTGGAGTTAATGACACACCAACCCGCCCTCCGGATGTATCGGGGCTCTGGAGACGGGGCCTGACTGGGAATTTCCTGATGGACAAAAAATATTAACTTTTCAATAAATCAAAATTTACATAAAATCAGAACTGTGACAAATGTTTGAACAAATAAACAGGTTTATTACTGAAGCAGTAAAAAATTCACCAGTTGCAGGTGATGACTAGATGCTCGATGTGAATTAAAAATAATTGAGAAAGATGAACTTTTATTGAAACAATAATACTGCCGTCCTAAGCAAAAAAGCCATATCTACAAAAAATGTGGATATGGAGATATTGGTTTCTGTAGTCTTGAAACACTATAAATTTAACTTCCTCCAAAGAAAAAATTACGTAAACTAGATTTAAATTGCCAAAGTTAATCAATCATTTTGCCTTCAGTTCACAAGTTTAAGACTTTTCGTACTTAAGATGGTCGAAACTACAGATTCTCAGCTTCAGAGTTTTTGGAGATACGCTTTTTTGCTTAGGACGGCAGAATAATAAAATACAGTTTGAAAAACCTAAAAATCACGATTTTATAATACATTGTTTTTTTCCAGTTGAATTATTTCTCTGACCAATAATTGAACTACAGATAATCCCGAAATATGATACTTTTCTGTGAACTGAACAATTTCAGCGATTTGAATTTACCATGATATAAAATTTCAACAATACATCTCGGAAATAAAATAGTGCAATGGATCGAATCGAATTGAATTTTTCCTTAGTGGGCGTTTGAAACAAATTTTTAGTTTTGAGAATGTCAAATTATTGCATTTGATAAATTATTATAGTTTCAAAAAACTAAAACACACGCTTTCAAAACATATTGAACTGTGAAAAGAGCGTGGATCGCTTTGTTTCATATTTTCGTATATCGAGCACCCCACGTTTTTTCATAGTGATACAAATAATTTTGATTTATTATTATTTTCTGCCTATATAAACAATTAAATTTCACTCTTTATTTCAAACGTACAAAATATCTAGATCTATTCTTCGAACTCCGCAAGCGTGGTTTTAAATTTTTTTAAACTGCATTCTGTTTTACACTTTTAAGTTCTCAATTTATTATTGGAAATTGTTTTTCTCCGTAGAGAAAGCCTGATGAAAAAATAGCAACCCTATCCAAGGAAGGCAGCAGGTGCAATAATTACCCATCCACGACGAGGATTTTTGAAATTCTGGCGAAGGCTCTCACACAGAGTGCATGAGAGGCAAATTATTTGATTCCGGCGATCCTGATCAGGATAATGAGACAAACTCGTATTGTCACCGGTTTTTGATAAGTTTACAATGTTTCAATTAAATGTGTCCGTTCAAAATCGAGTGTGAAGGAGTCGGTTTCAAAAATACATTCATGTGAAGCTAAATAAAAGCGTTTATAAACACTGATAAAACACATAATTATAGAAGGAATAATTTTCATTTCTCAGGAAAAGTTCTATTATTGACTGTTCTGAAATGTAACTGATCAGTTGTGAACATTCTGACCAAAAAAGTCCTGAAAGAGCAATCTTTCTGTGTAGGATATCCAATTTTTTATTTTATTTTTTAACATTACTTGGTTTCTAATGGTGTGTGGTTTGTTTCTTGTATTGTGGGTGTGAGTACCTTGCTTTAGCTAAATATTTCCTTTTTTGACGTTGTTTAATATACTCAAGCAAAATAACTGTCTTATGTCAAAAACACACACTATCACTGATGTTTTCTCAATATTCAACATAATTCTCATAATCCATTTTTGTATGACAAGTAGATTCTTCAGATAGCAGTAATTCACTCCTCCCCATCTAACTGTTCCATATGTGAGTTGGGAATGAACTAGAGTGCAAAATACAGAGTTCTCAAATGCCTAACATCCAAAAATTTCTCAGGCACTTGAATTTAGACAAAGTACCTCTTATTCTCCTCACAGTAACTTTTATTTGCAGGTCCCAACGTAGATGCCTATCAAACAACAATGCCAAAGTATCTTATTGATTTGCATTCTAGTATATGCTGATACTTTCCTATATTCAAATTTCCGATTACAGGTAGTCTGTTAGTAAACGACGAGAAGGGTATTTAGTCTCTTCAACGTTAGTGTTTTCTTATGGTCTTGGAATTTATCCACTTGAATGAAAGGCATCAAGAGCTGAATTTCTTATCAAAATAACAGTTCCTCCATGATTTGAACAAGTTCTGGAGTATCTAGAGAGTTATTTTCTGTGTGAAACGTAGTAACAACTGAGCTTTCTGCATAGTTCCAATGTTTCGAGTCAACTGTTCAAGAAATCGAAAAAAAATGCTATTGTCTTTCGACAGACAGAAACATAATATATTTTAATAATTTTCAATTATGTCGCTGAATTCCTGAAAGAATATTTATTCGAAGTTGAACTCCCAGGACATATTATTCAGGAATCTATCTACTTGTTTCATCTACTACTTCGCTTCATCCTAACCATTCTTGTTCAAATCTTCGAGTTGAGAAAGATTAATAATATACTTCACAACAATATCCGGAACGTTAGTTGAAAATTGGTTAACGGCATCATTAAACTCTGTCAGATTCAGATAAGGCCACTGATGCGTGCCGAAGTTAACTGCAAGTGCAAGGAACCCACACATACGAATTAGTCAAATGCAGAATCCGCAACTCTGTGTGCGCCCAAGAGAACATTTGTCTACTTGATTATACTCACATTCAGCGACATGTCACTTTTGCGTACTAAACCGGTTCGTAGGCCAATTTCTCCTGTTGAAAATAGCTCTGGAGTTAAGTAGGTTTAGTCGTGATGTATTGAGAAAAAGATATATTTGTGAATATACAATCAATTTAATGTTAATGTAGAGTGCTTTCATTTTAATTTACTTCTCGAGGAAACAAGTCGAATGAGAAAAGGAATTGTACCAAGTGTTTTTCGTTAAGTTTTATGCTGTCTAGTCAAATATTTTATGAATTTTCAAATGTCAAAATCATTATGAAATGAATACGGAGTACCCTCCTCTCTAAGCCTTTTTACCAAGTGAAAAAATAAAGGCAAACATCTGTCAGAAAACAACTACTTCCCTGGCTAATAGTACTACGGACATTGAACTATATCTGACAGATATTTTTGCAACGTTCTTCCAAGAAGACCCAATTGCAATTGCTTGTCTTGTAGTTAATCAGAAGATTATCCTTCATTTGGCTGGGAATGACCACCTGCAGACATGCATGTTTCGAGGTTTATTGCCTCTCATCAGTGACAGGGTAGGTCGGATATCACTATAATTGTTCTGTCCCTACCAAATGAATAATAATCAACCGTTCAACTAATATTTCCCCACGAATTGATCGCAGCGCCATTCCTAGGAAACAAGACAAAACACTCCCAAGTAGCACAGACTCCCGGGATCATTGATACAACTTACCTTTTTCCAAATGGTACACCCTGTGTATCAATGAATATTCAAAAATACTTCTATTTTCTGATTACGAAAATATGTCATTCTTGCCCTTTCTTTCTTTCCATTACTTTAGCGAAAATTGGTGTAAAAATTATTGTTATTTTTCTAGAACAAGATTCCCGTGTTTATTATTTTGTTTATTAAATGTCATAAATATTGCTACACAACAACTTCGAAACAAGAATCCAATAATCCAATAATAATAATTCAATAATTTTACAGTATCAGTTGACATTTTCATCTTTATAATATTTAATGACAAATTAATGACACTTGTTGATATATCGTGGATGCGTATGCAATAAAATTATGACATTTTTTAACGATTTTTTGCTAAATAGCGGACACTATTTTGTCGGACAACTGTATAAGAATATTATGCGATAAATTTAAACTGCAATATAAAAAAATTAAACGTTTGGAAATCTCTCCGGAAAAATGCGACCAAAACTTTGTCGGATAGTATAACCCTTCAATTTCACTAATTTTTGTTAAACAATTCTGTAAAAATTAGCTTCGTGGTAATTGATTTTCCATTCTACGGTATTTTGGCATGTTTAGGTCGTAGGACTCGACAATAGCAGACAGATTTTTGTTCACCGCCTCCAATAAAAATAATGTGGTAATAAATTCATAAGACACCGGGAAATCGCCATGTTTCGAGGTTTCCCAAGCATAAAACCCAGGGACTGGTGATAATGAAATTATCAAATTACTATCGATTCACTTTTCATTCCTTGATATTTTTGAATTACTGGCAAAAACTCAATAGTTCAACATTTTGTAGTGCAGAAAAAAAATTCACGCCATTATGAAACATGACTCCTGTCATTTGAAAAAAGGAATAATGGAATGCAGATACGTATTCGAAAAAAAAATTTGAGGATGGCCCAATTCCGATACGTTGTATATAATCTTCATTCATATTTTTGGACACTCTACAAAAAGTTGATATGGCAAAGTAAAGAAAGTTTCGAATTATCTTAACGAAGTGAATAGAAATAGTCAAAAGAAAAAAGAAGCTAGATCAGAATTTTTTACTCTGAAATACGCTACTTTGCCCCCACTTCAACGACCCCTCTATTTCTAATCCTTTTCGCGATTCCAATTT
Source organism: Chrysolina americana (assembly GCA_958502065.1). NCBI lineage: Eukaryota > Metazoa > Arthropoda > Insecta > Coleoptera > Chrysomelidae > Chrysolina > Chrysolina americana. Next base: position 95,411,677 of record OY293412.1, on the reverse strand, counting down.
ATAAATTTTTTTTAAGACTTTGTTTCACAGTCGATAATGGCATCAATACATTTTGAACAGGTATACTTTTGTGGTTACGATTTACGTATAATTTTTATGTGAACCTGGAGATGAAGATGGTTTAATGTTTGTCCTGTTCCAGTAAAATGCGTACAGGTATTTGAAACAGGAACGACTCTGTGCAATCGCCAATAGAAGCGATTCATCCCGGTAAACGAATTCGAATTGAATTTCTGATTCTTTATTGGATTCGATGAAACTCTGTTTTGTTCCTCGTACCGGTTGTAATTTGGAAATAGTGGAACTGAATTGGTTTGGAATTGAATTTTCATTAGTATTCCATCCTGCGTGATATACATATCGTTATTTGTTTGACTACATATAATTGGATTTTTTGCCTGTACCCGTATTCCAGGAACGGAAGGAACGGAGAGAATAATGGTCATCATTCTTCAATATAGGATTTCATTCGATGATGTTCGGGAAATATGGAATGCTGTGCTTTGTTACAACACATTTGTGCTTTGATTGATTGAATATTCATACTAGGATGAACATCGCTTGTCGGTTCCTTGGAAAACACGATGCACAAAGAATTTTTGTCATCATGCTGGAATGCCATCATATAAAATACAAAACATATAACGTAGAAGACAACATGAAACAGAATAAATATGGTTGATTCTTTATTGCCTAACCACTCTTAATGAGTTACGACAACAAAAATCCAACAGTATCATTTCCCACTACTCTTTCTTCCCCAATTTCTAGTTGACAGAAACTATCGATGCTAGTCAATGAAACGTTTATAAAATATTATCATACTATGAATTTAAAAATTTTTGTTGTTAATGTGGAAAATTGTTATATCCGTCAACCGGTTGCACCCTTACAAGCAATCCTCATAATTCAGAGACTTGGGCGAGCTAGGAAAGACGCAGCCCTTACCTTTTAACGTGTGATGCAATGCAAATAGATCAATAAATTGTGAAAATGGAAAATTCCTTCGAAGGGCAGTAGTTGACATAGTTTACTACTGAGATTTTGGAATTGTGCACAGTGGCACCGGAAGTTAACCATCATTTTATGATTCTAGTATGCCTACTCTGTGAATTTTAAGTTCATCGACAAAAAACAATTTTATGCTGATTCGGAAAATATATGATTTGTCTAAACGTAAATACAAAAAGAAACTAAAGAAGGAACTGATATCTTCAACTCGAAATTGCAGATGCTACGTAAAGAGCCTACGAAATCAGCAATTCACTTGAAATCGACTTCAAATTTGTTGTGCATAATCAAAAAGGTTGAGTTTTTGAAAAATTCAAAGAAGAATTATGAAAAAAGATTTGGAAGAAAATGACCCCTCTTAAGCAATTTTGCGAACGGCAGTCGATTCAGCATGATGAAATTAGTATACTCTGTGATTTTTCAGTTGATCGAAGAAACAAAGTTATTACTCGAAAAAAGTCCTAAAAATCAAGAAATATACAAAATCACCAGATCATCTTGAAATTAGTACAATATACGCAGAATTTCATGCTGATTCCGAATAAATACGATTTGTTCATGCCCAAATACAAGGTATACCATCAATAAGGAACTAACGAAAAAACAAATATCTTCAGCTCGAAGCTGCAGAGGTTTCGTAAACAGCCTACGAAATCTGCAATTCAGTTGAAAACGACTTCAAATTTGGTGTGCATAATCGAAAATGGTTGAGTTTTTGGAAAATTCAAAGAAGAATTATTATAAAAAAAAGTTTTGAAAGGAAATGACCCCTCTTAAGCAATTTTGCGAACGGCAGTCGATTCAGCATGATGAAATTAGTATACTCTGTGATTTTTCAGTTGATCGAAGAAACAAAGTTATTACTCGAAAAAAGTCCTAAAAATCAAGAAATATACAGAATCACCAGATCATCTTGAAATCAGTACAATATACGCAGAATTTCATGCTGATTCCGAATATATACGATTTGTTCATGCCCAAATTCAAGGTATACCATCAACAAGGAACTAACGAAAAAACAGATATCTTCAGCTTGAAGCTGCAGAGGTTTCGTAAAGAGCCTACGAAATCTGCAATTCACTTGAAATTGACTTCAAATTTGGTGTGCATAATCAAAAGTGGTTGAGTTATTGGAAAATTCAAAGAAGAATTATAAAAAACAAGTTTTGGAAGGAAATGACCCCTCTTAACCCCTGATAAATTTTTCAACTCGATAACGCTTGAAGATAGAACAATTTTGCGAACGGCAGTCGATTCAGCATGATGAAGTTAGTATACTCTATGATTTTTCAGTTGATCGAAGAAACAAAGTAATTACTTGAAAAAAGTCCAAAGTATAAAAATCAAGAAATATACAAAATCACCAGATCATCTTGAAATCAGTATAATATATGCAGAATTTCATGCTGATTCCGAATATATACGAATTGTTCATGCACAAATTCAAGGTATACCATCAACAAGGAACTAACGAAAAAACAGATATCTTCAGCTCGAAGCTGCAGAGGTTTCGTTAAGAGCCTACGAAATCTGCAATTCAGTTAAAATCGACTTCAAATTTGGTGTGTATTATCAAAAATGGTTGAGTTTTTGGAAAGTTCAAAGAATTATAAAAAAAAGTGTTGGAAGGAAATGACCCCTCTTAACCCCTGATGAATTTTTCAACTCGATAATAATTGAAGATAGAGCAAATTTGCGAACGGCAGTCGATTCAGCATGATGAAGTTAGTATACTCTGATATACGCAGAATTTCATGCCGATTCCAAATATATACGATTTGTTCATGCCCAAATACAAGATATACCATCAATAAGGAACTAACGAAAAATCTTCATCTCGAAACTGCAGAGGTTTCGTAAAGAGCCTACGAAATCTGCAATTCAGTTAAAATCGACTTTAAATTTAGTGTGCTTGATCAAAAATGGTTGAGTTTTTGGAAAATTGATAAAAAAATTATGAAAAAAAAATATGAAAGGAAATGACACCTCCTAACAACAAATAAATTTTACAACTCGATGAAATATACAGGGTGTCCCGAAACTATGGTGCCAAATTGAAACAGAAGATTCTCCTTGAAAAATAAATAGGACTTTCCTGATATTTCTTTCCCCAAATGTTGTTCGTCGCAGAGATGCAGGGTGTTGAGTATGAAAAATTAAAAGTTATTTTTATTCATAACTTCCACAGTTCTGAAAATTTCTCAAAAAAAATTTAAAGAGTATTTGTTTTCAACAGGTGCTTTATTTTGAGAAAGATAACACATTTTCAGTTGTTACCAGTGGTACCACTGGTAAAATCGGGAGAATTATATATTTTTCGCATTTCTCATTCAATTTTCAGTAAAAATATATACATGTTTGAATCCGGAAAAACTAACCGTTTTCAAGATAATTGCGCTTTTATGAATGAAAACATACTAGTAACGAAAAATTTGTTCGGCAGAAATTAATTTTACAATCCTGATTACTGGTCCAAATAACATCTAACTGATTTCTTTCAAAAAAAGAGCACCCATTGAAGAAAGGAATACCTTCAAATTTAGTTGTTTTTTTTTGTAACTATGAAAGTTGCCTTTTTATTTTCCAGTTTCAACGCCCTGTACTTCTGCAAGAAAAAATGAATGTGGAAATGTCATTGATTTTTTTGGTAGAATAACTAGTTGTAAGTTTAACCAGTGATTAGGATTGTAAAATTCACTTCAGCCGAACATTTTTGTTATGTTTGTATTCATGAAAGCGTGATTATCTTGAAAACTGTTGAATTTTCTGAAATGAAACTGGTATACATTTTTTTCCTCAAAATTGAAAGAGGAATGCAAAAATTTATTAATTTTACTGATTTCACCAGTGGTGTAAAAAATAGGGGAGAAAAGGGACCATGATGCCCTTCTAGTACGCCACTGGTAACAACTGAAAATGTGATTTTCTGGAATATAAATAGAAAAATTATGTACAGTTTTGAGGAAAGAAGAATTTTTCATCTCGAGAACGGTTGAAGATTGAGCAATTCTATTTTACATTATACAAAATATCGCAAATTTTCCTCAAATGTATTTCGATGAGCTGATTTCAGATCATAACTCAAAAATATTTTTTTTGCCTATTTCACAAAATTTTAGAAGATAATATTGAGTCGAAACAATACACCTATCCTCAAAATCAACATTTTCTTAGTGAACTGGGTTCTCAAAATGAAGAAGTTCAGAAAAATGTATTGTCTACTATCTATAAAGAATCACACATTTTTTCCTCAATTTCAGAAAAAGTTACAAATGAATTATTGATTTCATCACCAGGGAAATGTCTATTTACACATATTCGCTGTTGATTGTCAGTATCCCATATCATTTTCTGAAATACGTCGACCAACCAACACCCTTCTCAGAGCACTGGTCACTTTTCGTATTCATCACATCACAAAATTATATCTCTAGTGTAACGGCCCTCGAAACTTCCTGGTTAATATTTCAAATAGATTTATGAAGTTTGTATGAATGAGTTTGAGCAGCATCCTTGTCGGAAATTTATTTAGAGGTTCGTTGGGCGAAAACTTTTGCTCTGAATCATCCCAAATTATCTCTATATGTGGGGTATATAATTCCAATTGGATTCCAGAACACTCAAACGTTGAATTCAACAAACTTTAAAATCGAATTTCATTTCAATTCATACCAATTTATATAGCGCAAATTATCATGATGGGTTTCATTCATGACACCGAAACTGATCTGTATCGTTCTATTCAACATCGAATTATTGATATGAGTGAAATCGAGCGGGTTTCATTATAATAGGAACGAAATAATGGTGGGCTTTATTCAAAGAGCATCAGCTATGCCTGGAAACATCAACATTAATATTTTATTCGAATGAAATCTTTATTGAGAGCTCGCTTGTTTTCGTTTGTTGAAATACCCTTGTCATTGTTCATTTTGAAATATTGATGTTCTTCCTGAGACTTTCATCATGCAATAGTAATATCTACAATAATTCCTTATTTAAGGAATATCAAATCATTGAAAAAATTCAGCCTTCTAGGCGCATACTGCAGTCACAAGTGAGAATATATTGGAATGTTTTTCGAGCTAGTTGAAAATAGTCATTTTTGTATTAAGTGCGAAAAAATTAGGTTATTTTTTAAGGGTACATGAGAGTGTTAATTTTTGGCCGAGACCGCAGGTCGCAGGTAATCACTAATCAAGATACACTCTAATACGATATATTTTCTTGTCATTATATACAGGGCAATTCAATTCGACCCCCACCATTGGGATCTCCTAAACTACAGGAGATACGTCGAAGAAGCTTAAATTGAGGCAAAGTTGCGTATTCTGGTGCTTAACAAAATACTGTTTTGAAACTTGTAAAATTCCGAGTATTTCCGGAAATATCTGGAAAAAATTGAAAATCGGAATTTTCGTTTTAATTTTTTTCTATCGTTATTTGACAACATAGCTCAAAACCAAAAGTACATTTTTATTGATACTTTTTTTCAGCTACACGTTTTCATGTTCAGATTTACTATCCGACGTTTCGTCTTCTGACATTCATCATCAACTTTTTTTTCTGTTATGGGCGCCACATTATGTTTTAATACAGAAAAACTGCGATTTTCATTCTGATATCATTGATGTATAATTTGTTATGATTTGCACTTCTGAAACCTCAGATATTGAAAAAAACAACTTCATCTGAGATGGTCATGACTCCATTGAAAAATTTTGTTTAATAAACACTAGTTGTTAGAACTCATTAAACATCATAAGTTTGCACAAATACTTCAGTCGAAATGTCCGCATTCTCAAATAAAGAAAAACGAGATATGTTGAAACTTTTTTATAAATTTTATAGGAATAGTACGGAAACAGAACAAATTTATTTTGATATATCCGGAAAGTCAACAGGCGGATAGAACATTATTCGGAATTTTAGACAAACACTTGGCTGAGTACGGTGTGTTTCAAAAACCAAGAATGAAATATGGAAGCAGAATGGAAAAAAATATTAGACGTAACTTATTAGCCAAGGTAAAATAATTGTTCATTCCATATTCGAAGAAGTATAATTATTTTTGGTACTTTTTTAGAAAAATGCAGATCCTTCCAAATCAACACATCAAGTCTCGGCAGAAATGGATGTGCCACAGACGAGCGTTTGGAGGGAATTCAAAAAAAGTGGTTTGAAATGTTATAAGATACATATTTCACAAAAATTACATTCAGGTGATCCTGAGAGAAGGATGGAATTTTGTAGCTGGCTCTCGAATAGGGAAGACTCTACAAACTTCTTGAAAAACTTTATTTGGACCGACGAAAGTACTTTTTCGAACTGTGGTGTTTTTAATAGAAATAATGAGCAGAGAAGTCAGACCACAAGTTCGGTTTCGTTTGAATGTGTGAGCTGGAATTTATGACGACCGAATACTTGGACCTCATTTCTTCTCTAATACTTTGAACGGGGAAACCTATCTTCGGTTCTCAAGGAACGATTTCGAAGAATATATGGATGCGTTTCCCCTTGTTAATTATAACAGCTGCTGGTTTCAGCATGACGGGGCTCCTCCACACAATAAAAGAGCAGTTTGCGAATATTTACACCAAAGATTTCCTAATAGGTGGTTAGGAAATTCTGAACCAGTGAGGTGGCCGGCAAGGTCACCTGACCTTACAGTTTTGGATACTTTCTTGTGGGGCACTTTAAAGAACAGAATCTATGGAGAGCAAGAATATGACACAGTAGATGAACTTAGAGACAATATCATCACGCAATTAAGGCTATCAGATGAAGGGATATTGTTAGGGCTGTTCTTAATTTGAGACGACGAGCTCGGTTATGTATTCAAGAGAAAGGCCATCATTTGTAATACTTTTTGTGCATTTTTTACAAGCTCATGATTTCATTCTTGTTTTTTGAAACGCACCGAACTCAGCCAAGTGTTTGACCAAAATTCCGAATAATCTTCTATCCGTCTGTTGTCTTTCCGGATAAAATTCAAAATTAATTTGTGCTGTTTTCGTACTATTCCTATCAAATTTATAATAAAGTTTCAACATATCTCGTTTTTCTTCATTTGAGAATGAGGACATTTCGACTGAAGTATTTGTACAAACTTATGATGTTAAATGAGTTCTGACAACTAGTGTTTATTAAACAAAATTTTTCGATGGAATTATACATCAATGAAATCATAATGAGAAACACTATTTTTCTGTATAAAAAAACAATATGGCGCCCATAACTGAAAAAAAAGTTGATGATGAATGCCAGAAGACGAAATGTCGGATAGTAAATCTGAACATGAAAACGTGTAGCTGAAAAAAAGTATCAATGAAAATGTACTTTTGGTTTTGAGCTATGTTGTCAAATGATGATAGAAAAAATTAAAAACGAAAATTCCAGTTTTTCCCGATATTTCCGGAAATACTCGGAATTTTCCAAGTTTCAAAACAGTATTTTGTTAAGCACCAGAATACGAAACTTTGCTCCAATTCAAGCTTCGACGTATCTCCTGTAGTTTAGTAGATCCCAATGGTAGGGGTCGAATTTTAATTGCCCTGTATGTCGAATAGCTCAGTTGGTAGGCAGTGTGAGTAGACGTGACTTCTGACGAAAAGCACGCGTGTTCGACCCTCATCCGCAGAAACTTTATTTTTAAGAAGAAGAAAAAAATTACACTTTTCAAATAGATTTCTTCAAGAATTTTTTGGTAGAATTTTCAGGGAGGATATTTTGCTGCCTCCAGGCACAATTAATGCACCTAACATTCACTACTTACTCAAAATAACTTTTGACGTTTGACATAAATTGTTCAAAGCCTTCTTTTTATTTACAAATGAAAAAAAAATTATCCGCGTTCGAGGGACGAACCCGCGTACTCTTCGTCAGAAGTAAATAAGTCCCGCTGCTTTACGAACTAAGCTAACGGAGCGTGCAGAAAGTCACTTTCGGAAAATATTTATCACACTTGTGATATAAGCCTCTTTCCGTGTAACTATACAGTGCGATACACAATACTTTCCCATGTGGTCGTAGGAAAAAGTGTAATCAATCCTTTCGCCAATAATTAGTGGATATTCTCTGCCTTTTATCAGCGAAGTTTCTCCGCCATTTATTAGTAAATTTATTAGCAGATATCCTCCGCCATTTATTAGTGGTGATCTTCCGCCACTTATTAGGAACTGTCCTCCGCCATTTATCATTGTGCTTCAAGTAATCCTTTTCTATTCGTATAAATGAAAATACTGAATACCCTGAATGAAAGTATTAGTTAATCACTCCAGAGATGGAAATGAAGCAAATGAACATTATCATGCGACTCCTATCGGTATAAAATTTAAAGTATTTTTGACACCAATGACAGTTAATCTCACTACTTGGTACTTGAATCAGCAAACGAACGTCGCTTCGTTCGACAGTTCATAAATATGTTCACGATTATATCTGAATTTCTCTCTGCAACTATAATTATTATAGACTGAGAAATTTCAGTATTTTAAAAACATCTACCACAGAAAATATATAGCATTTCATACTCGGGATGAAAAACCTTTTTATTTTCGCTCGTGTACAAACTCTCAACTCACGCCAAAAAAAAAACAGTATTTTCATATCTTGTTGAAAAATATACTGTACTACTCAATGAAATTATTTTGAAAGGGAGCACAATATTATATTACATGAATAAAATTCAAGTTTTGATGAAGAAAAAATAGTTTTCAAATGCCCATTCAGAAACATGTGAGAGATGCAGAATGAGCTTGCAGGGAATTGGGACGAGTTCTAATGTAAATGAAAGAAACAGTGAAAATTACTTGTGTCATTGTTCATTTTGAAATATTGATGTTTTTCCCGAGACTCCCATCATGCCAGAGTAACATAAACAATAATTCCTCTCACATGGAGTATCAAAACATTGAAATAATTTGGCATCCTAGGCGGATACTGCAATTACTAGTGAGGATATCCACTCAGTTGAGTTCAGACATGAGAGACAGACTTCTGAGATCAATTCAATCACGAGTGAAATTTCATTAGACTATTCCACAAACTGAATGACAGGTGAAAATTTGAAATTAGATAGTCAGCAAAATAATTAAGGAGTTGATCTAAGAAATTATTGGAGTCAGTAAACAAAAACATTGCCATCCAACGAAGTATATTTAAGAATAATCCATTCGTCATTTATTAGTATAGATCCTCCGCCATTTATTAGAATGTGTTCTCTTCAAATGCTCCCTAATTCAAAATAAAATATACCTGCCATTATTATGGGTTGGGTACCTGTCAGTATTATGGATTAATCTTAGAAAAATATGTGATTAGTGAAAAAATTGTATACAGGTTCTAGTATTTAAGAAGTTTTATCGTAACTTTAGTTCATAACTCAGCTCAGATGATGACACTGTGGGTCGAAACAATTGTAAGCGTGACTTTTCAAGTATATATTCTTAGTGTGAATTGGAAGCTTTTATTTCCTCTATATTCATCAGTCATGAAAAATCATAACAGAAACGACTAAAATATGACCTTGTGAAACAAATACCGGTGAAAGGAACCTGAATGAATTATTATGTCGTTTTCAGGCGTTTCATATGAGTTTAAGTCGTACGTGCTTAAAAAACCTTGCATATGCACTCATGTATCCGAGTTGGCCTGAAAACAATCAAAGCTTGCGATTTCTTGAAAAACAATTAGGTAAGCGTAAGAACAAAACGTATTCATTTCCTTCACCACACAAGTAATTTCACAAGTAAATTCTGTTATCTCCATCAGTAGGATTCACTGAAATGAAAGGAACTCATCAGAGCAATGATATTTATATGGAATATTAATAATTATGTAAGGTTATATAGTTTTATACTGCACGGTACCCTACGTGATACATTTGACGGAAAGCATGTCTTTCGTAGACTTTCTTCGGTCATACATTGGTTTATACTCCGAGTAAAGTATAGAGAGAATTTGCATGAATATTTCATAACACGTAATCGAATTTTGGACGCAAGCATCCATCAGAAGACACCTGGTATTTGTAACACCTTCAGTAGCTCTCATGAACTCTCAGTTATACATTTTACGGCATTTTTTCATAATATCACAAGCAAAATAATTCGTGCAATGTCATTCTTATAATCACGTTCTTCGGCGAAGTTTGCCAATGTGCATGATCTTTTTTTGCGTCCTCTACCTTTGTCCTGTGGAAAAAGTATTTTGTCGTCAGTTCTCGCGTGCAGCGTAATACCCTAAATCATATGTTGGGGAGCTATTATTTTCGATAAGTCGACCAATAACCGTTGATCGTGCATGAAATTCAATTTCATGCACACTGTCGGGTTCGAAGAAAAGATAGAGGTAGGTGGCTAGTTGATATGAACACGATATTTCCGTTCAGTGGATCTATGAATTATCAACTCACGGAACTTTCATGTTGTGTAACAATTACTTCCAAATGATGGTTGACTTTCAATCGGATAGATATTTTATGGAATGCGGATTTGGATTGAAATATACAGGGTGCAACATAGATAAGTTAAAATACTTGAAGGACGTCATCCTGAGACAGTTTCAAGAAAAATACTATGTTCAATATTGAACATTATTTGATTGCAATCATAGGCGAGACTCTCACATATGAGAAATCGACTCGTATTGTTGAATTAGAACGCCATTTTAAAATGTTGATTTCGATAATTTATTCAACTAAAAATCTGAAATTTTGTCAATGTCATCAGAATTGACTTTTGTGAGATAATATATTTTCCGAATCAGCATGAAATTTTGTGTATAGTGAGAATTCTAGGTGAATCTGATTGGTGCCCGCAGAATTGGTATATCTTCAACATTTATTGAGTTGGAAAGTTCAACTGTAGTTAGGAGAGGCAATTTTCCGTAAATAATTTATTTTTCAATAATTCATCAATAATTTTCGTGAAACTCATCCTCTTATCAATATGCTCAACAAAATTCAAATCGATTCCGACTCAAATGAAGATTTCATAGACTTTTACGGATCCTCTGCAATTTCTAGATGAAAATTTTCGAAACTGGTAACTTCGCCATATTTTTGAATTGCAGCTCAATAGTAGTGACGATGTGAATTAACCATTTTTTTTGTAACCGCCCATTGACAACACTGATCATTTCATAATTGGTCATCATTTATAGATATATGTTTATTCTTTCGTCATAGTGAATGAAGATCTTCAGCTATATTTAACGTCTGTTTATAGACACTGCGATACTTACTGACATATGTCATGAATAAAATATCACCATCACGGAATCTTTTGATAGTGTGCATAAAACGTAAATTACTGGATAAGTTTTTATGCTTTCTGTGGTTCCTAGCTGTCCCTGAGTATACTTCCTCAATAGATTTGTTCTCTTGAAACTGATATTTTACTTCTGATTTTTTCGACGCAATATTCAACTGTACAATCTATGTTATCAACGGACATTTGTCCACGTCAATTGTTCATGTAGAAAAGTGACGTAAACTATTCTGAATACGTTCAATTGATGTTTACGATTTGAATTACTGTCTTTATCTAACAAGTGGTTGAATAAAAACTAAGCAGCTTTGCCAGTATTTTATTGGATACATAAATTTACCTTGCCGCAATCGGAAATAATAGTGCTTGATACTTGCTTCAAAAAAAAAGTCGGATTTTATTTGTAAATTATTCCCGTGTCATTGCATTTCAATATCTACGCCAGAACTTATGCATTGCAAAAAATCTCCATCTAATCTGGGATTTGCACAAGATATTAATTTTTGGATCAGGAACATCTTAGTTTACCTTCCAAAATGTGATTCTGTTCATATGTCATAACATGCATATACCGGGTGAAACAGCAAACATGTAGCAGCCTGTAGAAGTTACTCAATGATAGCGCTTTCTTTGAACCTTTTTCATATTTTTTCGTCGATCTTGGATCCATCTGTGTACCACACTGGCATCCATTGCCAATAATTGAGGACCGTTCTTCATGTGAATCTGGTGATAATGACCTTCATACAAATGCTAGCAAATTTGTTAGTCAAAAGATCTGAATTTGTGTCTTTTCAAAACTCTCCTAGCGGTTTATTGATTCACACTGATTTCGTCCCCAATTTGTGTCAGTGATATTGTCGGATCTTCATCAACTATGGCAGAAACGTTTACCTCCGTTTTCTCGTCGACAATGTGATGGACAATGTTTTGATTTTCTGGTACTCTTCTGAACTGCTCTTCTACTCTGGAGGAATAATTATTAGACAGATGGCGTCTTTCCAGAGATATTTCGACATACAAAAGTTAAGCCTGTCCACAATTCTTCCAGCACTCCTCAAATACTAACAGCATATTGGCCTTTTCGTTTCTTGAATACATAGGTATCCAGTCTCTTATTGAACGATGCATGTTTTTGTACACCACCTACTTGGCAAAATAATATTGCAAATATATAGACTAAGAGACATGTGTATTGGTGAAAAGATCATGCTACGTGGCCAAAAATAAAGTCACTTCACAGGTAGCTAACAGAAAAACATGTTCTTCTCAGACAAACAGGCCATTCATAAAAAAATTGTCAGGTGTAAAGAAAGCGATATCATTGATTACGTTAATCCTGCAAATTTAAAATTTTTATTTCCTCAAATAAAAGAACTACAGGCTGCTACATGTCTGCTGTGTCACCCAGTATATCAGAAACTTTTTTCTTCGAGGTTGAACCACCATACTAATAGTCATCACTACTTATTATATTGCTATTAGTCCGAGATCCAATATGATTATCCAACTCCACCTCTTCTCAAATATCCTGGGATCACTTATACTGACCTTGACAGTTTATTGAGAAAAACCGGAGACAACAAAGTTTCGATCGACTCGACGAACTTGAAACAATGTCTCTGTATTCATATTAATTCCGGGAGAAGTCGCGGAGTTTCACAAAGTGGCGCCATAAGTTTGAATGTTCGAATGATTTAGGGAAGGAGAGTCGTAGCTAGCGCTGAAATGTCAAACGTGTTCACTCTGAAACAATTATGAAGCGTCAATGCGCAACTTACGAATCGATACTGCTCACGCGATACTAGAAATCCGTATATAATTGAATAAATCATAACGGTCAATCGGTTTCGATACAATGAAGCTAATTGGCCACTCATTCGCATTATATCGTTCTCTCTAGGGAAGATGAAGTGTCACGGCAATTGAATTATGTCACTGTTAACAGTAAGTTATGACAATTATCGGTGTCAGATGCGGTCTTCTTCTGCGGGAATGGGTAGTCACTGACTGTATTCGGATCAGAACCATGCTAACAATCGGTTGTGACGATTGGTGTCAGGTGTGGCCTTTTTGGAATGTGATAAATTATCCGTATAAAGTAGGTTACGGAGCGAAACTAGGTTGTATCACGATATGTATTGGATCTAAAGCTTACTTTTTATTGTTTTCCCTACAAATAAACCTGTGCAAGTGCTTATTAGATAATCTTGAATTTACTTCTTACGAACTGGTACAAAATATATTTTGAACTGAAATATCAAGATGACATAATTATAATAATAATAATATTTATTCACATATAAAGGAGAGCAATAATTTCACATTTCAGAAATACAATATGTAAACGAATATAAAACTCGTTATGTGATTGAACACTTGTGTCGGGAGAGTAAGTGGTTAGAGACATATACATAAAATAGTATAATAGTAAATATTTGTTGAATGAATTAGTAAAACATACCGGGTGGCTACGGAAGTATTGCCTACGGAATATCTCAGTTATTGTATGAAGTAGGTTTGTGAAATTTGGAGCGTCGATATAATGACATAAGAGCTAGAATTTGAGCATATTGACATGTCGAAGTTAACTTCCGGTCTGACCGGAAGTAACACCAACTTTCTTATTTTAAATAGAAACTCTATTTTTTTTTCTTTTTGCTTTATTCAGCATTAAATTCCCTTTCTAATGACATATCACAAGTTGGTATCTAACCAGAAACTAGATCAGAAAAAAATTATTATTGAAATTCACCGAGTAGGCCGTGGAAGCAAAATGAAAGCCAAAAATTGAAAAGTTGGCTATGGAAACCATACGTCACTTGATAACAGTTGCTACTACTGTGATATTTTATTTTCATTCGTCGGCGTTATAAAAAGCCGCCAAAAAAAATATTGGAGAAATTGGGAAAAAAACAATACTCTGTAGGTCCATAACTTAAATAGGAACATACAACTTTTTCTTGCCTGTACTATTCAGCATAACCATTCCTTTCTAATGATATAATAGTAGTAGTAGTAGTAATTTTTTGAAATGAAATACCAAAAAATCCAATAATTATTCTTCAAATAACAAAACAGATTATCGCCATACGCAAAAATAACATTAAAAATAATGTGGAATGATAAATTATATCCTGTAGGTTCTAGGTTAAATAGGAACATAAACGTACTTGGTCTGTGCCATCGTCCATAGATATTCTAATATCTACCTATGGACGATGTTTGTGCTATTCAGAATAATTCCATTTCAATAATCATTCGAACCAAAATATTAACAAGTAGGCTGATTAAGATGTATTTTGGAATGAAACAAAAAAGAAACGAGAGCTCTCACGAACGCTGCTATCCATATTATTTTGAAGTTCGAAGTAGTGTTTTTGATTCTGCCATTTTAAAAGGGTTTGGAAATCGAAATCAGTTAGTGGAATATTCAAAAAATGCCCCGTTATTCACGAACCGAACAAATTGACATGCTTCTCATTTATGGTGAATGTTTAAAAAATTCTTATGCCGCTGAACGATTGTATTTAGAGCGATATCCAGGGAGGCAGCAACCGTCAAGAAGGTATTTCCAGTGGCAGAACTGAGCCTGCTGATGTTCACGAAGACCAAGAAGCATTTGTTATTAATGAGGAAACTGAAATTAATGTATTAGCTTTAGTACAATATGATAGCACAATTTCCTCAAGGCAGATTGGCGTCGAATTAGCTATAAGTAAGGACTCTGCTAGGAAAATTTTGAAAAAACATCGATTTAAATCCTTCAAGTATCAGTTGCATCAACATTTGTATGAAAGGCGCCTGGAATATTGTAATTGGTTTCTTCGACAAAATGCTGAGAATCACCTATTTAACTATTATATCTTGTTTACGGACGAGTCAAGATTTATCAACAATGGATTATTTAACAGGAATAATACAAGGTAGGTACTGTACTTTATTTGGATTATTGTCGATAGTCGAAGTGTAAAGTGCTAAAAGTGTGAACGGTCTTTTGTTTCAGGTACTGGGCGATAGAAAACGAGCACCGGTTTCGACAAGGTGGCTTCCAGGAGAGATTTGGTGTGAATGTTTGGGCAGGAATAGTTGGAACTCATATTGTTGGCCCCATTCTTTTTCAAGGCCAACTAACCGGAGAGAGATACTTTAATTTTTTAACGAATGAAATTTCGGAATTCATTAACTGAGAGAATGTACTTCCAGCAAGATGGCGCCCCTCCGCATAATTCAAGAATAACGAGAAATTATCTTCAAAATCGCTTTCAAGAGAGACTTATAACAACCCATGGTCCAGTCAGGTGGCCACCAAGGTCACCTGATCTTACTCCGTGCGACTTTTTTCTATGGGGGCATCTTAAAAATAGGGTGTATTCCACACAGCCTACAACTCTACATGAGCTAGAAGTAAAAATTCGTAGAGCTTTCCAAGATATCACGCCCCAAATGTTGAGAAACGTTTTACATGAAAATATCACCAGAGTCAATAAATGTATTGACGCTGAGGGAATGCATTTCGAACATTTGTTTTGAATTTATTTTATCTTTAATCCTATCAAGTTGAATTTTTTTTTTCGATAAATCTGTTTTTTTTGTTATTTGAATAATAATTGGATTTTTTGGTATTTCATTTCAAAAAATTACTTTCTGTTATATCATTAGAAAGGAATGGTTATGCTGAATAGTACAGGCAAGAAAAAGTTGTACATACAAAAAGGATGTGAAACTTTAAAAAAGCGCTCGCATGTAACATTTAGAAGCCATTAAAGTTTCATATCCTTTTTGTAAATAAAGTCAATAGTAAAATATATATATATATATACAGTGTGTCCCGCTTTTCATGAATACACCCAAATATCTCAGTTATTAATAATGCGATTTTCTTGAAATTTTGGTGGTGATTATATGTTTGGTAAATGAAGTATTTTTGCATAGTGAACATTTTCATCGACCATAGGCGTGCGGTGTGGGGGGTAAAAAAAGCTGTTTTTTGGGAAAAGGATATTAGGGCTCATTTCAGATAACTTTTTTAATAAGAATTAGAATCAGCATCCCCAAAAACCTCCCAATCCATATTTTCGAAATCTCAAGAGCTGATTTGAGGAGAAAAAAAAATAAATTCACTTTTTTCGTCTCGGAATCAGCATCCCCAAATACCCTTTAATTCTTATTTTCAACATCTCAAGAGCTGATTTGAATACAAAAATTATTCAACTCTTTTTTCAATAAGTCCTTGTAAGCAAAATTCAAACAGTCTTTCAAAATAACCATTTAACGCGGTATGTGGAAATTTTGGTTTAAATGCCCTAATCCTGTTGCGTTTCAAACATCTCTATACTTTGTTTTTCGTTGAATTCATTATCCTCGCAACTGCCCTTACAGTACCAATTGGGTTGTTTCAAAATTCGAAATGTTCGTCGTCCGGATAGTGTCTTTGATTTAAATTGTACCTCCCTGGTCTTGTCTTGAAAACCGCTCTAGTCTTTGCGAACAATCTGTTGATACTGGCGTGAGAAATTGGTTCTCGATCATGATGCCTTCCATTGAATATTCCAGCAACCTGACGCGTAGATCTTATTATTACCAAATAATTGGATAATCTCCACTTTTTCTCCAAGGATATGAGGGGCTCATTTTAGACAATTTTTTATTATCAGATTTGGAATCAGCGACCGCAAAAATCCCTCAATTCATATTTTCGAAATCTCGAGAGCTGATTTGATTAGAAAACAAAATTAAATTCACTTTATTTCAAAAGATTGTTTATTTCTAACTTTTTATTTCAAATGCCCTAATCCTATATTAAATTTCAAACACCTTCGTTTCCTTATATTCTGTATCGTTTGCAACTGCCCTTATACTACAATTTAGGTATTTCCGAAGATACGCACACTTTGTTACCGTTGGCTTGCCGATTTGAGTTTTCATGCAAATTAATGAAAGAGTGCTTTGAAACAAAAGTTTTTGTTTGACATCGGTAATCAGTACGAAATGTCAATAAGTCAAGCAGTGTTACTTAACTGTTAATAAGATGGCACACAACCGAATAGTAGTTCTTACAATTGGAGAAAAAGTAGAGATTATCCGCTTATTTGGTAATAATGAAAGATCTACGCGTCAAGTTGCTGGAATATTCAATGGAAGATCATGATCGAGAACCAATTTCTCACGATACCGTTGCCAAAATCAACAGATTGTTCGCAAGGACTGGAGCGGTTTTCAAAATAAGACCAGGGAGGTACAATTTAAATCAAAGACACTATCCAGACGACGAACGTATCTTAGCAGAATTTTGAAACAACCCAAATGTTACTGTAAGGGCAGTTGCGAGGACAATGAATTTAACGAAAAACAAAGTATGGAGATGTTTGAAACGCAACAGGATTAGGGCATTTAAACCAAAATTTTTACATACTCTGTTAAATGGTGATTTTGAACGACGGTTTGAATTTTGCTTATGGTTGCAGGGTAACTATCTTAACGACAGACTTTTTCTGAAGAACATGATGTTTACTGACGAGGCAACGTTTACAACAAACGGTGTGGTGTCTAGTCAAAATTGTAGGTTTTGGGCAGCTGAAAATCCGAATTGGGTAATTCATTGTAAAAACCAATACAGTGAAAAAGTTAACGTGTGGTGTGGCATATTCAATGAACGGATTGTTGGCCCTTATTTCCTGGATAACCTGACCGGACAAAATTTTCTAAATTTTTTACAAAATGGTCTCTATGATTTTCTCATGGAATTGCCATTAGCACAAAGACAAAACTTAATCTTTCAATTAGATGGGGCCCCCGCACACAATTCTGGGATAGTTCGGAACTTTTTAAATGCAATTTTCCCTATGAAGTGGATAGGTAGAAATTCTCCTTTGGAACCATGGCCCCCTAGATCGCCAGATATTACCCCTTGTGACTTTTTTCAGTAAGGGCATTTGAAGAATGAAGTGTATGCTACTCGACCGCGTAATAGCGAGGAACTTTGCTTTGCAATTAGGCAAGCGTGTCAGGAAATAAGAAAAGTGAATGTACGTTTGAGAAGAATTGTTGAAAAGTGTATTGTTTCAGAAGGTAGTTATGTTGAAAACACAAGAATCTAAAATAAAGTAATTCGTAATTTTGTTACCACTGTTACAAATAAAGAACTTATTAAAAAAAAGACTTAAACTTTTTTTTTTGTTCAAATCAGCTCTTGAGATGTTGAAAATATGAATTAAAGGGTTTTTGGGGATGCCAATTCCGAATCTGATAAGAAAAGTTGTCTTAAATGAGCCCTAATATCCTTTTCCCAAAAAACAGCTTTTTTTACACCCCCCACACCGCACGCCTATGGTCGATGAAAATGTTTACTATGCCAAAATACTTCATTTACCTAACATATAATCACCACCAAAATTTCAAGAAAATCGCATATTTAATAACTGAGATATTAGGGTGTATTTATGAAAAGCGGGACACACTGTATATATATCAAACAAGATGAAATCAGTTCAAGGAGTAAAACTCACATCAGACAATAAAAACTCAGTTAAGGCAATAAAATTAGTGATAATAATCTATGAATAAAAAACATTTCGAGATATTTTTACATGAACACATGCATTTGAGACATTTATCTATTTTGTGACAATTATTTGTCAGATCATAGGTGGTATTGTTACAGTTATTTTGATATGTCAAAAAAAGAGTGTATTAAATGTCTGGAATTTCTATATATAAATTCCTTCAGTTGTGCTTTGAATCTATGTTTGTTCTTTAAATTTTTTATTTCTTTGGGAATATTATTGGATAGTTTGGGTGCCAAATAAAGAAAGCCTCTATGTGTTGTGGTTTTGACCATTAATGGGAAAATATGGTGATTTTTTTTCTGGTATCATAGTTTTGAGTTGGGAGGCGGTTAGTGTTTTTTGTGTTGTGATATTTCATACATGTGATATTAAAATATAATTGCCTCAAGTCAAAGACTTTTGACTCATGATAAAGTTCATCAGAGGAATATCAGAAATGTTTGGAATATATTAGGTTTAAGTATCTTTTCTGCATCACTTCCAAAGAATATAAATGGGCTTTATGAGTTCCACCCAATACCGCAATTCCATAACGCAATTCCATAACGCAAATGACTTTCAACAAGAGCATGGTGAAGGGTTTTCATTTGACTGAATGGTAAGTTTTCTTTAGGTTTTCTAAATTTGTATAAAATTGTCCTCAACTTTCTGACTACAAATGCAATGTGCGAGTCCCATTTCAAATGAGAATCAATGATAACGCCTAGATATTTGATTTCTTTTACAGGATTGATGACAAAATTGGGAGACCACGAGAGGTGCAGCGAAACTGTAAATAATAAATTTTCTCATTGTTGATTTTAAGTAGTTTATATTCCAACCATTTCTTTATGGAACAGAAGTCAGATTCAGCTTTTTAATTTGAGGTTCTCCCAACTTTCTGATTTGTACAAGATAGCTGTATTATCTGCGATTCCAATAATGTCTCTGCAGCTATTGAGTGAAAAAATCCATTAATGTATATATTGAATAAGATAGATATCAGTACCGTACCTTGCGGTACACCATACTCGATCGTTTCGACATTGCTGATTTCACCATTCACATTTACAGTTTGGTTCCTTCCATCCAAATAACTCTTGAACAGTTCTAGGCAAATGCCTCTAACAGTTGATATGTTTTCTCTGAATCCGAATTGATTTTTTGATATAATCTCGTATTTTTTGAGATAGGTGACTAGTCTGTTTTTAAAGATTTTTTCGAATATCTTTGAAAGCTGTGTAATCAAGGATATAGGTCGGTAATTGCCAATTTCTTGTGTATTTCCCTTTTTGTGAAGAGGAATTACTATCGCGTGTTTGAAAGCTGATGGGTATACTCCGTACGGATTGAGAAGGAAATCTAAAAGTTCAATGATGTAACAAGATATGGTCTCTAGTGTTTCAGCTCTAATATTGTCTTTGCCTACTGCTTTTTTGTTCTCAAGTATTCTGCCATCCTCGCACTTGATAGAATCTATAGAGTGATGTTTATTCTTCGTTTTACTTATTTTTGTATCACTTTCCATAATTTTTTTGCATCATTGTTGCTATGCTCGATTTAATTTTTATAATAAATAAATTTAGCCTTCTTAATTTGAGCTTTCAGTGTATTCCTGTATTTTTTATATTCTATTCTCAATTCGTTATTAATTAGACTTTTTTGTAGGGTTTTATTCATACAATTTTTTCTCTCTATTGACCTAAGCAAGGTACTTTTCACCCATGGTGCAATTTTTGTAATTTTCCTTCGAACCTGTGTTTTTTCTGTGCATGAATTTAAAGCCCTTAGTATGATATTAATGAATAAATTCGTTGCAGTTTCTGGGTTACTTGCTGAGAAAACTGTGGTCCAAGAAATGTCTTTGAATGTATCATGAAGATTTTTTGTATTGATAAAATTTGTGCAATTTGTTTTTGCTTCATTAATATTTCTATTTCTAATCACAATTTGAAGAATTGTCGTATCCTTGAAGCTTAGCAATTGGACATCATGTAACGCAATATTATCTCTTCTCAGATCAGAATTACTGATTCTTCAGCTTCAAGATTAGGCATTCTTGATTTTTTTTAAGTCATAAGTATAAAAATTATAAACACTTTACCGTTAGCTAAATGGGGTCTGAGTAACTGCGTAATTCCCGGTAATTTTTACTCTATGGTATCATGCTGTGTTGTTTAAATAAATTTTGAAGGATTATAGGTTTCCATTAACTCTTATAAACTATATATGTAGATGATTATTAGCAAAATCAGCGAGATCTGAATATTGTAAGAAACACGCGAACACGCAACACTGTTGTTCCAAAATAAATGAGCTCTCTCAGGAAATTTTTTGAAAGGAATAAACCCATGCATCCGTATGAAAACATGAAAGAAACTGTACCCCGCAGCGGAATGTTGTACAAATATGACAATTCTAGGCAGAGATATTTGAATACACCTGATAACAATGAACTCGTTCCTGACAATACACTGCATCCAGCATTTATCCTGACAAGACTTGAATTCCATGTAAATTCTTTATAAATCTACTTAAATAGTCGGTCCGTTATTGCTGTCTTCACCTAGAGCCAAGATGATGTGAAGGTACTTGACACTAATTAAATAATCGAAGAATGTGAAATTGGAAATACATTGATAACCAAATTTTTATTAAATAAAAATTTTGCAAAAAAGTAGGCTAATTTTAAAAATAGCAATAATAAATTTATGAAACAATTCGATCTTCACAAACTTTACTTTAAATACCACAAAATAATTAACCACCTTTTCCAGGTAAGTACTACTCATAACTACCAAGAATATATATATATATATATATATATATATATATATATATATATATATATATATATATATATATATATATATATATATATTATATATATATATATACATTTACATGATGACATCAAAGATCGAAATTGGAATGCTAACTATGAATAATAATAATAAAAACGTTCATTCACGAATTCAAACAATTTAATTTCACGGTAAAAAAAATACCAATTACAGTAAAATTTACACTTTTTTGGTGAATACTTGGAATTGTAAATATATAGATTTAAAATAGTCGTTAAGCTGCTTGTTCGAGACATTCAAAGCCAACATAAAATAATAAAATAGTCACAATCGTATTGGTTGGAGTCAAATTCAGTAACTATATCTTCAATTTAAAGGTATATTTTTCATTATGCCAGGAAATTATGGACAAAACTACGCCCATGACTTTTACTTTTATGATAATGGAATCTTAAAATACCCTTTTAATCCAGTTTTATCAACGAAAATAGCCGGGGCGCTACGTAATTCATCCTTCATGGCCAATTATTTTCTCGGGAAAGAATAATTCATCATGCTTTCTTGTATTGTATGTTTATGATAATTCGGTTTTATTTACCATTTTTTCAGAAACAGTACAATTTTCAAACAGAAAAGTTATCGAGCATTCAGTAAATGAGTGTTTTTATATCGATTTTCAAAGGATGAGGAAGCTGATGTGTTTTTTTAATAAATTTCATGATCCATCGACATCGACTTTTACCAAAGACAGTCATATACACCACCCAACTCCATAATGGCATTTCTCAATATCTTCTATATGTGTTAATCCTGCTGTATATGAAAAAAATGGTAGTAAACAGCTCTTTTTCAAATTTAGAGTGAGTTTGCTGAGCTGAAGCCATTTTTACTGAGGTCGTACTTCCCAGACTAGACCAGAAAAATGCTACTTCCTCAAAGGAAAATGTCCGGGTAAAAATAGTTACACAACACGTATGAACACTGTTATTTGGAACTCGCAGACTTCCAGAATTCGCCTATGGTATTTTCCATTTCTTACGTAAATTACTATTTCAATATTTTCTATGAGTTCATTGCAAGTATTTTCTTTATACGTACAAAAGTTCATCCGTGAAACTGATGATTTTCCACAAACTACCTATTTTGAATAAAATATTCATATTTAAAAAAAGAACTGGT
This sequence comes from Chrysolina americana, assembly GCA_958502065.1. Classification (NCBI taxonomy): domain Eukaryota; kingdom Metazoa; phylum Arthropoda; class Insecta; order Coleoptera; family Chrysomelidae; genus Chrysolina; species Chrysolina americana. Next base: position 95,388,865 of record OY293412.1, on the reverse strand, counting down.
CCAAGAATAGACCCTTGTTGTACCCCGAAAGTAATTTTTCCAGGGCTACTACATACTTCATCAATCTGCACCTGTTGTATATGTTTTCTCTAATCCCATATTGAGAGGTCAAGTGAAATACTGTTTATATGCACTGATTATCTTCACTTGATTACCTTTGTTGAAAACCAAATTGATTTTTATTAGCAATGTTGAAATTTTTCAGTGAATTTTCAAGTCCGTCTTTCATGTGATGTTCCACAATTTTTTAAATATCTGAAATTATTGAGATGGCTTGTCGAAATCATGTTTTAACACCTTTGAAAACGCTCCTATCGTAAAACAATAATTTTTTAAAAAATGCTGGTGAAGCAACTTGTTTCAGAATTTTAAAAACAATATTTTCATGCCCATGAGATTTTCTCAATTTCGGTTTCTTCACGACTACGAATTATTTCAACTTCATCCATTGTATTCAAATGATCGATACTGGTCATGTAATACAAAACCGAAAACAGCATTTTCAGTTTTCCCTGTATCAGTTGGGAAGGGCGAGAATCCCCGTAAGTTTTCTATGACCAATTTACTGCTCAACACATTAGTTACCTTTTTTCCCATTTAATCGTCTTTGTATCTATTACGGTTTAGAATATAGCAATGTTACCACATGATAAAAGAAACGGCCTGTATATACCCATTTAAGGGATTTTATTTAAAATTTCGAAACCCGGTTTCTCGTGGTTGATGGTTTAACACGAGTAGGCTCTGCATTGCCTGGAAAAATGCGAAAAAAACGGAAATTTTAAATAAAATTCCTTAAATGGGTGTATATATATATTGAGTACCTAATTTTAACATGTATGTGCGTCCGATCAAAACCAATGTTAACCATGCTTAACTTTTTATAAGTATTGCTCCTGTATAATACCTGATGAGTATAGCACCGATGTAGCCGAAAGCGCTTTGCGATTTTAGATTTTATTAAATTCTTACACGAAATACAACTCTTTCATTGCATTGAATAGTTACGTGTACACAGCTTCAAGATCTTCAAAAATAATAAAGGTATACCTTTCAAATTCAAGAAATCAGCGGTACATAAATTACATTATGGGACTTGTTCTAGAGTAGGTAAACTTTGGTCAAACTTCTAGAACACTCAGAAACCGCACTCATGAACATCATATGAGTTATGTGAATAAGAAATCGAATTCAATATATACAAATCACATTTTAAATGAATAATTGAATTTTTTATTTTACCCAGTTTTATATAAGGGTTTGTGTTCCGTCGAATTCACAATTAGTGAATCAAATTCGGGAAACTAGTTCAGTGATGAAAAATTAATCATCCCACCACCTGTCAGAAACAAAGGAGAAAAAGCAAGTGTTCTGGACTGGGTGCCTTTGAAATATACATCATGTATCTGGAAAATGTCGACTGTAGGTAATAGAAGTTTTGTGAACATCTATGAGAGGAATTCTCATTAGAATGAAAGTATTGGAGTCCAATACACCAGGTGATGATTGAACGTTTTACTTTATCCGGAAAATTTGGTTCTCGAAAAGGTGTTTCAATCAAAAAAACTTGAATTACAATTACTGTAAATGATATTGAAAAGTGTAAACATTCCCATATTACCCTCTGTAATCTCACGAAAGCATTTGACTGCATGTCCTATTAAATATTCATTGGATATTTTCAAGTCTTACCAGCGTAGACAATTCCGATGTGTTTTTGTAAAGTGATAAAAAAGTTAAACTGAATAATTGAAGAAATGCAACATCCACTCTCCAGCTAAAGTAGGGAAGTAGTTATGCATCATCTGCATATTAACTGTCAAGTATACATTATCTCTATTATCCAAAGAAAATGAACTTTTCCAAATTAAAAGAAAGTCTTTACCAAAATCGTTGTTATTCCTGATTCTGTACCGTTCCTTTTTTCTGTTTCCATCTCGAAACGTTCATCTACTCCGCTCAAAGCGATTTGTTTTGTTTTCTAGATTACCATGTTGAAATTGTATAAAGAAATTTTGTTGTTCTGCTCCGCCTGGCAAACTTTGTAATAGGTGTTTTGTATACAAGTGACGGGCCTTTTGTTTTCACTTTAATCAAGTCGGACAAAGCGATTCGATGTAGGAAAATGTAATTTCATTCATTCTGTCGAACGTTTCTGTAACACTTGTAGGAAATAGCGGTAGTATTTCTCACAATGGAAACGTAGGAAACAATTGAATGGTCAAAGAGGAGGTTAGAGTTACAAGAAGTTTCAATACAATAAAATAAAAGGGGATTGTGATGTTATTGGCATTATTAAAATGTTATGACAAGTTAAAACGTACAATTGATAGAACACGATTGCGGTAGCATTTCTCACAATGGAAACGTAGGAATCAATTGAATGGTCAAAGAGGAGGTTAGAGTTACAAGAAGTTTCAATACAATAAAATAAAAGGGGATTGTGATGTTATTGGCATTATTAAAATGTTATGACAAGTTAAAACGTACAATTGACAGAACACGATTGAAGCATTTAGGAAAATACATTGAAGATTTCTAGAATCTATGAGAGAAGAGTTTTGAATATTTTCGAAGCTTCAGATGAGTACTGAACTTGTGGAATGAACAAGAGGCTGAGAAAGGCTCTTGAACGATCTAGAAGCTCATCACATGATCTATTTTTAGCAGGATGGAATTTCACGACGCTGTTTTGAAACTAGATGGATTGATACAAATGGTCTTGTTAAGTGGTCTCCTCGTTCACCGGATATAACACCCCTTGATTTTTATATCTGGGGATTTCTTGAAAAGAGGTATACAAATGAAAACACAATAATGTAAATGAATCGAAATATAATATTGAAACTGTTATTAATAGAATTGATGGCCGGACTATCTTGAAAGCCACACGAGAGCCACAAAAGAAGGTCTCAAATATGTGTTCAACAAGGAGGTGGTGTTTTTGAACATTTACTCCATATCTAGTAGCGTTTTATCAAAAATCTATTGAAGTGTTTCCCATTGAAAAAATTGTATTTTTTTTAACATGAGAAAGAAAAGTCATGCTAGCTTTTTTGTTAAGAATGTGATGATGAAACCAAATATATAATGAAATTAAGTGTGTTTGTTTCTCTTCATGAAATATATTCAGAACGCTACTGTCAATTGTTTTTTTTTATCTTCAACATTAAAAATGCCACTAAGTTTGCTCATTTAACCCTATTCGTACTATCAATAATAACGAAGTTGGCAATAGTTCTGACTTACTTTGAAACAGGCTGTATAGGACCACATACTCTTACCCGGGAAACTCCCGGTATTACACCTATTTTTACATAATCCTCAATTGTAGAATTATTTGAAAACAACAAGTTGAAAACCATACGAAGCTTACCTTACGAAGCTTCCCCACCAAGACGAAACTTGAGAGTACAGCAGAATCCATCAAAAACCGCATTTACGAAGTCCCATGTGAATGTGCAGATTCTCACATCGGAAAGACCAAGAGACCATCGTAAAAATAACCGAACACAAAAAGTGCCCTCAACGGGGAGAGACATCTGAATAGGAAATTGCTGATCATGCCTGGAATGAGCACCATGGAATTCTTCAGGACGAGGATAGTAATCTTCATAGAGAGGAAAATTTGGTCAAATAAAAATTCATCGAAACCACATATATCGAAGTCAATGGCGCTCTCAATCAGCCGAGAAAAGAAAAGAGCACGGAACTACACGTGCTACAACACTGCCATAGGTACACCTCAATTGCACCACATCAACAGATCTCTAAAGACCTGAAGACGATTGCGGATAGAGGCAATCGAAACGTTGGGAAAAAGTGAAAGAAGTCGAACATCTTACACACCCATTAAGACGATGGACTTCCGAAACCTAAGTACAACCTTCAAACAAACGTTGATACAAGGTTTGAAGAAATCAAATTAGGACAAGTTAAGAATTAGAGTCCGTGAAGCACACAGGGTATTCAAGTAGTATAGTTTACTAGTATAAATGAGTTATGACTCGTGAATGAACGAGTCCCACTTGTCCATTATTTTCTGTAGCCACAAAACCGAAAATCGTAACAGTTGGTGTCAGAAGTGGAATTATTCAATGAACATTCAATATAGAATATAAAAAATTATTTATTTTCGTCACTTCTTTCAATACTAAAATTTCGGTATGATAAAAAATTAAAAAAAAAAATAATATGGTAAAATCATTTAAGGTGCCAGCTGAGCTCTTTTTAGACAGCCTCTGTTCAGGCTATCCAACTCTTGTAGGTAATTCGTAGAAATAATCAGTACTACAATTTTGAGAAGTGGATCACCAAGATTGAACCTCGATTTTTGCATTATCAAGAAAATGTATCTTTCTCAGACATCATTACTTCAATCGGAATAACTGTAGAATTATTATGTTGAACTGTAGGGACGTCAACTGTCAGAGGTAAACACTCCTAAAACGCAACCCCATATCATTGCAATTAGTTTTTCATAATTTAGATTCCCTGTTTAATAGCCCATTTTTGCCAATAATAGAATTGTGTGATTTCTGAAAATGTTCATTAAAATCATGCCTCTGGCACAATTTTGTCCTTTCTCTACTGTCCCATGTGTACGAGAAACGATTATATTCCAGACACTATCGGAGCATATTGATTTACGGAATTAAAGCGATATTTTCAGTCTCAGTGACCTGTCACACGCAGCAAGGCATTGGCGTGGTTAGGAAAGCTTCCAGAGTAGTTGAATAAAATCAATTTTCGAACGCTCCAAACCAAATACAAGAAATAACTAAGGTTAAATCATTCTCACACACCTACACCTATGAAGTTCCATGATTGACATCAGAGCTGTGAGTATTCTAATAAAAGTAATTGAAAAAATAATCAAACTATATATACTGCTTTTCTAGAATAGATGGACAATTGTGATGAAACTCTTGTGAAAAAATAGAACTTTTCAGATTATTTTTTGATAATATGATTGTGGGCACAAAAAGATACAGACCCAGATATTTCATTTCATCCACAAATTCAATTGCATCAGTTATTCTATTGTTTATATTGATATACTACACTCCCTTGTTATTAGTGATAGGGGTTGATAAACTGTCATTGATTTTTACTATTTGCTTTCGGTCAATGAGATAATGTCCTAACTATTTGAGTGCTATGCCTTGTATACCAGCAGCCTCAAGTTTTTTCAATAATAGTTCCCTGTCGATGGTTTCAAAGGAAGAAATGTTCTGTTTAGGTACAACAATACTAATCTTGGAGTCTTCTTGGGAAAATTTGACACATTGTAGAGATATGTTCATTAAGTGTAATAGAAGATGTTCAAAACTCCGTAAATTATATTTCGAATGAGTTTGGAATCCACCTTTTCATTGCTAGAATTATTACCAGATTTCTTTTCATTGAGGAGAGTTCTGGTAATTCGATTTCAAGGAATTCAAAACTTTCATCAATACTTTCCACAATGTCTCTAATGCTATTTACAAAATTATTACTGAAACATTCTCCAATTTCTTTCACTTCCTCCACAATTTTAAGTTCGCATTCAGTGATCAAAAAGTGAATAAATACCCTTTGCCTTTGTGAAATTTGCCGTGAATAATCCTCTCTCTCTTCCTAGCCAACTTGTCTGTGAGTGGGTTTGAGATGGAAGCGAAAGCTTCCTTTCGTAGGGTTTGGGTAAGGTTGAGACGCTGGACTAGTAATCAAGATACCACATCGTCTACAACCTTCAAACAAACAATTGAAATCATATTTGATGCATCAATCCATTCATTTAATCCAAACACCAAAGATTTCAACTGAGCGATAGGTTTGATATCCATTAGAAAATAATCGCTTCATTTGTTTCAGATAGCCCACTCTGTATCATTCAGAGAATGACCTTCCTAGATTTCATTGAATCGTCTAATATTATTTGATCTCATAAGTATTACTTCTGCTTGAGAGATTCTGAGGACTATGATACGAAACGAATAAAGGAGAACCGGAGAAAAATAAACGACTTGAATGTGTCTTCGAAAGCGATCGATGAATAATGCATACTAAGAACTGCGTGATTTTGTATTCAGTTCGAAGAAGCCTTTGGTCAAGATTGGGATTTTTCTGGAGCGAGGCCATTGAAAGAAGTCCTCTGCAATATCGATACAGAGCGTATAAGAAACAGCAATGTGTATTCTTAAAAAGAAAATAACTACGGAAGACCTACTGACTATTGGGTTGATACTGAGTTTTTGAAAAGTTAATGTTTTTCAGAAAGAGATAGAGAGACTGGAAAAAATTCTGTCACAACTTAAAATAATAGTGTGTATCATTCACGAAGTGAGAACTACCCAAATAACCAAAACAACATCAATTTCATACGACGCGCGTTTCGCTAACAAAATTGGCATCCTCAGAAACTAAAACTGCCACATAAATGACATCCTATTTATACTAGTTATCTGAAAGGCTGAGTGAGGAGCAGACATCCAAAATGATTTATGTCCATTATGGACGCATTTAGGCTCATTCATTTCTCAAATTCCTAGATTGGCTATCAAAGGGAGATTTTTGGCAACAAAGCAATATTTGAGGACACATTTTTGTAATTTTTCCGTTTTCTTAAATCTCCCCGAAACGTATTCGATTCTTCATAGTAAACTTCCTCATTTCCTGAAAATTATGCAATGTGGACAAAACGCATTTTGGTAGTCTGCTCCTCAATTGCACTCATTATTTATTCACCTACTCTACTTCCTATATTATAACTCTCTGCATGGAACTGTGTACCTACTTCATTTGTTCACTTCATTTTCCAATTCATCTACTATATTCAATCTTTCACCCTTTTTTTTTGGGTTCAATGACACACATTCATGAAATTGTTTGTGAAAAATCTCTGATCGTGATCCAAAGCTAGTTGAGCCACACTCGATTTTTCTTGGAAAACAAATATGAGCAATATGCTCTCATGGCCCTTTTAAACTACTCAACACTAATTTCGTCGCACCCCAAAATTTTGACCCTATTTAAATCTGAATAACTTTTTTCTGCATTGAACAATTTGAATTCTGTTCACACTGTTCGCTAGCCCAGTCCTTCATCTATAATCTTGAACTCCTTCAAAATATAAGGTTGTTCGCATAAAATCGATACAGGGTATTACCTGAAACTGTGCAAAATTGCTGAATCTTCAAAAAGATTCCAAATGAAGAATTTTTTTTTTCAAATTTGACAACAGTGGCATGAAGATGAACTCATTACCTCAAGATATTTTTCGAATTGTCTTATTATCTCTTTTGTTTACAGGGTGATCTCAAAAAATTAACTTTTTGGTTTTGCAGTCATAACTTTTTTCATTGTCAACCGATTTTCAAAATCTCAGGCACATTTTGAACCTTGGATGAGAATAAATGAAGATCAGAATTGACTCAAGATAAAGACTGGAGATCAAGGGTTTCCTCAAAGGTGACCTAAATCTGAAACACCCTCAAAATTCGGTTAGGAGTAGATAAAAATGAAACTCAACTTGTTTTCGAAATGATCATTCATTCTGAATACTTCCAGATCTTTCTTGTTTTCAATAGTCAAGAAATGTGCGTGGAAAAACCCAATTGTCACGGCAGAATTTTGAAAAATAAAATAATCAACACATTGTTCGCCTGAAATGCATGGCCCGTAACCAAGGTTACAAGAATCACATTGAGGGCCAGTTTATCAATGTCGTGTTAGCGTACTTTGACTCCCGGTTGAATTTGACTCGTGGTTAGAATGAATATGGTATTTGCTAAATGAAGGAATCGACTCACATTCTAACCATGAGTTAAATTTAGCTCGAAGTTAAAGTACATTGAAAAACCGGCCCTCAGTGACTGACAAGCCTGACCAGCTGAGTCTCATTCCACAATAGCGGTTTTTTTCTGAATCGTGAAGCATTATTCATGTTAGTTAGCAAGAACAAGAACACAAGTTTTATTGAGTTTTTATTGAACAACAACAAAGAGAAAATAACATTAGAATTGAAAAATATTTATGATATTCAGTATTTAGTGGATCCTCCCCCTTTGGCAATTACTTCATTGACCCTTTTCGGCATGCTGTCTATCAGACTATCAATGAACTCCTGTGGTACAGCTGTCCATTCTTGCTGTACCGCATTCACCAAGTCATCCAAATTTTCCATTCGCCCTTCCGTTCCTTTCAATTTTAATTTCATACGACTCCAGACATGTTCCATCAGATTCATATGCGGAGAGAAAGGTGGCCAGTTCATTCGCTCAATACCGTGATCCCTCAAAAACTGGTTAACAATGTGAGCCCTATGCGGTCTCGCATTGTCATCAACGAGAAGAAAGTTGTTGCCGATAATTGCGGCATAAGGGACCACGATTTCTCTCATATACAAATCTCTTTACCTCTCACCGTTCATACTCTCTCCTCTCAGAATCACCAATTCACTCCTCCCGTTCATCGATATTCCACCCCATACAGTCACTCCTCCACCTCCAAAAGCCACCCTCGCCTCCATATTTTCTTCCAAAAACCTTTCATTCCTCCCTCTCCAAACCAACACTCGGCCATCCTTTCGAAATAAGTTGAACCTACTCTCATCCGTAAACATACACCTATTCCACTCTGCTATTCCCCAGTTTTGATGTTCTTCCCCCCATAATCGTCTTGCTGCTCGATGTACAAGTTTCAGTATGGGGCAGGCAGCTCGTCTCCTTGCGTATAATCCAAGATCGTAGATCCGTCGTCGGGTTGTCTGGCATGAAACCTGAATTCCCGTAGCATCGATCAATTCACGACGAATTTTGGGGGCGGTTGAAGTCCGAGTCCGCCGTACCATTCTTCCAATAATGCGGTCTTGAGCGGGAGTTGTTCTTCTTCTTGTTCCCCTTCTTGGCCCCCTAGGTCGATACTGAATATCCCCAGCGTTAGCTCGGACGTGGGCCCTTTGGACGGATCTAACTGTCGTTCAAAGCAGATTGGCAATTTGAAGGGTAGATAATCCTTGTTCAGTCATTCGTGGAATCAGTTCCAGCTGTTCGCGCATTAGATGCGACATCGATATGATAATTTTTTGTACAAACGAATCAAAATTGACGTCTAATCTGGCCTGTCAGTCACTGAATGTGATTCTTGTTACCTTGGTTACGGGCCATGCATTTCAGGAGAACAATGGGTTGATTATTTTTTTTTCAAAATCCTGTTGTTAAAATTGGATATTTTCACGCACAATTCTTGACTGCTGGAAGCAATAAAGATCTGGACGTATTCAGAATGGATGATTATTCCGAAAACAAGTTGATTTTCATTTAATTCTCCTCCCAACCGGATTTTGAGGGTGTTTCAGATTTAGGTCAACTTTGAGGAAACCCTTGATCTTCAATCTTCATCTTGAGTCCATTCCGATCTTCATATCTCTTCATCATTTCGAAAATCGGTTGACGAGGAAAAAAGTTATGACTGCAAAACCAATAAGTAAATTTTTTGATATCACCCTGTAAACAAAAGAGATAATAAGACACTTCGAAAAATATCTTGAGGTAATGAGTTCATCTTCATGCCAATCCTTTTGAAAATTCAGAAATTTTGCAGTTTCAGATAATACCCTGTATCGATTTTATGCGAAGAACCTTATGCTTTGAAGAATGACGAGATTATAGCTGAAAGACTAGGCTAGTGAAGAGTGTGAACAGAATTCAAATTGTCCAATGCAGAAAAAAGTTATTCAGATTTTAATAGGATCAAAATTTTCGGGTGCGACGAAATTGATGTTGAGTAGTTTACTTACTTTCTGTCGCAGTCCTTGCAGCCAATTTCATATATCTCCAAATTTTCGTTTTCTTCTGTCTTACATTTGTAAGAACCCAGGATCTGTTATTTCGAAGGATTTTCATCTTTTTGAAAAGTCAAAGAGTAACGGAGGGTTTTCTTAAATCTATTAAATCTATGTTTTCTGATCAGTTTGTCTATCAAATCCACAGAATAAAAATAATTCAGTTCAGCTACCTCTATAAAAATCATTTTCTACGCACAGTTTGTACGTGAAATGGCTTTCAGCTAACTTTCCTCAAATTTTTACTTGTAAATCCTGGTATCTTCATTCAAAGTCCAATTCACAGATCAAGCCTAAGACCAGTTTTAGAGATAAAGGGTGTCAAAGATTAGATTTTTGCCTCCCTGAGTATTATGCATAGTTTTTATTTTTGTGCTCTGATACGAAATTGAACTTTCCCAGAAATGAACTCATCACATCTAAGTAGTAACTCATGCGTTCCTCGGATCGAATAAAAAATAATATCTCAAAAAGGGTGTTGCATTGCAGCATGGCCAGACAATTTTCATAGAAATAGGTAAATATGAATACCATAATTGTTTTTATTTTTCGTCAATCCGTTAAAACTAGAACAAAAACTGCTAGATATGCCAGTTTTTTTTTAAGTATGGTTTTCCATGTACTGGGTGACAATTTGAATGCTTACAGATACTTTATTTATTTCATAAACGAATATTATATTTTTTGCAACTGAAAACATACAGTGTCTTTCAAAAGTATCGGAACGGTCTCATATTTCGGGAACGGCCCTAAGAAAATTTACAAAAATTTTGACAGGGAGGTATTTGATGATGCCCGATTCAACGGTGATATCCGCAATGTTGCTAAATCAACAGTTTTCCAGATATTGAGGGTAACTCATTTTTTTCGAATAGAATAGCCTATTTGTTTTCATTTCAATCAATTCAGCGAAGCCTCATCACTTATGTCTCCAAATGTCAGAATTTAAAATAATGCATTTTTCGAAATATGACAACATGGCTTTTTTGTTCAAAAGTCTGGGAACGTTCCAATATTTTCAATACGGTTCAAGAAACATTCGTGAAATTTTATACAAGATGGTTTTTGATGATGCCCGATTAAATGGTGATATCGGCAATGTTGCCAAATCAACAATTTTTCAGATATTGAGGGTAACTGATTTTTTTTCAACATAACGAATTTCGATCAGCTGTCCTCACCAAAAACCAACTTCGCGGCCGATGTGCGACGCTCATAATTATTTTGTGGTTGAGTTTTGTCCCTTGCTCTCCACCTTCCTATTAAAAATCACACATTAATCTTCCTTTTTTGTAGACACTTCTTTCAAGGGCTAATTACTCTGATTTAACAATCACTAGTACAAAAACAAAAGTTTCATACAAAAAATTAACCTTTTTATAACCACAAATATAAACTCCTTTTTCAATGTAACTTTCAATCTTTCAAGAATCAGAATGGCATAACTCAAGGAGTAAATGAGATCCCCTGGAATTTTCTTCTAATCCGTCTTCAAGACGACTTAAGTTAAAACACTTCCCTCATAATTCTCTGGTGATCAGCTATTTGATTATTAAAAACCCAACACAGTCCTCATAACTAATATCAAGGACACCGTATTGGGATTACACGTCCAAACGTAAGACCTCCGTCATTCTTAGCTAGCACAAGTCTTCCGAATAATTCTGTCGGTTGCTCGTAGGAGTACAGCTGTATGATGATTAAAACATGTTTCAGAACAAAAAAAGTTACGACGTTCAGCTAAATTTCGGTATCACTATAGTAATATTCATCCACTACTGCTATCTTCTTGATGAGAGTATTGATAAATATTAACCACAAAATTCTCTTTCAGGTTGACCACTCCTGCATCTGTCAAAAATTTGAGATATTTCAAATATTTCCATAAATTTTTGACATGTCAACACAATGTCCATAATATGTTACGTAGAATAATACAGTTAACGAAATCAAAAAATGAAAAATCGGAAAATGAGCATTTGGTCGAAGATGAAACGGACCCCAACAGTGAAACGTTGAAGAAAAAAGAGCTTGAAAATGCAGGGATCATTGTGGGAAAGCAAAATTCCGGAGTATCAGGACCTGTCATTAAATTATTGCTAGATAATATGGTTACACAGGAGGACATCACGAATATTTTAGATACCGATAACGATTTGAAGACTAACTGTAAGTACAAATAATAATTATTGTTAATCACTCATTCAGAGAATAAACCATATTCTAAAAAGTCTTTGAACGAATGTTAATCCAAAGGCTTAGGCAATACTAAACAAGAGATTTAATCAAATAAAGTTCCTTGACAAAGATATTGAAAAAATTTCGTTATTCAGTATACAGCTACACGCTATCAAAAATCGTATGCAGATTGTCACTCTCAATCAGAGTGATAATATTTAAAGCCTGATTACAATCAACTCTTGCAGTAGTAGGTGGGATATTACACAAAAATCAATTTTTGTCTAATGTAGAGAAGGTGCATGATGACCTGGGGCCCGATTCTCAAATGTCTATTACCCTTTGTCGCATGCGACAAAATATGTCCATCGCCTTTCACGAATGTATATTGCCACAAGCTATCAACAAAATTTTTTTGGTACTTACCTAGTTTGTTTGGCCTCCTGAACAAAAATTCAAAATGAAAATTTTGGCGGTCTCAACCAATTTCGGAGATTTGGGCCTATTTTATGAGAAATGACTGGCATTTTTTAGGGCTTATTTGTACCGCGGAAAAAACTCAAAATTCTTTCTTTTTTAAACTAACACAATGAACAAGAATTTTGTTAATAGCTTGTGGCTATAAGCTAACAGAATTTTACCGAAACAAGTTCTGCACACCTTACTTTAATTATTGTTATTATTTGAAATTAATCTACTTCACCGAATTACTTTGTTAGCAAAACGTATGTCAAGTATAGTAACAAAGAGTGCATTCTACATAAATATATTCCATTGTAAAATGTTGGTACTTTTCAATTTTCAGACTGCAGGAGAGTGAAAAAATGCGAGTTCTGCAAAAAAAAGTGTAACCTCTGCAAAGTCTGTTGTATGAGCAAGGAAATGCAAATGTACCTCGTCAACTTCGCCTTGCAGAAACTGAGTTTCATTTCGGTAAACAAAGACTTGTCGTTTTCTTGTCAACAAAATATCAAGAATGAAAAAGTTACCACCAAAAAAATTGAACAGAAGCCAAGCAATGGATCTGATTCTACCGAAACCTTGGCCAAAATGGAAACTTTCAAAAAAATCAAAAGGAGGCTGAAGAATATCAAAAAGTACTACCCGGAGATTTACCATTTTGAGGGAAATGTTATCGAGAAATGGGGAGAAGATTGTGTACTTAACACAATTAAGCAGGATATTTTAGATATAGATGCGAAATCCAGTTCGTTGTTCTGGGTCTGATTCTGTACAATACATGAGATCCACTGTCGTATTTTCATATCAGAAAACTTATTTCAATCCAAACATATTTTTCAAATTCCTACAGGTGAGTCAAAGTTGCAAATACTCCAGTGAAAACCTGGATTGAACTAGTCGGAACTATAATTTGATATTTTTGTAAGTTTCTTCTCCTTTGTACTTTAAATTTGAGAAAGCACCGATATTTGATAATTGGCTGGTTCGAGTTATAGCAAATAACTTTATCAGTTGGTGTTTTAGTCTCGCCTGTCCTGTGTTCAAAAAACAAACTAGAATAAAAACCGTTAACAGCAGTAAAATACAGAACGATTACTAACCGATAGGAAATATCAATCCTATTAGCGATCTAATAAAATAAGGTCCCTCCAACTCCTCCACGAATCTCTTGTACAGAAGTCGAAGTGGAATATTAAAATTCCATGTATATCAGTCAGCAGGTATCAGTTATAATGAAAAAATATTCGAGTAATAAAATTACTCCATGTCAACAAGAATTATGTCAGAATGATATGTCGATTGAATCCGGTGCAATAATAATCTAGATAAAAAAAATCCGGGACTTTTGACACTATCAACCCAAATTTCTTGGTGACCTGAATGGAGACAATGGGTATACGTGATCCAATGATTTCTTGGTGGATTTCTTATGTCACAAAAAAAAAGTCATAATACATTCATTTCCGTCCATATAACAACTTCTCGTCATTAAAGGCATTTGTCGGGTCGTCAGAGGAGTGTGGTCGAATTTTATATATTTTGAAGTGACCTCAAATATGGGATTCGAGTTGGTCTGCTTTGTTGATACTTTAATTGCTATCCAAATCATCAAAGTTCATTGTCGGCTCGTCAGAAGCGTGCTGTCGGAATTTATCAGACTTCATTTAATTGTCAGACGAGTGCGGTCGAATTTAATTATTTTGACCTCAATAAATAGGATTCGAGTTGGCCCGCTTCGTTTTGAGTCAGAATAGAATACATCTCTGTCCAACTAACAACTTCTTGTCATCAAAGTTTATTGTCGGCTGGTCAGAGGAGTGCGGTCGAATTTTATGTACTTTGAAGTGACTTCAAAAATAGGATTCGAGTTGTCCCGCTTCGTGTTGAGTCAGAATACATTCATCCTTGTCCAAATAACATTTTGTTGTCATCAAAGTTCATTGTCGGCTCGTTAGAGGAGTTTGGTCGAATTTTATAAATTTTTAAGTGACCTTAAAAGTAGAATTCAAATTGGGCCGCTTCGTGTTGAGTCAGAATACATTGATTGATCTCTGTCCAAATAACAACTCCTCGTCATAAAAGTTCGTTGTTGGCTCGTCAGACGAGTGCGGTCGAATTTATATATTTTGTAGTGACCTCATAAATTGGATTCGAATTGTCCCGCTTCGTGTTGAGTCAGAATACATTCATTATTGTCCGAATAACAACTTCTTTCCATCAGAGGCCGTTCTCGGGTCGTCAAAGGAAAACGGTTGAATTTTAAATATTTTGAAGTGACCTCAAAAGTAGGATTCGAATTGGCCCGCTCCGTGTCGAGACAGAATACATTAATTTCTGTCCAAATATCAACTCTTCGTCATCAAAGTTCATTGTCGGCTAGTCAGAGGAGTGCGTTCGAATTTTATAAATTTTTAAGTGACCTTAAAAGTAGAATTCAAATTGGGCCGCTTCGTGTTGAGTCAGAATACATTGATTGATCTCTGTCCAAATAACAACTCCTCGTCATAAAAGTTCGTTGTTGGCTCGTCAGACGAGTGCGGTCGAATTTATATATTTTGTAGTGACCTCATAAATTGGATTCGAATTGTCCCGCTTCGTGTTGAGTCAGAATACATTCATTATTGTCCGAATAACAACTTCTTTCCATCAGAGGCCGTTCTCGGGTCGTCAAAGGAAAACGGTTGAATTTTAAATATTTTGAAGTGACTTCAAAAATAGGATTCGAGTTGTCCCGCTTCGTGTTGAGTTAGAATACATTCATCCTTGTCCAAATAACATTTTTTTGTCATCAAAGTTCATTATCGGCTCGTCAGAGGAGTTCGGTCGAATTTTATAAATTTTGAAGTGACCTCAAAAGTAGGATTCGAATTGGCCCGCTTCGTGTTGAGTCAGAATACATTCATCCCTGTCCAAGTAACAACTTCTTCTCATCAAAGTTCATTGTCGGCTCGTCAGAGGAGTGCGGTCGAATTTTATGTACTTTGAAGTGACTTTAAAAATAGGATTCGACTTGTCCCGCTTCGTGTTGAGTCAGAATACATTCATCCTTGTCCAAATAACATTTTGTTGTCATCAAAGTTCATTATCGGCTTGTCAGATGAGTTCGGTCGAATTTTATAAATTTTGAAGTGACCTCAAAAGTAGGATTCAAATTGGCCCACTTCGTATTGAGTCAGAATACATTCATCCCTGTCCAAGTAACAACTTCTTGTCATCAAAGTTCATTGTCGGCTCGTCAGAGGAGTGCGGTCAAATTTTATGTACTTTGAAGTGACTTCAAATATAGGATTTGAGTTGTCCCGCTTCGTGTTGAGTCAGAATACATTCATCGTTGTCCAAATAACATTTTGTAGTCATCAGAGTTCATTATCGGCTCGTCAGAGGAGTTCGGTCAAATTTTATAAATTTTGAAGTGACCTCAAAAGTAGGATTCGAATTGGCGCCCGCTTCGTATTGAGTCAGAATACATTGATCTCTGTCCAAATAACAACTCCTCGTCATAAAAGTTCATTGTCGGCTCGTCAGACGAGTGCGGTCGAATTTTATTATTTTGAAGTGACCTCAAAATTAGGATTCGAATTGGCCGGCTTCGTTTTGAGTCAGACAACATTAATCTCTGTCCAAATAACAACTTCTTGTCATCAAAGTTTATTGTAGGCTGGTCAGAGGAGTGCGGTCAAATTTTATGTACTTTGAAGTGACTTCAAAAATAGGATTCGAATCGTCCCTCTTCGTTTAAGTCAGAATACATTGATCTCTGTCCAAATAACAACTCCTCGTCATAAAAGTTCATTGTCGGCTCGTCAGACGAGTGCGGTCGAATTTATATATTTTGAAGAGGCCTCAAAAATAGGATTCGAATTGTCCTGCTTCGTGTTGAGTCAGAATACATTCATCCCTGTCCAAGTAACAACTTCTCGTCATCAAAGTTCATTGTCGGGCTCGTCAGAGTAGTGCGGTCGAATTTTATATACCTACTTTGTAGTGACCTCAAAAATATGATTCGAGTTGGCCTGCTTTGTTCGTGTTGAGTCAGAATACATTCATTTCTGTTCAAATAACAATTTTTCATCATCAACTGTCATCGTCGATAAATATTGATAATCATATCTATTTATCTAGTTATCTACTGTATGTAAAAAAAAGTTTGAGAGGGCAAGTACTGATATTAAATCAAACTCATGCCAAAACCAAAGTTTCATTCATTCTATCTCGTATTCCATCAGATAAACGAACTCCATTAAAAGACAAATTCAAAATAGTTATTTACATCTCGTCGTCTCACATTGCATGAGAACAAACAGGCGTTCAACTATTCTGGTATATTGTCTCAAATAGCTAAGATAGTCGGCGTTAAGCATACAAAGCTCATTTCGCTACGCCGGAATTGTTAACAATCGATTGCACAAACACTGGTAGGTAATCGTTTCATTCAATTTACATCTCACCCTTTCTTTATGCAGAGAACGTTTCGAATAGACCTTGCTATTGCTTTTCAATTTGGATAACAGAGTTTCCAGCAAGTTTGAGCACTGGAAATATACAACTGAGTTGATGATATGCAAAAACAGACACAAACAAGGGAAGAATAACAAGTTCAAGAATTCAATTTGGAAGTCTGTTTTTCATCAATGGAGAGTCTGAATTTATAGGTCTGAAATGGAAACAAGTAGTTAATGAAATCAAATATTTTCAATGAAATAGCACGTGAACGTTCTTGAAATTTCGTTTTATTTCACCTCAGGGATCTGCATTAGAGTATTTCATTCCGGAAACAAAGCATTTGACAGCATAAGACACACATGAAATTCACTGGATGTCAAATGAGAGAAACGAATAGGTAGGGCAGACCGGCGAATCAAGTGTCACGGGTAAAAAGAGACATGTTCTCCCAATTTTGTTATGAATATATATGAAATGCTGTTCGTTGGTATGCGCATAACTCAAAAACGGCTTGTTCGATGTGGCGTTTTTCAAATGTTCGTTATAGGCTGGTGTTTGCTTCCACTAATCACACGGGATGATGCAGTACGTTTTTCTGGGGTTTTTTACTGCTGAAATGTGAATGCACCACCAAAAATCAGTAAGTCGCCTTGAAGCGTAAGGACAAAAATTGACGACGTCTACCCGCAAACGCTATGCTTTTGGGTACAATCAACGAGTGTTTATGAGGGAGTATTATCATTATTATTATTAGTCCTAATAGGGTCCTTACGGGAAAAAATTTAAAGTTTTTATGTGAACCGAAAAATTCTGGAACAACAGGAAAATGAATGAGCCCAATTCTTTTTTTGTTTCGTTTGGTTATGGTACTGGAAAAGTTTTCAGGAACGCAAAATTTTGAAAAATTATAAGAAAAAGTCGGAACGAACTGCGAAAATCGAAACTTTTTATGCAATCCCCGTTATGACTAACGATAGGAATGATATAACTATTTCGTTGATAATTTTTTTTTGTTCTGTTCGTTATGCTTCTGGGATGAACATAACTCGATTGAATGTGTCTAAATGCCGTAAAAGGAATCGAAAATCAGGAAAAAATTCAAGGAAAAAGCTCTCCAACCCGAATTAATATTAAATAACAGCAAGATTGATGATTTTAGAGTGACCATAAATATATAATACATTCGAATTCGAGGCAACTGGAGATGAAGAGGTACTGGCCACTGATTTGAGTAAATTCAACAACTATTGTAGACATTTGAAGAAATCTTATCGTCATTTGTTGTTTTTTTCTCTTCTCTATTTTGACTACCATAAATTTGGCAGCGTAGAGCAACCTCACACTTTCATAGTATTATATTTTTCCCAGTTCTAAGAAAAAGTGTATCATTGAGAAATAATTAAGGTGATTCACATATGGATGAAGAAGATCGGAAAACAAATGGTGATAAAACTCAATAAGGACCCCAAATACGTTCCAGAAAAATTACCGTTTAGAATTCTTGCTTTGAAACCTAAAATATCCCCGTATATCGCAGAGCCTTTGGTCTATTCTTTTAATTTATCTGTAGAATTAGTTAACTGGATTTCAGCTTCAAAACAAACTGGTGTGATTTTACTGCATAAAAATAGTTATAGTTCAAAATTATAGACCAATATTCTCGATAGCCCAAAGTAGCCGAATTATTGAATAAATTCTCAAAGAAAGATCGAACATGCATCTATCCAAATACAGTTCAATCTAACTTGTTCCATTCATGATCAATTTATTTTGTGGAAATTCATGATGAGTATAGGAAAGAGAAAATAATAATAACTTTTGTCTAATTTCCACTACGATGAAAGTAAATAAGACCACAATTATTATTATTTTCTTTATCGTGAATACAATTCAATCTCCGATTAGCAATACGATTTCAGAAAAACAGTGTCAACACAAGGTGCCGTAAAAGACCAAACAACTGAGGTGTCTTCGGCCTTGAATGAGAATAAACCAAACACACTGGAAGATATTGGCATGAGAAATAATACATTGAACTTATTCAATGATAGAAACCAGTATGTTAGAGTTGACGATATTCTCCGAAAAGGTAAAAGTGGTGTCCCAACGCACAGTTTTGGGATCCATGTTCTCAATATTCACATTAGTGCCTTTCTTATTGTTAAACAAAGGTGACTGGTGAACACTGAAAGGTTTCCGAAAGCTTGCGAGTGTTAATATACCTGTTAATCTTAATTCACTGATTGTTTGTTTTGTTTTGATGGCTGGTATATATTGGGTTAGCATGATTTATTATTTTACATCTTCATCTTCATCCATCTCTCTGACAATTCACAGCTAACTACCAAATACAATATAACATACAGTATGACCTATCATTACACTCCCCTTTCTAAGCTTCATAGGACAAGCGTTTCATTGGTTCCACCAAACGACCACTCCTTGTTCTATATTGATCATCTTCAAGTTAAGAACCAAAACCAGTCGAAACAGATTGCGGAATATTCTGACACAAGGGAGTTTTGGTTCTAGTCTGAGATGGTGGTACCCCAGCAGGAATCAAACTCCTTCGGTTTCTTCTGTTCTGCTCCATCGGATAGAACTACATAAGATCTTGGCTCATCAGCTTTTTTATTCACCACTCCATACCTCTGCATGTTAGTTATCCAAACTCGTTGACCTGGATTCAATGGAGAAAGATCTCGTGCTCTATGACGATCATTGAAATACTTTCTTTGTTTTTCTCTTTGAATGTTGAATTTGTTCATGATGTTGCTAACACCTGTCCAAAGAGGTTTCAGAGGATTTTCATGCTGAGGTAGAGTGTTCCTTAATTTCCTTCAGAATAAGTTCAGCAGGAGGCAAACCGCTCAGTAATGCTAAAGTGATGTCTTTATATTTAGAAACAATATTCTTAGCAATAGCTACTCCTCGTTCGACTTGACTGTTGGATTAGGGAAACTTTGGACTTGAGGTATTCACTCTGAAGCGATACTCCTTTCCAAAAATTTTAAATTCGTCCCGAAACTGCGGGCCGTTGTCAGTTCTGACGATTTCTGGAATGCCATGTCTAGCAAATATAATCTTCAATTTGCCAATAACGTAGACTGAAGCAGTTTGTGGTAGAGAAATGATTTTATTTATTTATATTTTGAATACTAGTCCATTATACGAAGAAACTTTTTCTGCTTGACCTCAAACAAATCAACTCCAAGTTGTGCCCATGGTCTATTTGGATAGGAAGTCGAAATCATAGATTCCACAGAATTACTTCGATATTCAATACAGATAATACAATGTTCAACCAGAGATTTTATATGGGACGAAATACCTGGCCAACAAACTGACTGTCTTGATCTGGCTCTACATTTGGTAACTCCAATATGACCTTCATGTATTTTCTTGAGGATATCTGGTTGCATAGTCTTCGGAATAAAAATCCTATTTCCTTTCATCAGAAGATTCTTGTGTATTGGTAATTCAGCACGAACTTTGTAAAATTCTATGAGTTGTTTTGATTTCGACCAGCCCTCTATTATGAACGATTCAACTTTTCTGCATATAATGTCTTATTTCTGTGCACGTCTTATTTATTCCAACTTCTCATCAGAAAAAAAAATTAAATTTTTGGAAAGGAGTAAATCTCTATTAGTATATCTTCAGAGTATCTTTACACTTATATTAGTCGATTCAGCTTGAAGTACTGATCACTGCAGTCACTGCATATTGTCTCCACTCGTCAAGAGAGCGTAGACAATATGCAGTGATCAGGAATCACTCCAAGCTGAATTGACTGATATAGGAAGTGATTTGCGCCTAAAACAATACCTGGAGAAAGTTTTAGAGGATATTAGAAGACAAGCCCCTTACTCCAAACCAACCAAGAACGAACAACCAGGATTATACTATACCGTATATCAAAGGAATCTCTGAAACGGTTAGAAGGATTGGGAACAAGTTCAATATCAAAAGCTCCTTCAAATCCGGAAACACGTTAGGGGGTTTTCTCACGAAAACCAAACCGAAAAGTCTTACCACTTCCACCAAGAACTGTATTTATGAGGTCACATGCTAATGCGGTTTTTCGTACATATGTAAGACCAAGAGACCCCTGGCGGTGAAACTAAATGAACACAAACGCTTTAAACAGCGAAGTGACACGTCAAAATCCGGTACCGCAGACCATGTATGGAAATAACATCATCAAATTCAGTAGAAGAATGCCGGAGTGACACTGGTTCAGAAAGAAATTTAAGTGCTTCATAAGAACAACACTCTCGAAGAAATTTTCACTTTTCTGGTAATCCTGGTATCATCATGAATATTAATTATGGGGAATAAAATATAATTTTTCCTCTAAACGTCCTCTACAGTGCCTTCAATCGTAATGTTCCCACATCGTTCTCGAGCTACTGTTCGATTCAAAGAAGGCATAAGATTTCCGACATCGATAGGCTGATTTATTATTCATCAGCACTTAGGGCGGAATCAGCATTCTGAGAAACTTCTGAACCGAACACTTCAATTTTGTATGTCGTTTCCATCAAAATCCAAACATAAAACATCCATTTCAAGTCATCCCATCGAGGCTCGATATGCGTCGTTCCATATTGCATCATTTTCCGAAATACAGCTTGAAATGACAAGCCCCTGAGAAGTGACGATCCGTGTTTGGTAAGCAGCCACTAAGAGCTTTTCTTACTATAGCTTGATTGCATTTCCCTTGCTTCATTTTCCGCGTAGCGGGGAATGTATGAGAAAGGCGTACCTGTTGATCGGTGTGACAGCCTATCAAATATCGAATACCGCTGGAAAATGACACGTACGACGATCGTTTTTTTTTGTGTAAATTAAATAAAGATGTTTTTTATGTTGCGACTGAAACACGTTTATTTGTGTTACACTTGGGATTTACGCAGGTTTGTCGGTAAAATTACATAAAAATGTTTTGTATCACGAGAGAATAGATGCCTACCAAACTTGAGCGATAATAATAATTTTTGGTACAGTGCGGACATGAATTGTGTTCCCCCATTCAACTTATGAAGGGAGCAACATGTCGACGTCAGTTGTAAATAAAATAAAATCGCTTCACTCTTACTGCTTTCCAGCGTAACAATGACCAACTCCATAGAAGACGTTGTCAATTTAAAAATATTGAATGGAAAGGTGCGTCTCAAGACACCTTCGATGGTGATTCGTGAATCACTTGATCAAAGACAGTTCAGTAGTAGTAGTAGTGGATGTGGGGTGGCTACTACTGCAGCCATCCCCCTGTGTCCTCATCCGTAATGATCTTAAAACAACCTCCTTCTGTCCTCATCCGTAATGATCTTAAATCAACTTCGTTCTCCTCCTCGAAATGAATCCCAAAGACAGTTCAACCTAGTACGCTAAGCATCAGAGAGCATTGCAAAGCAGTTCTTTCTGAAAAATATGGCACGTCTCAAACTGATATAATTCAGTGGTCGTGTGGTTCAATAGTTGTTTTCTGTTGGAAACTGTCCAACAAAAATACCCATAGATTTTGCGGGAGATTGGATTATATCAACACTTTCGCTGCGGTAACGTTGATGTCTCTAGTTACCGTATTTTTTAAGATAATGAAGTATAATTCAGACTAATGGGGTTCTTAAGAATTGTGCATCATTATATAGATGAAATAACAAGGAGATCACATAACAAGTCCTAATGAGTATAAAGTGAGGTATCATTTGTCGTCTAAGTCTTGAGGAACTAGAAAATTACGAAAATATCGCGAATTACCAACAGAACCAGGTAACAAATGATGAAGATGATTAGGAAAAAGTTCAAAATGAAGAAAATGATGTTTTCACATCTAGTATCGACTACCATACCACTTGATTTATTCAAACTTTTCATAATCGACAATTTTGTTAACTAGATGGTGGAAGAAACTGATAGGTAAGCCAATAATTCATAATCAGGTAACCGTATTAAAAAAACAAGAGTAAAATTATGGGAACCTGTTGCGACAAGCGAAATATATAAAGTTGTTGCTGTTTTTGGCAATGGATATGGTATATTTGCCAGAAATAAACTTATATCGGTCCAAAGATACATTGTATCACAATTAATTCATTTCAAAGCGTTTGTCAAGAGGTAGGTTTCTTTTGATACTTCGTTGCTGCCACTTCACAGATAATTCTTCGAATACTGGAATGGATGAACTGTTTGAGCTTCAGAATCAGATAGACCCAATTATACGAATATTTCAAGAATATATAACTCCTGGAGAATCAATAGTCATTGATGAATCGATGGTGCCTTGAAGAGTACCGTTATAATTTTGCCAACATATCAAAAACAAAAGCCATAAATATGGCGTTAAAGTCTACAACTCATGTACTGTTCACTGGAAAGGATAGATTACTGCGTTCGGAATGGTTTGATTGAATATGCTGCTGTTCCTATTTTGCCTTTAAAGTCTTTTGATAAATCTTCAAATCACCATAAAAGTCATAGTTGGGTTGAATAATGTGGGAAATACTTGTTATATGAATAGCGTTTTACAAGCGCTACATATGACAGAATCGTTCAGAGACGATATATTAACCATCAATAATAATATTTCCCAGTTATTCTTTGAGGTGAAATTGATGTTCAAACAACTTCTCTCTCTTCTTATTCTCCGCATGATTTCATAAAGTCTTTGGGGCCAACAAGTTTTCCGTCAGTACAAAAAGGTAGTTCCAAATCTTTGGTATACCTGCTGAATACACTTCTTGAGCAGGAGATTAATTCATTCGATGTTATTGGACTCTCTGATGGATGGCACAGAGCCTATCACTTCTTCAATACAAAAGTCTTTTAGAGGGAAAATCCTTACAGTTTCACGTTTTAGTGGATGCAGTATGGATAGTGGAAACTTCAGTGATTTTTTAAATTAGAGC
This sequence comes from Chrysolina americana, assembly GCA_958502065.1. NCBI lineage: Eukaryota > Metazoa > Arthropoda > Insecta > Coleoptera > Chrysomelidae > Chrysolina > Chrysolina americana. The sequence goes on along the minus strand of OY293412.1, from coordinate 95,365,042 downwards.
TCGTGATCCCAACCTTTCGGAGATCCAATCCGTGCAGAACATACTTATTCATCATCCGAGAACCGAACACCTAACTGGTAATATTGACGAATATGTACCAAAATAACCGACAGCTATAATACAACGAATATAGTTAAAGCACCTTCAAATCTGCTTCAAACTATGAAACTCTTCAGTTATGATTCACACAGAAGTATGAATTTATTACAACGTATCATTATTATTATTACTATACCTTGGCAAAAGACAGAACGGACTGGTACAAATTTGATGATAGTTTCGTCCACCATACATCCTATTTCGCAGAAAAGGAGATAATCCTGATTCGACGAACATCTCCAGAAGTTTTTCTTCAATCATTTCCAACTCTCCAGATGTGATGAAGTAAGTTTTTCCGGGTTTCCCTGCAGCTGCAAAAGCAAATGCGCCACCGAATTCATTCAAGTCGCCCCGGAGCGCAGATTAATTACTTTTCATGTTCATTTTTTACTGTTGTATTACATGTTTCTATAAAAAACACACATCTATAAAAAATATACAGGCCGTTTCTTTTATCATGTGGTAACATTGCTATATTCTAAACCGTAATAGATACAAAAACGATTAAACGGGAAAAAAGGTAACTATTGTGGTGAGCAGTAAATTGGTCATAGAAAATTTACGGGAATTCCCGCCCTTCCCAACTTATACAGGGAAAACTGAAAATGCTGTTTTCGGTTTTTTACGAATAGAATTGTTATTTCAGAAAATATAATAAAATTTAAAGAGAAAGTTTTATTGTATTCAAAATGTACTAGAACAACGTAACGATAAATTTTCAATCAAACGTTTCGTGTCAACACCGCCATCATCAACGATTTTTTCAAATACGGACCTGTCTATTTCATCACAAATATTGATAGAGCGATAAAATCACAATTGGTATATCACACTCGACATTTTTATAACGTTTCAAATAAAATATCTAGCATCATCAGTGACAACAATTTTTAATTACGGTCCTGTCGTTAGTTTGTTTATGAATTCCACAGAATCTAACGCTTCAATATAAAAATTATCATTGACGTTTTGAATGAATGTTTCTATGAAAATTGTATTTATACTATAAAAATTCATAAAAGATTTCTGCAGTTTCAGAGACGAACGATAGCAATTTACCCCAGGAATAAACTTACATAAGAGGAGAAGAAATCAAACAAACACAGAAAAACAATTTATTTCATAATGAATTTGTGGAAGAAAATAAAACCAATACTGAAAAAGAATTCTACATTAAATGCTCGAATTGACGACCCCTTTGTTGAATGCACATAAGTTGTCTGTCCATACAATTTCTGTGGCAAATTTCTAGCATGATGGTTGAAATGCTATTTCATGCATCTCTTATTTTCTGTTTGAGATGGTCGATATCGGTACTAGGTGTCGAAAAAACTTTATCCTTTATGTATCCCCAGACAAAATATCCAAAGAGGTAAGGTCTGGTGATCGAGCTGGCCAGGCAATTGGTCCATTGTTTCCAATTCACTTTGTTGGGAATATTGCATCTAACTGTTCCCTTACTATTGCTGCATTATGGGGAGGGGCACCGTCTTGTTGAAAATATTGTATTTCACGCGGGTACGTAATGGCAATTCATCTAAGTAGCCATCAAACTCATTGGATAAAAAATTTAAATACATTTCACCATTCAAATGCTCTTCGTAAAAGAAAGGACCTAGTATGTTTGTTCCCAAAATTCCCAACCAAACATTTATTCCGAACCTCTCCTGGAAATTGGCTTCTCTATGTAAATGTTCATTCGTATTAAACCAACCATTGTTGGTGAATTTTGATTCGTCCGTCCATATTATTTTTTTACAAATATTTTGAACTTGAACTTCCGTAATCCCTTTCATTAAGGTGATGAACTTTGCGTATCCTGTAGCATTTGTATTTGTTTTTTTTTTTTTCAAAATATTTCTGGTAGATTTTACAGATATCCCAAGTTCGTGGGCAATTTCTCATAAAGAACAATCTTGATTAGAAATATTTTTGTAACTGACCAATCCTAGATTAAAAAAAAGATGTTATTTTTCCTTATACTTCCAGTAACAACACATTTTCTAGTTTTATTTCAGTCAAATGCACCACAGTCTCTCAAATTTCTTTCTAATCATCTAAACATTTGAATGTTTGGAATGCGACGATTCGGGTATAGCTCACCATACATATTTCTTGCCAAAAGAGGATTTCTTTTTGATTTTGCATATCAGTCCTTTCGTCATTCGAATACATCTTTAATATGTAACCGAGTGCTTAAATGTCTGACAGTTCTTAACAGGTATCAACAACTCATTTATTTTTCCTGCCAGAGAAATTAAGCAAAGCCTACGTTTTAAATATGGTAAAAGAAGTGAGATGCTATTTGATTGTACCGAATTAGACAACACTTGTATTTTTATCAAAAACTGATATTTTCATTACTTGCAGGATTGAGAATTATAAAATAATCCTTGAATCAAGGATTACTGTAATGCAAAAATCCCCAAAAAGGAAAAATACGAATGTTCGTTGTGTTCCTATCGAAAGTATTGGGTAATGACTGAAGTATCCTAATAGTTGAATGAGTTTTGAAGAAATCAAAACAATTCACAAAAGAACTAACGACAGGACCGTAATTAAAAATTGTTGTCACTGATGATGCCAGTTATTTTATATGAAACGCTATAAAAATGTCAAGTGTGATATACCAATGAAATGTGATTTCATCGCTTTATCAATATTTGTCATGAAATAGACAGGTCCGTATTTGAAAATTATAGTTGATGGTGGCCGTGTTGACACGAAACGTTTAAATAAAAATTTAACATTACGTAGTTCTAGTACATTTTGAATACAATAAAACTTTCTCCTTTAATTTTTTTATATTTTCTGAAATATCCATTCTATTCGTAAAAAACCGAAAACAGCATTTTTAGTTTTCCCTGTATAAGTCGGGAAGGGCGAAAGTCCCCGTAAATTTTCTCTGACCAATGTACTGCTCACCACAATAGTTACATTTTTTCCCATTTAATCGTCTTTGTATCTATTACGGTTTAGAATATAGCAATGTTACCACATGATAAAAGAAACGGCCTGTATATATATATATATATATATATTGATCATCATTGTCAGAATTGGTAACCAAGTTGAATGCTATATGCCGATAATATTTTACCAGATCTGTATGTTCTTAGTTCCTTACTGTTTTTTAATAGTGAGCGAAATGACTTTATTTGAAAACTATAGTTTGTACAGTTTCAATAAAGGAGTTGAAATGTAATCGGTGTAATAGACCTAAGTCTCTAATCGTGAATCACGACAACATGTCAGCACTGAAAAGTTAAAGGTAAATTCGGTTTATTGAATGATAAAATTTATACTATTCCATTCATCAGATCGATGACTCTTACGCTACTGAATATCCATCCACGAATTGTTCGCTCATTAATCATAGTTCCATGCTACAAGCTATCTTCGGTGGATATCCTTTGTCAACATTTCCACCGGTTGATCGATTTTCCACTAATATAAACCTGAATAATTGATTGTATACACATATTTTCGGTCCTTAAAAAGTACTTAGGTTCCATACTTCAGTGCTTTTAACAAAAATACGAATGGATTCTACCTCTTTGTTGAGGAACATGAAGGTGATACCGATATCATAGTATAATACCTTCGATGTCGAAGCTTCAATATTCTCATTACATTTCTGAGGTCATATTTATTATCGTAGACAGCACAATCACTTCAACCCATTAATGGTCGATGGTGCGTGAACGGAAGCTTTCTAGATATATTCTTGTGGTTGGAATGAATATCGAATTGACTAAAGAAAATGTATTCAGCTTCCTTTTTTTTTTTTTTTTGGTATCCGTCCCTTCTGGAGGGATTTGGTAAGGTTATTTTTTCTCACTTCTAGTCGTTCCATTGATGTGAAACTTGGCAAAGCATTATAAAAATGTTATTGGAAAAAAACACTATGGCAGCATCAAGATAGTGGACGAGTTCAACTGCAAGTAGTTCAATTCTATTCAAAATTGGTTTGTGAAGGCTTTTTGGGGGCGGAGATTATGAAATGTTTGTTGAAATTCATGAACACAGTATGGCAAAAAAAATTGAAAACAATTATTCAGGGTGCTAAGAAATTTGCGCCAAAATTGTTTAAATATCTTTCTTCAAAATACAACATAAGGGATTCTACCATGAGAAATAGGGGGAGTTTATGCTCACAACCCTATATAAATCGAGTCATTTTTGTGGAAACTTCAAAAAACTAAAATTTCCGATATCTGAATAATCGACAAGAAACAAGTGATGAAGTGTCAACAATATGAGAATTCATTCAATCACTTACTACTTGGAACTACTTTTGAATTTATTCTTTCGAAAATCTTTCATATCATAAAAAAATTTGTAATTAAACAAATTGATGAGTTTAAATCACCCCAAAGTTAAATTCCTTTTTTTAGGGCATTCAAATAGAAGACTTTTTTTACATTTTATTTTTGTTTATTTTGATTTGTACTTTTTAGCGTCAGAATTTATTCACTTGTGTTTCAATAAGTGCGGTAGAAGTCCAATTTATTGGCACGTACTCCACCTTACCAGATACATACATACGGGACAAAAAATAAATAAGTTATTCGACAATACGATATTTTGCCCCATTTTTGATAATTGTTTGGAATTCATTTTCATGAATTTTTGAAATTTATTTTTTTAAATAGGAGACACCAAGACCCCCACCGATATTGAAATCAATGTAATCGAAGGTTAGATATTTTTCAGTATTTTTACAGATTTTTCTGATTTTCTTCTAACATTTTTTCTCTTTGTAATTTTCCATACTTATACAAAATCTTTGGAATTTTTTTTCGAGATCCTGCACGTTCTAGTAAAGATTCCACAGGAATTTCATCCCAATACCAACCACTATTTTTAACACACCAACATGTATTTTATTCCTCTAATAAGAATAAAAAAAAAGAGTTTGAAGTTTCTTTCTCACATTAGATATGGTTATTAAAACATGTTAGGGAGGTAATTGTTATTAAACTTCACTATATTCACTGAAAAATGCATAGCATAAATAATAGAATAATGTTTTTTTTGGTACTTACATGAAAGCTTCGCTTCTTCTTCTTACAGCTTGTTATGACGGATCATTAAACTCGAGACTCAAATTTTTCATGCAATATTATTTTAATTGATTACAAGAATGAAAAATTATTTAAAGTGTTGAACAGTTAGTGTTTGTTATTTTCAGAATCTGATTCAATGATTCAATAGTCACTATTAGATCACAGTTCCTTGTAAAGCTACTGAAAACTAGGACTTGGAATGGAAGACTTCCTTTAAGAATTAACTGAAACTGTATAGCTCTTATGTGCAGTTATATATTTTCCAGGTACCTCAACTATTGAATCCATATTTAGGATAACAACAACTCTATAAAATCTGATATATATAAAAAGAGTCGAAATTTTCAACGTGTTGGCTAAAAAATTGTGTTTCTAAAAAGGAATCCACACCTGCCAGTGGCGTTGAATACATCAAAAAATTGAATCGAGGAAAAAAAAAACTGGAAAAAAAAACAGAAAAAATACCCCCGGAAAAAAACGGAAAAGAAACAGAAAAAAACGGACAAAATACTGTACACAAAAAGTAATGAAATTTCAACTGTGTCATGTTAAAAAGAAACTAGACCATATATGATTCATTTTACAATACCAATAAAAGTTTTAACCTATCCTGTGGAATGTTCATCGTCGACGACCAAAAAAGACAATTTTTTATATTTTTATGACTCGATTGTTCCTGAATGAACTAACCTGGTGACAGATTCGCTTTTTTGCAAGGCTGGAAAATCTGTTATTACACCCCTCTGTATTGTAAAATGAATCAAATATGGTCTAGTTTCTTTAAAAAGGCACACAGTTGAAATTTCATTACTTCTTGTGTACTGGAAATTGTTATCGCATAAAGGGGTATTTTTCCGTTTTTTTTTCGTATTTTTTTTTTTTCAGGGGGATATTTTTTCCGGGGGGTTTTTTCCCGTTTTTTTTTCCAGGAGTATTTTTTCTAGGAGTTTTTTTTTCGGGGGTTTTTTCCAGTTTTTTCTTTCCATTTACCAAAAAATTTATGAAACTTGACTTGAATCTCAAATATTACTAGTTCTTTTTGATGGTGAAAGATGATTGAAACTACCGATACGAATAAATTATTTATTACATACTGATTTATTTTCGTTTACAAAATACTACTTCAACAAATATAACCATGGTGCAGTTCCGACAAATTCTCTAATTGAGCAAGATATACCTACTGTGAATATTTACAATTCCTTATAGTACCCATATGATAACCATTTATTCAAGAAAGAATTCATATTTACATAAACATGTCACAATTAGATCTACTTCATGTCTCAAAGGAATCTCATCCCATCTATATACAATTCATTACTTAATTTTTATTTACACTAATTCAGTTCAAATGTGTTGTATGAACGTGATAATTGACAGTTTTCATCACCTCATCGAATCGAAAATCATTTATAAAGTCTCAAATATTAAATGGAAAAGTCACAAGAAGTTGTGGTGGAGATACTGACAGATTGAACAGATGACATGACTTTTTTATATCCAGTGTGCTAAAAATATCACATACATGTCATGAAAATGGTTCATACGGTGTGACCCACTTCCAAATTTCAGGGCATACTATGATTTTTTTATTTGCCAAATCGCTAACTGTTATTAGCGATTTTCTTCGTGAAATTTTTATTTCACTACTGGATTCAGAATTCTTCATTTGGGTAAATCCTAAAATTTAATTCGAAGAAATTCATTGGCAAGAAAGTTGGAACAATATTAATTTGGATAACATACCATTATTTATGAATAGTTCAGACAAATTCTGAGAATCGTAAACACTGTCAACAAAAATGAATTCGAATTCATTACACAGATTGTTTTCGAATTATAACATATTGTAGAAGGGGTATTTTTGGAAAAAATTTGATATCCATAACGTCGAGAAACCAGCTCCTCATGATATCCTTAATTGTGTTAACCAAGAATTTTTGAATGAAATGAAAACATTATTTTGATTTTAGTTAATTTTACGATGGCAAACGAATGACTTTGATAATACAACATTGGTCCATAATCATCTAGCCCTAATCCATACATTTGAAATTTTTGTTGGTTTCACCAAACCACCATTCAATTATGTATATTTTCCATATCTCTGTCGGAAATTTGTTTCAGTATTTTTGAGTCCATTGGGTGTTATTTTTCGACAAGCATGTCTAATTCTTTCACACAACTCCTGTATAGTTCTTGGATAGGATTTGTGACTATTTGTATACGAAGACCCCCACAAGAAGAAGTCAAGTGGGGTCAAATCGGGGAACCTGGCCATACAATCAATTCACTTCATCAGATTTTAGGTACTATAGTAAGCTCGGGTAAGTGTGAATTTGGGGCAAGTGTGAGTTTGCTCGCTATCTTCGCTAAACCGGGCGACAGCCCAATGCCGTCTATTGATGAATAGCCTACACTTATAATGAATCCATAACTATCATATAAAATACAAAAGAGTTCTTGTGAAATCCAAATATTTTCCCCAATTTTCTAACCTACAATTTATCAACTCGAACGAGTATAACAAGTTTATTTCAAGCTTTGAGTGTATTGTTAAAATCTATGGTAAGAATCCAGTTTATACACTTTTCTTCTGCCTAAACAATGAATCTGACTATAGATTGCCGTTTTTTCATGAAGATGTTTTTTTACATTTTTCCATTGCATGTCACACTTACCCCGAAATTAAATGTTATTGGGGATAGTGTGACCTATCTGTCGGGGTAAGTGTGAACCTGGTTCAATTGGCCAATCTAAACAGTAATATCTTCTCAGATATAGTACGATATCATATACGGAAATCTCAGAGAGCCAAACAATATACCTGGCCAGATGTGGAAGATATTGATACACTTTCTGTGGATGAAATAACAACTGTGCTTCCATCACCACTCGTCAGAAGATGAGGATCAATGAAATTCTCATTCGATTTTTCAGATTTCTACCTGTAAATTTTTCTTTTCAACAATTGTTCACGTTCACGATTATTTTTTGTTTTTTTCCAATGGGGCATTTCGAATTCAATATTAAAAAGTTCCTAACTATGTTTTGAATAAAGATATCTCGAAAAAAATAAATTGTGGTGAAAGTTCCTTTACTGTTCTCTCACACCTGCCCCAAAGAGCGATTTACGTGAATTAATATCTTTAAATTTGGCCAGAATCACACTTGCCCCAAATTTTCGGGGAAGTGTGACCTATGGAGATGTATATCTGAATATATAAATAAAATTCATAGAATACGTTTTCCAACAGTTCTCTGTGGCGTATTACAAAGACAGATCTTCGAAGTAAATTCCTGCAAAATTTCATTGTTAATATTAGTTCAGGTTCATCAGATGGACTAAATGCAATGCGAACTAATGAAAATCACGGTCACACTTACCCGAGCTTACCTTATTTACAAAAAATTCTTGTTGTCGCCGGGTTCGATCAACAGTGAAATCGAAGTGAAGGTTAATGAATCTATTGTCATCAGGACCCTTGATGATTATGTGGTCATACTTTCGCCTAAGAAAAAATAAATTATCCCTCTATTTTTCAAGATTAGGTAATGCAACTGTGAAGTATCACGCTCAAATCCACGTTTACTACCTAATCAACTCGATAATGAACAAAAGCGAAAAGAACATCACAGAAATTTCGTTCGACTGCGCCGAATCGCTCAGAGCACTGGCGTGACAACTCATGTCCTCCGGGTGCAGTTGCACTATCGGAATTCGCACTCCTGTGGCGACATCTATGCAGGTTGCTTCTCTGATGACTTCGTTTACTCTCATGGCTGTGTCGACCGGAGTGTTGTGCGATTGGACGCTCTCTCTCGCCCAGCGTCTCAACCAGTGACTTAGCCATGACAAGTGACAGCCGCAGCGAAAAGAGTTGTCGGAAATGAACAGACCCCCTATAAAGTCGATTCAATCAAAAAGCAAAACATACATAAAAAAAAGACATAATGAAACGAGGAATCTCCAATTTGAGTAGTGTAGTCTGGTTGCTTCAATTAAGACAAGAACTGTATTTAGGACCATGTATCGGATTCTGAAACTCCATCTTCACACGATCTAAATTTTGGAAAAGGGCATGTGGTGAGCCATTTTTTCATAGCGTTCGACAATAACGGGAACAATTATCAATTTGTCAGTGGAAAGGTTATTTGCACTATACAGGGTGTTCCAAATTGAGTCGGCACCATTGCCAACTACGTTATTATTGATGCTACGAATTCGGTTAATTGGGCAAACAAGTAGCATTTTTAATTGCCTTCTCGATGCTGAAAACAAAAAATATTGACAGTCGCGTTTTCAGAATATTTCCTAAAATGATATTTCTTTCAATGGAACAGCCTGTATTTTTTCATGCATTTCGATTCGTTATAACATCCTCAACAACAAATCTCATTTGACTTTTTTTCGTAAAGGTGAAAATAAGTCAGTTTTATCAATAAGAAACATTTATAACAAACGGATTTTATAAAGCGCTATTAAATATCAAGTAAATGTTCAAAAACACCGCCTTCTTGTTGAACACATATTTGGCCCTACTATTGACACTACGTGTAGCATTCAACACAGTTCAATTCTATTAACTATAGTTTCAATATAATTTTTCAGTTCATCTACATTATTATGTTTCATTTTGTACACCTCATTTTTCACAAATCCCCAAAAATAAAAATCTAGATGTGTCATGTCTGGTGAACGGGGGAGCCACTTAACATCAGGACCACTTGTAGCAATCCATCTGTTTCCAAAACTGTCTCGCAGCATTCTTTTCACGACACTGAAATTATGTGCTGGTGTTCCATCCTGCCGAAAATAGATCAACTGGCGAGCCTACAGATCAAGATCATCGAAAAACTCTTCCAACACCCTTGTTAATAATTTAATGTAACGGGGTCCGTTCAAAGAACCATGGTAGCAAAATAGACCGATAATTCTGCCTCTAAATAGACCACACCAAACATTAATACTAAATCATCTTTGCGGATTGTGGAGATGGACTAGAAATGGATTATGATGTCTACTGAATAATGAAAATTTTTCTATTATCCATCCCACGATTTGAAAAATTAGACTTATCGCTCCATATAATATTTCTATAGAAGTTTGGATCTTGTCTGCATTCATTCATAAACAACCGACACAACCCCAATCGTCTCTCAGGATCACCAGATTCTAGTGTTTGCACTGGTCTTAACTTATAAGGAGAAATCTTATGTTTCTTCAGAATTCGTTGAATACCAGACAGTGGAACAGCTATTTCTCTAAATAAATCTCTGATAGAATTATTTGGATATACCTCAGAGTAGGATGAAACGTCAATTTCTGTATCTTCAGATATTACAAAACGTTTTTTAGTTCTCCTCTTCTCAAAAAATTTTTCATTGTTCCTGAATAGACGATGAAGCACAGCAAAAAAACGCCAATTAGGTAATTCACGATCGGGGCATGAATTGCTGTAGTGTTGGAGTGCTCTTACACTATTTTTCTGGCAAACCAAGTAGGATTCTAACATATCACATTTTTCTTGATGGAAAAATGGCATTTCGAAAAATATTGGAACAGTAGTTGACAGTTACAATAATTTATGACATTATCATGATATACTTGAGAATATTTGACAAATAGTATGTCAACAAAGTTTCAAGGCAACTTGATTGCTCATAATAATTATGTTTTATCGAATCAAACTCATTTTTTCCAACCAGTTTCATATGACCCTCCAGTATTTTCTGTTCTGTACAAAAACGGCTTCAAAGTTATCATTACAGCAGACATATTTTGATTCACAAAATAAATGCGGCTAGCGGAATGGCTTTAAGATGGAAATTATCGTTTTGTACATCAATACCAAATAGCTCAGTGGTGTCAATTGAGTGGTGCGACATGATGATCATGGGTTTCACGAGTTCACATCCCAGTGCAATTTTTTCTATTTACTGCCTTATTTTGCTATTAGTAACAAAATATTGTCGTTCGTATAAGTACTAAAATTGGGTATTTGGACAATCATGAGGATTTATTCGCCAAAACAAAGACATTTTTTGTACTAGTGAAAGAAATAAATATTTCCACATAAGTCGCTCATTTTCTACTTTAGGGAGAAAGGTGATATAAGAATCGAAATGCATGAAGAAATATAGGGTGTTCCATTGAAATATCATTTTATGAAATATTCTGAAATCGCGACAGTCATTTTTTTGTGTTTTCTGCATCGAGAAGACCATTAAAAATGCTACAAATTTGCCCATTTTACGTAGCATCAATAATAACGGAGTTGGCAATGGTGCCGACTTAATTTGGAACACCCTGTCTATGCCTGAACAAATGATAAAAAGTAAGATGTTAAGATCAATCTTAGTCTGGTATCATCAGTCTAATGATTATTGTAAAGTGGATGAATAATGTCATGAAGTATTTCTCATTGGGGAAGGATTTCAGGAATCTGAAGTATATGAAAAACTCTATCGTACCTTAATCAATCGAAATGAGTTGAAATTCTTTCGAAAAAATAATGTTGATGACGGTTGCGACAAAAAGAAATATTTAATTTATAATTTAATTTATATTATGTGGATGTCACGAGGAAGTACATGAATACATACAGGAAAAACACACAATATTAAATATGTTTCTATTATCTGGACAACGATTCCAGTTATTTCATTTCACTCTCTAAGTCTTACGAAATTCACCTCAACCAAAAGGTCACAAAATTGCAAGTGATTCAAGTCCTGGATACTTTGAGCACTTAGTATATTTCTATCAAACATATTCTTCTATGACATTACCTAAACTGAGGTGTTCTTCTTGAAAAAGAAAAGTATTTCGCGTCGAATTTCGCTCAGCAGTCATTTTTGACAGTACGAAGAATATGGGAAACTTCATTGAATAAAACAGTTGCTAGAATTTATTACTGTGATAAAAAAAAATTGTATGATTTCTTTGAAGAGCATTTTCGTACGCGTGTCATACAAAAAAGGCCTACTTAACGATAATGTATCATAAATGGCTATTTCAGAACATTCAAATTTCATCAATAAAATATTTAAATATTTCTCGTGTGGAACTGGGGAGTACTTTATCATAGTGCCTGTTAACAAAACTGATTGGAAGTCAATTACATATTGTGGCCGAGTCTGTACTGATGAGCGAGTTGAATCGCGAAACCGGTCTGCAGATGTCACATGTTTTCGATAACCAGTTGGTGGTTGTTACAGGAAGTATTGCAAAGTATATTCTATGTAGAAATACTTTGCCAGGCGTTGGATAGACGTGATTCAGCAGTCGTATGTGGCTGTTAAATTATTTCTGTTCGACGTTTGCCGACAATCCTATGGCATAGGAAAATATGCGAAAGGCTGGATTATTTTTATAATCAAATTTCATTTTGGGATTTCAAAACATATCCCAGTTTACCAATATTCAATTCATATCAATGAAGCTTCAGAGTTTGTATTCTTTTGATTATCCAGTCTAAACATTTTAAAGACTGTAAAATAACTTCGTTGCACAAACACTTTTATAGAAGGCCTTTGAAAGGAATAGGTAAGTGAGATCCTTCAGAATATTTTCCTTTCAAAACGAGCCGTACCGACTAATTGAACTTTTTCCAAGTCTGTGAAAATACTCGAAATGGAATTAACAATTACACCATCTACTTTTTCTTGACTCAAGTTTCATTGCGAAAATTAGTCGCTCGAATTGAAGAAGTTCGTTCAAAGCTCATTTAATTAATTTTGTAATATTTAGATTAAAAAAAAAAAAGAGGAATTGAAACTTATTATTGTGAAGTAGAATAAATCTTATGGAAATGGCTTTCAAATTGACTGTATTTTGGGTATTTTTTTGTCTTTGGAGTGCGGAAGTTTGACTTTCATGAAATGTAATTTTTGAATAGAAAATATCAATGAATCGACAAAAGAGAGTGATACCAACATAATATACGGAATGATGAAGTGTCAGGGTATGAATACCGTCTCTATACAAGAAGAAACAAATTCTTGAATCAAATAAAATTTATTGAATCGAACAAATAAAGTTGTCACGAATATAGTCTAGAAATTAGTAAAATTATATTTGTGTCATATTTGAACAAGGAGACAGAATAAAAATGGTGAATAACAGGCCGTTATCCATTATTTTGAACGTTGCAATTATATTTGAAAAGAATATTCAAAGTAAAACTAGAAAAATAGCTGATATAAGAAAGTTTTATTTCATGTGAACAAAACGTATTTCCAACGAATGATTGTAACTGAGGATGCAATTTCGTTTTTTGTGTTTAATATTGATAAAACTTCAGAAACCGAAAATATACGTTTTCTTAGTTTTACCGAAAACCTAATATACGGTAAGCCACCCACAGTGATTGAAAGCCCTAGAGAAAATCGGTCTAAGAGGAAAATTTGCTAAATCTGCTGAGAAGCCACTGATCTAATAGACATCAATATATCAAATATATTATATCAATACGCTAGAGTTTGGAATACCTCAAATGACCGTACTGGGACCAATGTTGTTACCATGTATACAGTGTGGCTTTTGATAGTCCTCCTGTTAACTTTTGAACGGTTTGACGTACAAACATAAAAAAACCGTTCAGATGGTTTCACCGATATCACTTTTTGAAATGAAACACATTGTGATTGCTCGATAGATGGCGCGGGGGACACATTAACTGAAAAATTTTAAATGGCATGGGGGGTTATGTGTCACATCGTTGAAAAGATAATTCAATGCTTTTTTCAACCATCTGAATTTTTTAGATTTTCGTTCTTACATTATTTCACAAGATGCATTTGAAATGTCAGAATAAGTGCGGTTCTGGCGGATCAGAATCCTTTTTCTAACCTGACCACGATAAGTTTTGAACGGTTTGATGTGAAATAACGGGACAGAATTTTTTTTAATGGAACGAAATCCTAAAAATTTTTAGATGGAGTATTGAATACATGGGACCAACCATAGATAAGCACATCAGATAGGATGAACATTTAGACAATATTACCAGATATTTGATTAACAAATTCCGACATTTGAGAGACATTTCAGATAGAGATAAATTCGAAATGGTCTATCATGCACTGGTTTTTTTTCGACTTAATCATGATATTATGTGGGGTGAAGCAATGAATGCACATCTAAAAAAAATTAAGGTGACAAAAAGAATGCAAATAATAATAATGAAGAATCCATATACATACATATCTAATTTTCTTTACATGGAAGCAAAGATTTTTGACCTAATACAAATATTTTACCGATACATCGTGATACCTCAAATAAAACAATTGAAATCACAAACGTTCACACATACATTCAATCTTCTTCTTTCAAACTTTCCGCTAAACAATAATACATAATAATTGCAAGTGGTGATAAAGGCTAATATATGCATAAATAAATATTCTTCAATCCCCGTAGTTAAATTTAGTTTATTTCTGTGTCATTAAATTAATCGAAAAGTACTTTTAGCAAAACGGGAAGTATTAATAGTATTCAAATAACGAAAAGTGTTGTTTGATATGAACATTTTATGTACGATGTTCAAGTGTTTCAACTTCTAACAATTGAGAATATAAGGACGGTGTAACTGTCCTGTATTTGTTGATTTATTGTGCTTTTCTATTCGAAGTATATTATGTGTGTATAAATGTAAGCTTTCACGGCTAGCGTCAATACTTTCAGTTGATACGTCTAGAAGAGTACTTCGACCACGCCACTGAAGATGACTGCCGTAGTTGCAGTCGAAACATTTGGAGATTTAAACCAAAGAAGACCACGGCAAAACCCGGAAACCAAACAAAATATATTGTGTGTGATTCAAAAAATATCTTTTCAAGCTCTCTATAAGAACTATGGGAACTTTTGATCAAAATAACGTATGACACTAAATATCCAAAATTGAGCCAATTTGATCAAGAACCTTTCGCATAAGATTTCCGCTGTGTCCTTATGATATCAAGACGAATCATGTATTTTTTGAAAAAAATTTATTCACCTGATATGAATGTCGTCCCAACATCGTTCCATCTGCTCAAATTCCCGTAGAAAATCTCCGGATGCAGATGAGTCAGCGAGTTCCCTCTCAAATCAATCGTCAGATGCGACACCCTGTACATATTCGAGAACAATTCGGACGGAAGCTCCTCGATTTTAGTTCCATGAATTTTCAACTTCAAGTCTGGATTCCTCGCGAACTTTACGAACGCCTTTTTATCAATCCACCTCAAATTCTTACCAGTTATTTCCAGTTGCCTGATTTTCCTATTGGCCACGCATTGTAATTGCTCGTTCAATTCATTTTCCAAGAAGTTAACTTTCAACGTTCTCAGTTGGCTAGTTCTCGAGAACAACCGACAGAGCTCTTTCGAAAAACCCTCGATTCTGGGCCAAGTTCTCATCGAAAGTTTGGAGATTACTTTCAATTGAGAAATGCTGTCGCTCTCGAATCTGCTCAGCTGATCCAAGTTCATGATATTTAGCTCCTGCAAATGCGGCAAACTGACGAAGCTGTCAGCTAATAATTCCTTGATCGGGTTATGAGACAGGTCTAGCGTTTTCAAAATTGGAAGATACGCCCAAAGATGCGATGGAATTTGAGCGATACTGTTGTGACTCAAATCCAGCAGTTTAAGTTTGGATAGCAGCAAAACAGAATTTTTGCTGATGCTCTCGATGTGATTATGCGACAGATTCAGACGAACTAAGTTGGGCAACGGAAAATGCGGAGTGAAACTTATACCAGAATAAGCCATATTAAGACGCCTCAAACTTTGTGCATAATGAAACAGTTCCTTAAAGTTGGATCTCAGGGGATTCGAGCTCAAGTCGAGAGTTTGCAATAATCCCAGACTAGTGAAAACGTTGTCCGGCAGTATAGTGAGCTTATTGTTACTCAAGTCGAGATGCTGTAAAGAAGGAATGTCCGGAAAAGTTGTTATATCGATGTGTTCGATGTTATTGGAACGCATCGACAGATGTCTGAGAGTTACGCCCGCGTTAGAAACACTGGAGCTGGGCACGACGGAAAAGGAGTTGTAACTCAAGTCCAGCATTTCGATAGACGTGTTCCTGAAGATGTCTTTGGCCAGATAGTTCAGACTGTTTCCACTCAGATTCAGTATCCTCAACTTGGACATGTTGGAAAATTGCCCTACGTGTAATTGACCTATCAAATTCCTCGACAAGTCTAGGATCTGCAAGTTCTGCAAGCCGATAAAGGCCTTTTTGTTCACCAACTTGATATTGTTCTGCTGCAAACTCAAGTACTCCAGCGAGGTTAGATACATGAAAGCATTGTGCTCCAACGAAGTTATGATATTGAAATCCAGAAGGAGCTTTTTAAGAGATGCTGTGTTCTCCAAACACTTGGGGATATGTGCAAGATTATTGAATCTCAAATCAAAAACTTCCACGTTTAAAATCCTCGCGTCAGAGTAGCAGGAAGACACCGAATTCCTGCTGAAGTTCAGCTGCAACGGCCCAGAAACGTTAGTGAAATAGCTGAACGTTATCTCTTGCAGTAAGTTACTATGTAGGTCTATTGTATTAGCACTCGGTAGGTTGGTGAAGGCGTCGTGACTGATACCACTTAGGAAGTTATCAGACAGGATCAGTTTATTCAGATTCGGCAGGTCGACGAAAGACTTGCTCTGGATGTACTTGATTTTGTTGTTCGTCAAAGAAATGCTCTCCAAGCTGGTCAGTGACTGGAACGTTTCAGTTTCTATCAGCGTCAATTCGTTGTCTGAAAATCTGACATCTTTTAGCTCAGAATGGACGCTAGACTTGAGCAACGAGACTGGAATTGACTCAATTTTATTGGACTCCAAATTGAGATATTTGAGTTCCAAAAGTGAGTCGAAGGATGCAGAAGACACAACGTAGAAGTTGTTGTTGTCGATTGAAAGCCACTTCAAGCTAGCCAGAGGCTCGAAAATTTCGTAAAACAGCTCGTTGGTGTCGAAACCGAAGGATATTTCCAAGCTCTCCAAACCTTCCAAGCCTACGAAGGCATCTTTGTCGATATGTCTCAAGGGATTGAAGCTCAAACTGAGCTCTTTGAGGTCCTGCAGATCAGCGAATACCTTGCCTTTCAAGCTGGTTATTCGGTTGTTCGCTAGTATGAGGCTTCTGATGTTGTATCCCCAATTGCTAAAGTCATTTTCGTCGAGGTCGTAAATCTTGTTGAAGGCTATATTGAAGTGCATGATTCTAGAGCAGTTTTGCAGAGCGTTCGCTGGTATTCTGGTGAAGTAGTTGCCGCTCAGACTCAGAGCTTTGAGCTTGTGGCAGAAGTTCTGGAATGCTCCTTCAGATATGTCAGTCAGGTAGTTCGATGAGAGATACAAGTACTTCAGTGAGTTCAGATGAGTAACTGCGCTTGGTATTTGCTGTAAGTCATTGTGATCGAAGTCCAAGTACTCGAGCGTTTTGGTGATCCCGCTGAAAGCCCCTTCCTCCACCGTCTGGATCAGATTATTCGACAAAATCAATTTTCCCGAGTTTAATCCGTAGAAACTGTCTGCAGTGAGAGTTTTCAAGTTGTTGAAGGCTAAATTCAGGTCTCTTATACTGATGGACTTATTAAAGGGGACTCTGGACAACGTTTCCAAGTAATTTTCTCCCAGATCTATTTTCTCCAGCCAAATCCTCCTGGGGGACGTGTATTCAGGTAAACTCCGGATGTGATTTCCGCGCAAATAAAGCCATTGTAAATGGAGACAAGTCGCAATGATTTCCAGAGGAAAAGCGTCCAACAAATTGTGTGAAAGGCTCGCCGTTTTCAGAGTGATCGGCAACGAGCGTTCGTGTATTTTATGTATTCTGTTTCCGTCCAGGTTGAGCCAAATCAAAGACTTGAATTGTTGCAAGCTATGTTGTTTTTTCAGATTGTGATCGGATGTGTCACTGGGGATATCTGTAATGTCGTTTTCGCCGAGAAACAATGTAGCTACGGTGTTTCTCATGTGAGACCAGCCGCCGTTTATCGTCGAGACTTGATTCCTGAAACAGAGTGCGAGCGGTTCAATTTGGTAATTGGATTCGGCAGAGGGGAAGTGATGTGATTTCTATCAAGGAGCTGGAATGAGGGCACACGAGTATATCCGATACTTGATAAAACTCAATTCTATTCACAATCACACTATATCAGAAGTTTCTGTCACACTTATGACTATGTACCTTCATTTTATCAGTGAAATAATAAAGGCCAAATGGAAAAATAAAAAAGATGGCATAAATTCTTCATTCGGTGGGCCAAAGAATAGCAGAATTATTTTCAGTTGTAATATCACAAGAGAGTGAGAATAAAGTGAAAATAATTTGACAGATTTTTCGAAAACTTGTTGCCAGGCAATAGACACGGGAGCCCGAAGGGCTTGAGTGGCTATTGCCAAATGGCAACAAGTTTGAGAAAAAATCTTGAGAATTATTTTCTACATTATCGAACTCTCGTGTGGTATTCGATAGATTATTTTTTGATGCCCCAATCATAGACCTATTTTCTATACATATAACATTTTTATTTCAACAATTTCCTTGAATCACTATAAACAGAATGAAGTTTGGAATTTGAAGTTCTCATGAAATTTACAATTATTATAGATGTTTTGTCCTTGGCTGGAGGATTCCGTAACATTGATTTGTTCTGTTGGATTGAAAGCTATTGCTTTCTCTCTGTCCCTAGGTTATCAATTGAAACCGTTTCCAAATTGACACGTTACTCAAAATAGTATTCTTACACGCATTTTCGTTGATTTTCTTAAAATTTCATCGAATGGTGTTGAACTAAACCGTTTTCGAATCATTTTACACTTTTCATGCAAACTGATGACAGACGTCAGATCAAAAGGATCAGTTGTGACATAATAAAAACAAAATACTACAAAAAATTCCCGCGGCAATTTTCAAGGTAGAAAATTCCCACTATAATAATGCTGTGATTTGCCTGAACGTACATGAATGCTTTGAATTGATGGTTCCGATTGGTTGCAAGAATTGTCAAAAAATAATCATAGTAAAAATGAATAGAGAAACCGTTGATATGTAAAAGCAATAAAATGGAGATTCAATCATTTATCAGACTAACATTATATAAGACTAAAATATATCAAAATGAAATGCATAGAACTGACTTATAATCCGAAAAGTAATTCATCTAATGTGTATGTATGAGAATCGATGAAGCATCGTCGCGAACACGGTAAGAACAATTTTTTATAGATCTGAATTCGTTGAGAAATGGAAGTGACTGAGATGATGATACTAAGTAATCGCAAAATTCAATAAGCTAAGCTATTTATGATATAAAAAAGTATACCATCAAATTATCTGCAAAAAAAAAGGTAGTAACGTAAAATGTGTAAAATATAAAATGATCAGAATCGAAATGTATAAGATATAAAATGATCAGAATCGAAATGTGTAAGATATAAAATGATCAGAATCGAAATGTATAAGATATAAAATGATCAGAATCGAAATGTGTAAGATATAAAATGATCAGAATCGAAATCTATCAGAAATTGTGGAAGTCATGAGCGAATAATATACCAGCCAGGTAGAAAAATATCAAATCGTTATAAAACTTGCTCAATAATCTCTTAGATGGAGCTGACTTGTTTTTTTTGTTATTACCGTCAACCGTTTGCACCCCTACGTGCAACCTTCAAAAGTCAGAGACTTGTGCGAGCTAGGGGAAGACGTGGTTGTGGTTGTGGTTGAACAAATCGACTTGCTTGTTATTTATTCGAGAATTCAATAACTGAGTGGTGATTTTCAACTTTTCTAACAAAATTTTATTCATCCTTTTTTGTCTCTTTGCAAAATTGTAGGTGGTGGTCGGACAAAAATCCAAATTCTATCATTGACAAAAAAATCCAGTTTTACCAGTTTCTTTTTCACAAAATCCTAACTGGTGAGACCTATTTATAGTTTTTGGAAAATGAACTGACAGATTTTTTGATAATATGAGTTTCCAAGAAGGACATTATTTATTGTTTGTACATGATGGATGTCTCGCTCATTCTGCTACAATTATTTCTGAATGGTTGAATAGGGGAATTTGATGATAAATGGATAGGACGAAATACCGACCTACTCTGGCCTTCTCTTTCGCCAGATCTTACCCCAATAGATTTTTTATTGGGACATTGATAATGATGAGGAACTTGAAAATTCGAAACGACTTCATTGCATTAATATTCCAGGAAGTGTATTGCGATCTACTCTAGTAAATTTTATGATTGGATAATCACGGACACTCCGATAATTTTGTTTTCAGATAATTATATTTTTTGTGCATTTCGAATATTTTGTGTTTCAATTGATTTTCATTTGTTAATTATAAAATTATTGCATTTGAGATTTGGGTTCATATATTGTTTTGTTGAGTAATATCGAATTATAATAATACTAATATTTACGTTTAACCCTCATTTGTTTTTTTCAATGGGTTTTTGCGATTATTTCAGAGGGGTTTCATGTTTGCTGATCAATTTGTACTGTTTTTGCTAAACATATCAAATACTTAATAAAAATTCACTCTACATAAGGATTTTTTAATATTTCAATTTTTATTACTAATGTTTCACCTTGTTAAAAATTATTTTGGTGACTGATTCATGAAATAGGGTGGATATAAAAATAATGACGAATTATAGATGTTCAGAAAAAAAATTCTGAAATATTTTGGTGTTCAGGACTAGCTTTTAATTTTAAACAACTTTTCCTTTTTCTTTTGTCTGATTTCTTTCTTAAGTATTACAAGATTATATTCATATAAAAAATAACGTTTAATATAAATTTCAATATTTTTCCGTTCATTCGAAGGGGTTATATAAATTCATTGGATACAGGTTCTGGTTTAGAGATTGTCCTATTTTTCAGATTTTCTTCAAAGTCGCGGTTAGATTAAATGTCTGTGGAGAACATTTAGCACTTGAGAAATGAGGCTTCCGATTTACGGAACTCATTGACATATTCACGTGAGAGGAAACAAATATTCAAGAAACTTGTAGAAAACTTGTTTGATATATGGTGGAACGGAGTTGACGCCTGTAATTTCTAGCAGCATATCCAACCGAATGTATCGATCACTGTTGGTGGCTATACAAAACACATTGTACTGCGTTATGTGAGCTTTGCCAGTGGAGTCTTGTTCAGACTGCAGAATACTGAATAGGCTAATAACAATACTGGATGACTCACTAAGTGAATCAGCAGCTTCTTGACTTGGATGACTTTTGAATCGATTGACTGAAGATGATAGAAGTACAGAGAGATGATGACCCTGACGAAACAAAATTCAATGATCAGAGATGAGTTTTTGGGGTATGTCATGAAAAACCATCCGACTTCTTTCAAATCATTCTGAATGATGAATATCTTGAGAAGATTGTTAAAGAAGCTAATCGATTTGCATATAAGAAATTGAGTACACGTGATTGAGGTCACAAAGCAGGAATTCATAAGTAGGTAAAATAAAAAATTGCTATATATTATTTATATTATTGGTCATTAGAATAATGAAGAAAAAAATATGAATGGTCATTACTGAGTGGGTAGTATTGAGTACATTTCCAAAGAGGGTTTTTATCAATAGAAAAATCCAATATATGGAAACAGCATAAAGAGTTCATATCACGCAATCGATTTGAAATATTACTAGGTTATTTTCATTTCACTAAAACTAATGTCAGTAACATTGACAGCAATTATAACCAATTTCGACTTATAGAATATAGGGTGGGACACCGAAAACGGAACAGATTGAATATCTTCAAAACACATGTGTGTGTTTATTCCCACTACTCGTCCGTTGGTATTAGCTTTCAAATTGGTGACCACCACACACTTTAATTGGTTTTATCCATATTTTTCTCGAACTCATTCGGCCCAATTTCAAACAGGTCGGTTCATATCAACCACGTTAGTGTACAAAAGCGTTTGCAAAGCACATACCCATGTAGATTAATCCACTGTAGATTTCGTAGCTCTTTGAGTGCGACGAACGGTATGTTGTCTAATTGATTATAGCTCAGATCCAGAGATGTTAGGCTCCTCCACAGAGTACTGAAAGAGACACGGAAACATGAATAATCAGCTCATTGAATTATTATGCAGAAGCTACATATATTATGATATAGGGTTGTTCAAAGCCCAGGTGATACGACCAGATAGGAAATTTCTCATCAAGGTTGACAACATTCATTGGCAATTTTTTCAAGTAAGTTTCGCAATGTGTTCAACCTCATGGATTGGTTGAATATTATGTTGAATTAAATTGCTGAGTGTATGAGATTTTTTACAAAATATCCATGAGAGTTAGATATAGGTTGATAAGAGACATCCATCAAAGACATTATTGTTTATTCAATATAGTTCGTTGCTATAGAGTCTTGTATCTCATTTGTAGGATTATATTCTGGCTCACGATAATATAGTCTTGTAGAGTTTGGGATATTGGTTTTAGTTAACAGAGTTAAATAAATATTGTTAAAATATATCCTAAATGAATTTATTTTTGTGTTTATATATTTTTTACCTTTATTTCGTGTGTGTATGTTAGTATATCTACACAGAGTGACTATCTCTGTGTAGATATACTAACATGTATGGACCTATCCATTTTTCTCAGGTAATATGAGGGAATTTTGCTCGGCACCTTTCTAGAAATTCAAATATTGAAAGTTTGTTTTTTCTCTATTCAGTGGTATCAGTATTTTTGTAACTGTCTCGATAGGTACAGTGTGTTTTGTATTTTTATGCCCACCCCTGTGATTCACTCACCTATTGCTTATTTTGTTCAACATTTTTCTCAACCGGGGGATGTAGCCAGTTGATCTTTTAAGCGATATGGCAATTTGATTCAGACGGCGGTGTACGCAAAATTTTATAAAAAAAATATTTTTCATGTGCAACATTGACAGTTGTGTCAGTAACAAAATTTGCTTCTGATGTTTGGGATGATTTAAGCTATCAAGAAATGATAATAATCCAATTGATGGTTGAAGAAATATTTTATTTCGTTTTTAAACATCATCAATATTTCAATTCGCTTTTCCTCAGATGATTGCATTATAATCTTGATTTCTGTCAAACTCGGAGAATGAATTGTCGAACGATCTATTCTGTCACTAAAGTGTTCATTCAAACTTTAAGCATACTAACCGTACTGTTTTACCCTACTTATTTATACTACCCTAGTTTAATTTTATACCTACTTGTTCTTGATGCTGGTGAAACAAATTTTTTGGAAATCAATGACTTTATTGAACTTAAACAATGGGCTGTATGGAACGGGGCCCTTATTTGAATTCATACTATTTTCAAATTTCGCATTCAATACATTGATGTTTTGTTTGAAAAATCATATTTCTCCAACCATCAATGGATTTTTTTCAGTTTTTATTACCTTGAATGGATTAGTATGAAGAATCTTCAAATTATTTTTGATTCTATGAAATTTTCCAATTAGATTGTAATATTTCAGATATTCTGAAATCAACATTATGCTTAGGAACACGGTCTAGCTCTGGCCGAAGTTAAACGGAATATAACACAATACAAGTATCTGAAAAAATATCAATTGGTCAATTGAAACATTTAATCATAATTTAGGTTTACATTGAAAAATTTTATGAAACGAATTGAAAAATTTAATTATTATCACTATTATTTTTTTTTCAGTTAAAAATATTTCAAACATGACCTGTCTCCGATGCCCCGATCCATTCGAAAAAAGCACTGGTGTGTCATTAACCCCAGCAAACTATCCCCACGTCCGTGGAATGAGTGATTAGAGGGTCCGAAATTCATGTACCCTGAGTAGGCAGAGCGAACTAGGAATCACGGCCTTATTCATTAATTTTTCCGGAAAATGTTTATGCCGCAATACGGCAAGCCGATATGAATTTAAGATTCTAGAGTAAAGTTTCCATCATTCGACCAAATATCCCTACGAAAAGAAGCACCATTTCAACAAAATGGTTTGTGTACATCTTCCCAAGTTCAAAGAGAAAGTCTCGATATTGAGTCCGTTCTTCCTTCTCTTAACGAATCATGTTCGTTTCGCCAGTTGAAAACTCTTTGATGAAAATCATCCTACTTTGATGGTCGAGAAGGACTACATATTTGCCTGAGAAGGGGAAACTCAGTACTTCCGATACATTCGGCAATTTTCAGCGGACTCAATATCTCCCAGAGCATAAGACGACACCGGCCTCGTCTATACCGTATGAGTGTCTGGGACCTCTATACCCATCACGCGACTACGGTAGACGAGAGTGTTGAAGACACCATCTTGGCAGGCCATTATGAATTCTTTGGTTTCTTCAGCCTACTTGATGTGAGGAATGCGAAGGTTAGGTGTCTGGAATGTTCTTGAAGAAGACTCCATGCATTGGCTCATTGCACTCTAAGCAGCTTTGACTTGGTCTTCTTGCTGAAGGGTTTCAACTCGGCAAGAGAGTTTTGGTTCGTCAATTATAAGCATATAATCAGTCTGTAGTTCTTTGGAGATTAGCACGATTCGGCCCTCGTCAAACCAATCCAAAATCTATTGCTTTCCATTCAGCCATGATTTGAAAACTCTTGCCAGATGGTGGTATGTGCTTGGAAAATGTTTCGAGTCTGGGAGGACCAATCAAATTTCATCCGGAGTTATCGGATTGAGCAGTTCATTGAGCCCAGGCTGATGAAGCCAGCAAATATCTCCGAACTACGGTAAGGCTGGAGTATCTATGTTGAGTGGCTGCGGATCCTCTGCAGCCAGACGGCTTGTGGCATATCTGCCACTTGATTGGCTGGCTGAGGAGGAGCTCTAACGTAGCCTTGACCCCGAAGGTGAGATACATAGTCCCTCAGATTTTGGGCGAAAAAGGCAGCATGCTCTGGGTATATTCCACACCGTATAGCATGCATTCTCGACATGTATCCTCTTCGGGCGGGCTCACTGCTCTCATAACAATGCAGAAGACCATCCCTCAATTCATCCGTCCACTCAAAGCTTCCATTGTCGTTGTGGTCGTCATTTTGTGGCAATCCATCATCCTGGCCCACACCATCTTGCCTTGGACCCCTATTCCGAGGTTGTCGGTTGTGGTAGCCTCTTTCTCGTCTATTTGGAACCGAGTATTACGATATACCGGGCTGCTGGTCCAGTTTTGTACCTGTTGCCCAAGAAAGAGGTGTCGCAACTCACCAATGTTTTGCAGAACATCATTTTTCATGATATATAGGAAATGCAATCACTCGGTATATTTTTCCAGAACTGTTCTTCAATCCTCTTATCGACATTTATAGTAAATATATAATATGATATTATCGCGTCAAACGACAAAAATGCCTTTGTTTTCGTTTTCATCAGATATCAAAATTGGAAACATTACACATGAATAAACTCACTTCATAGCAGTGGTCACTCTTAATTGAGTTTTCATAAATAATAACATCTCCCGCCACGCAATATGTGAAGTTAATTTATTCATTTATTTCAACCCCAATAGGCATTCGTATATATTGCTATTTAGCGTGTTCAGGCCATGATGAATTGACAACCGACGGTGGAAAGATTCATTATTCAATAGTGATTATATATGTTGAACACTTTGTAAACTTCTCATTCGAATTCCTCCTCTAGTATTCCTGTTGCCAATAAATTATTCACGTATAAGGAAATGTTGGTAATTTAGTGAGGAAGTGGCTGAAAATTTCATTGTGCTTGAAGAGGAGTTATCTTCAGTAGGATTTTGAGGCCGTCGTCAATTGATGTTTTTTTTTTCAACGTTAGGATTGTAACCAAACACACAGATAACATAAAAAGACCAGAAATGAATCATGACACGCAAAGTGAAATATTGTTTCCATTCGTAAAAATTATCGAAAATATTATATTTATATCTACCACTTGTGAAGATAAAGAAATACTGTTCGTTATTTCAAACCCCTTCGAAGTACATAGTACAAATGATCCTTCAAAATGACAGCTTGTGAAATTATGTTTTAGTGCTTGATTAATGCATTTTCTATGAACGAACATTTCAGTCGAACAGAAAAGATCTCTCAACAACCACCCCGTTTCTCAGAAATCTGACAGTACCTCAAAAAACTGGTCAATGTTCCTTTTAACTCCATACCTTTTAACTTTCATATCAGCAATTATGATTTTCTATTACATTTTTAGTGAATTCATTATATTTTACTTGAAACCCTTCAGTGCACGGGTTGGGTCTCTCAGACCACAAAGAATACTTAATAACGTATTTCTTTGCCACGCTTGCGATGATGCGGCTGTCCCCACCTGAGGAGCGACGGAACAAAAGTGGTTAAGTACGTCATCCGCCAAAAATGACGTGATACATGTGATCCCCTTATGTTTCAGAATCCTACACGATGGTGAAGTCAGAACAGATCAAATCTAGTTAACTCCTATATAGAATCCAATGTGAATATCGACTGACGGGACAAAAATGGTTAACTGTGTTGAGATTACATTTAACCATTTTTGTTCTGTAGTGTAACGTTCTGGATAGCTTTTCCACAACAGTTAACTAAATTTGATCTGTTCTGAGGGTCGAGTTTATCATAATGCGATTGACAAGCTTAGTAATATTGGTTACATAAGTTTACTAATACGTCTTCCAGCCTTCCATCGATGATGTGATTTGTTTGTTAGTAGGTTAGTAGTGTTTCAATCGCACACGTGTAAAGGTCGTTAATATTCGGTGTGTATAGGTTCTAGTGATTAGAATCATATAATAATGGAAAATCTTACGAGTGTTTCTACTATTAATACTGGGAGTAAAAAAAGAAAACGTAGAGTGAGAAAGACTCTCGCTAGGAGAGATGAGAAGTAACTACCTATCTATTTGTTTCTTTATTTAGTCATGAACATGAAAACAAACTGAAAAATATGAATGTAACGACTTGCGGTTTCTAAGAGGTGGTATTGTTTACAGGTATAGAAATCAGAATCCATCTGGCACTGGATTGAAAGCTACTTGTAAACACAGCGGTAAGACTTTGAAATGTAAAGAATTCAATGTGGAAGATGTCCTAGCCATCCGTAAACAGTTTTTTGATCAGATATCAAAGGTAAAACAGGATATATATTTGACTAGATTTGTATCACCGTATAATCCGGAGTACTACAGAGTTCTAAGAAGCGACAGTTCAGCTGTTCCTATTATCTCAGATATGCTAATAAAAATGTACAAGTATGTGCAAACTTTTTCCAGAAAGTTTTCAGTATGAAGAAGGGGCGGCTTAGAACTATTGGCAAGCTACTACATGAAGGAAAAGTGTCTATTGAAAGGCGAGGAGGGGACAGGAAATTTCAGAAAAATTCTGCTAAAAAGGAGAGTGTAAGATAATTTATTAAAAAGCTTCCAGCAAGGGAGTGCCATTATAACCGAAACAAATCGCGCCGAATATATCTAGATATGAGGTTATTATGGACTTCATATAATTCTACAGTCCCTCTAGAATTACAAGTAAAACGTACTATGTTTACTCAAGTATTTTTGCAAGACTTCAATATTGGTTTTGCTTCTCCGCTATCAGATGCTTGTGGCACATGCATACTAATGCAAAATAAATTAAAAGGTGAAACAGATCAAACAATCAAGTCCCAATTAATGGTACAAAAAAGAATTCACAAACTTAGGGCAAATGCTTTTTATACTCTTCTTAAAAAAGATGTTCCTAACAGTCTGACCCTTTGCTTTGACTTGCAGCAAGTTCTTCCATTACCTAAGACGCCTATACAAGATGCTTTCTATAGTCGACAAGTGAGCCTTCATAATTTTTGTGTCGTGAACATCAATTCAAAAAGCCCAGATTTTTATTGCTGGAATGAAACTGAAGCTGGCCGGGGGTCAGAAGCAATTGGATCGGCCCTTCTTAGTCATTTGAATAATGTCACTTTTTCTAACGATATAGAGAGCCTGCGTCTATTCTGTGATGGATGCGGAGGGCAGAACAAAAACTGCCATATTATCCATACATTAGCGTTTTGGATTCGTAATAAAGCACCAAAGTCAATCAAGGAAATCACTATAGTTTATCCTGTGCGTGGTCATAGTTTTTTGCCTGCAGACCGAGTATTTGGTAGGCTTGAAAAAGACTTAAAGAAACAGGTTGTTATAACTACACCAAACGAATATTACACTTTATTTTCTAAACATGGTACCGTTCACAAATTGAATGAAGATTGGTTCCTATACGATGAGAATTCCATTGAGAAAATCCATTATAGAAAAATCGATGGCATTCAAAAACTGAAACGAATACAACCCAAAAAAAACGACTAGGCGAGGCCAACACGACATTCAAATGAAATGTCATCAAAACTTTATATTTGAAGCTGATGAACGTTTCACAACTCTACTCAAACGGGGGAAAACACATCCTAAGCAGTTGAAGGAAAAAATAGTGGTTCGAGTTTTGAGCAATGAGAAGAAAAAAGATGTCGCAAGTTTATTGGACAAACAATTTGGTAGTGAGTGGAGAGAACTGGAAGAGTTGAGTTGGTTCAAGGAATTACTAGACATCAGAGAAGGAATCATCATCACAGATGAAGATGAAGACATGGATGAATGTGACTGTCTTGAACTAGAATGTGACGATTGTAGAATCTAAGATATCTTTTATGTAGAGTTTATTTCCTTTTGAATAACCCAATTTATTTCTTGCAATAAAGATTTATGTTGTGTTTTGTTCCCTTTGAACACTTCACTTTACTTGTTTCAATAAAGCAACTTGGATGCCGACTGTTTTATCCTTCATCAAAAAATACTAAGATAATGTGGAACAACATCAAGCAATTCTATCAAATTGTATCAAAATTGGTTAACGTGAATTGCATCAAAACTGGTTAACTGCAAAATGAAATGGCAATAATTTGACAGGACTAAAATATAAAATTTTCGCTTGAATACCAAAAACATTCATGATTTTCCTAGTAACTGTCAACTACAGTATTACGGCGTTGCTTCACGTTGAAATGAGATAAAGGTTTTTTGTTTCTCCTGAAAATTTCGACATTTGGTACTTGACCACTTTTGTTCCGTCGCTCCTCACCTGTACTTTTTTGTTTGAACTTGAAGATATGTTCAAAATAGTACAGTCAGTGAAGTTCAGTGTTTTGAACTATTAGCAGTTTCGTCCTGTGGGACCCAACCTGTTGCAGATATATTTTGTTCATAAAAATACCAAAATACCTGATTCCTACGACATTGAATTGAGAAAACGAGATATTCGTGCCTCAATTGTAAGAAAATCATTTATCTGGAACATTCCAACCAAACATGTCCAATTATTTTCAAATATTAATTTTTATTTGTATATTTATAGAAGAATTTATGTTTCTTTTGGGTTCAATAAAGGGCTAAACTTTCATGGAATATGAGATGTTACATTTTGGCTTCTTTGAATGAAGTATTCATCTGAAATGGGATTAATTTATGTATCGGGTCTATTGACCCAACCCGTTCTATCTTTTTATATTCTTCCGACTCGTGCACTCAAGGGTTAAACTAAAGTATTGCTTTCATCTCGTTGAGATTTTAAAACATTACCTTGCCTTATCTCCCCAAAAATAGACTTACCTCATTTGTTAACAAATATGAACTCATTTCACAAGAACAGTTTGGATTCAAAGAAAAAACCTCTACTGAAAAAATGCTATACTGGAATTAACTGATCAATTTCACAAGTCACTGGAAAAACGTAGCCCCTCATTATGCCTGTTTATAGACCTGACGAAGGCTTTTGATACTGTTGACCATCGGAAATTGTTTGAACATTTTTGAAAGCTATCTAGAGAACAGACAACACAAGTGATCAAAAACAAATTGAGTGTGGTGTTTCTCAAGGCACAGTATTAGGTCCGATATTATTCAATATGTATATCAATGATTTATTCAAACTGAACAGTGTTGGTAGCATAATTGGATTTACAGACGATACTGCAATATTTTATGAAGCGGAAACTTGAACCGCTCTCAAGCAGTGGTTTGACTACAAGCTCCTAACTTGTCAAAAACAAACTTCCCACCATTCAGCTGTAATATATCCGGTGTCTGTCCGTTCGAAAAACTTGCAAGGAAACACATTGACTATCCATTATTCTGTGACAGAAATGAAATATCTTGGAATATATTTAGATAGTAATATGAAATGGGATTCCCACATTCGTTTCACTATGGAAAAGCTCCAAATGGTCCTCTATAGATTCCGTTGCCTGAAAAAGTGCTTGCCACTTAGAGAATTGAAACTCTTATATTTCGCTCTCGTTGAAAGCCATTTGAGATATGGCATCACTGCTTGGGGTGCAGCTTTACGTGCACATCTAAACCCTTTAGAAGTACTTCTGAAATTAATTTTATCAAAATTTTCGCGATTCTCGTCTGATATTTAATATAAAGAAAGTCGAATAATGGATCTCAGATAACTATATTATTTTTGTATAAACGTAAAATACCATTTCAGTTAAAATAAAGCAAAGTCTAGGAACCATCAATACAACACACGCCACCATACGCTACTTACGTATCCCATTATTTTAAAAATGTCTATCTCTCAGAGAGCATATTCCATCTCTGCAGTTAAGCTCTATAACACACCACCTCACAATATGAAAAACATAACTTCGAAACCAATGTTCAAAAATAAATTGAAACTATTTCTCTTTGATAAAGAAAGGCAATTTATAATAAATTTACTTGAATGAATATCCGTTAGTATACTGAAAGTTCAACCTGGTTTACATTGATTCTTATTGTATTTTGTTAATTAAAGTTGACGTTTGATATATCTGTATCACATACATTTTTATTATATTTTATTTATATTTTTATACACTCTAATGTTTCCATATGTTTTTATCTATGTTGTATATGTTTATTGATATTTGTTGTACTTTTTTTACGTGTTTATACATTTTTATATATATTCTTTTACATCTTCTATAAAAAAAATATTATAAATTTTGTATCAATGATTTCATAATTTTTTTGTATTTCCATAAGTTTTTACCTATATTCTTAAGCATTTTTTTATCTTTATTTTTTATAAATTTTTACCAAGTTTGTTTACCAATTTTGATCATTACTTGAGACATTCTTATCTAATGCTTTATATACATTTTTTATCTGTTCTGATTGTTTTCTCTGCGAAACAAGTGCAATAGCACTTATCGCTCTTTATCTTTATTCATACTGTAATCATACCGTATCGATCTTAAAATTTTTATGAATAAAATTTATTATTATCATCATTATTATTTATTATGATTCATCAGTTCCTGTCTAAGAGTGAAAATTTCAATAATAATTACTTGCTGAATGCCACTCATTAATTGAATCTGAATATTTATGATTATTTTGTTAATTAATTCATTTTCATTTACAAAAGTTTATATACGAGTTCTTCTAGCCTTGTCAAGTTGATAATAGCAATTTCAAGAGTTGAAAACAGAGCAAGCGATACATTTGGGAATGTATTATATATATTCAGTGACCAGTTCAAATTCCAGCCTGTGAAGAAGAAAAGTAACAGCATAGCATCCAAGGGTGGCAGAACGATAAAGAAATTAAAGCGAGTTGGAAATCTTTAATTTAATGAGTTATAATTTTAATTTCTTGACAATAGAGCCCAATGTTTCCATATATTCAATAACACATAGTAATGATGCCGATGGAATTTACACGTCAGGACACTTTTCTCTATCAATAATAGTAATGAGTTTCATAAATGACTGGGCCTGAGCAAATATTTCAGGACAAATAACACTGTTCGCGAATATTTGAATGAATAAAACAATTTTTGGAATTTGAAGGGTGATATGCTTGAGGTGAAAAATTGGTGCGACTCAAATTAGATAGCTATGACTATGGCAAACACTAATTAGATAAGCTGGTCATGAGTAATGATATGGAAAAATTGTAGAGGATGTTATAGAATGTACTATTTTCATTTATTTAATGGCCTTTTGTTAAACTTCGCCCAATAGTCGAGAATGTTGTCAGCGCCGATTGAAATTCAAAATCACACATATGACAAAAGTTCAGATAAATATATTTCATAAATTAATCACCTGAATGATCTTTCAGCGACATGTTGTAACTGGTTATTTGTCAGAATAAGTGCTTGTACTTGACATCCAGCTAGACTTTCTGCCTCCAGGATAGCTGTTTTCGTGCCCACCACCTCCAATTGGCCGATGTTATTCTCCGGTAAATCTGAAACAAGGGAGAAATATAATTGTTAGTTTTTTATACGAATCATGTCTGATAAAAAACATTATTAGACCCTGGGAGCAGCACTGTTAATTTGAACCCTAAAGTTCAGTATACAGAAATTAAAAATAAATTCAGTCCGCTAATGAAAAATATCTTCTC
The DNA here is from genome assembly GCA_958502065.1 of Chrysolina americana. Classification (NCBI taxonomy): domain Eukaryota; kingdom Metazoa; phylum Arthropoda; class Insecta; order Coleoptera; family Chrysomelidae; genus Chrysolina; species Chrysolina americana. Next base: position 95,332,463 of record OY293412.1, on the reverse strand, counting down.
ACAAACCTATACAATGGGTTATTTTCGCAAAAGCAAGTTTTGTTTTGATGTTCATTGAATCGACTTGAAGTTGTGTTACTATACAGGGTTGAATGCTGATCCTCAAAGGCTATATATAATTCTTGGGTGATTTCAAGAGATATTATTGATATGAACAGAGTATGGGAATTGAACAAAAAAAAAACGTAAACCGCTTCGAATTTTTTTCCAATTTTGGTACTTGTAAAGTACGCAAAGGCATAAAAATTATTCTTATGCACAATTTTGATTCCTACGTTTATATAAGTGGAATAAATATATATATATATATAATTGATTTGATCATTTTCCAGATTTGTTTCTATTCCTACTCTTGCGAAATGCATTTCCATTATCATATGCTAAATTAAAATGTATTTTTTTCCTGATCAATATTTGTCTGACATCCTGTATAGCTATTGCTCAACTTATGATCTTTTAAATGTTAAATCAAATTTTATATTATATAATTTTTATTATTATTATATATTGCTTCATTTGCACCAAAATAACTTTGCTTCTTCTCCGATATTTATTTAATCATTTACTTACCATGAAAAATATATTGTCAATGTAACTCGCGAAATAAACATGCACCACTCTGTATACTTACATGGAAACTTGTAAAATGGCACTGAGAGACAACTGACGCTGTGCATTGATTTCATGCTGGAATCGTGTTGATCCGGTGAGCAAACGCACATCGAGTTGAATCCGCAGTTATTTGATAGGCCATGACACCGAAATAGAAGGACCATCAGGAAGTTCAGAATCAAAAGCATCGTTTCTGGAAGAAAAATGCAACGGTAATAATATTTTCTGTTGATAATAAATGTTTACTGAACTTTGGTCTCATTTCACCATTGGATATTAGACAAAAGTTTTAGCTTTTTTCACTCATTAATTATACTGGAATCGTCATAATATCAAAAATTCTACTTCGTAGATGCACTACACATTTTGGACATTTCTAGTTCTGTATACATATACAGTGTCAAACATAAAGTTCGCAACACATGGAAGTTTTTTTATTAATACATATAATTCAAAATAAATTTGACTCCGCAGTCAGTTTGTGTTTATAAATGATCAGAAAACAGCCTCTTTCCTGTTTTCATGTGCTACTCTAAACCTGTCAAATTTTAGTTTTTTTTTATTGTGAATTTTCAAAATGTCAAAAAGAAGTTGCTTAATTTCCAGTTTTATACCTTTTCTTTAATTCTTTATCACTAATGTCACTTTTTCAATTTTTTATATTTTTTGAATATCTCGCTCCACTGATTCGAACGAAACATAATTCAAATTTCAAAATTTTGATGTGAACGAGACTTATTTTGCCCTGAAAATGCCTACATTGGCCAGTCAACAGAAAAAAAATGCGTCTCCAGAAATTCGTCTTTGTTGTTGCAAATTTAATCTTGTCTCTTCATTTCATTCTGAAAATTATTCGAATTTTCAATGTATGAACGTTAATATGTCAGTAATCGAATAAACGAATATCTCTTCATTATTATTACACTCATATTTTTTTCAGTTGTTTTTCCAGATGAATTATTATTCTGACCAATAGTTAAGTCAAAAACAATCCCGATATATAATATTTTTCTGTTAACTGAACAATGACATTCATAACTTTTCAAAAGTCTTTAGTACAATTGATCGAATCTAAATGAAATTATCCCTTAGTAGGCTTTTGAAACAAATTTTCACTTTTGGGAATGTCAAATTATTGCGTTCAATAAATCGAGTTGTTTTGACTACAGATTTTTGTACATTCATAATACAGAAATAAATAAACTTTAAACAAACTAAAAAAAAATGTTTTTATAACATATTGAATTAAAAAGTAAGAAATAATTGTTTATATAGGCAGAAAATAATAATAAATGAAAAATATTAGTAACAATGTGAAAAAAGCGTGGGGCGCTTTTAATAATAATAATAATAGTAACTTTATTCACATACAATAAATAAATACGAATACAAAGAGTTGAATGACTACACATGGTGGAAGTGAATAAAACAGTTTAGCGATAAGTGCAAGCACTTGTTTCGCAAAATAGTAAAAATATTCAGTACACATCTGTTTAAAAAAAGAATGTCAAACCGTAAAATGTGAGATATAAAATGTACAAAAAATTTAAGGAGTACAATTTGAAATGTTAAATTTAAATATTAAAATATGAAATGTAAAAACTATAATGTAATTGTCATATGTGACATGGTAGAAGTATCATATGACTAGCAATCTTAGGTATGTAAAAAAATAATAAAAAAATAACTTATTCAATATGCATTGGAGTTCAACAAAGTAATAGGTGAGTATTTATCTACATGGATATCTATGCATATATATATATATATATATATATATATATATATATATATATATATATATATATATATATATATATATATATATATATATATATATATATATATATATATATATATATATATATATATATATATATATATATATATATATATATATATATATTGATATATATATATATATATATATATATATATATATATATATATATATATATATATATATATATATATATATATATATATATATATATATATATATATATATATATATATATATATATATATATTAATATATATGTGTGTTCAGATAGGTTTCCGCGGTCAGATATTTGAAAACTAAAAGTTCGGGTTGAACCGCGTCTAGAATTTGTTGAAATTCGACGTTTCGGCTCCGATTTTGGAGCCATTTTCAAGAACTGAAATAGAAAGAAAATTAATGAAAGGTTAAAACGTAATTCTACGCTGAGGTCTCAATCTGCCTACTCCTCAGGTATAATTACGTTAGTTTTTTTGTGACTTGACGTCGGGGTCTCAATCTGCCTACTCCCCATAAGGAGTAGGCAGATTGAGACCTTAGAGAGAACCAGTGACGAGACATGGGGAGTAGGCAGATTGAGACCCCGACGTCAAGTCACAAAAACTTAACTACTCCCCATGTCTCGTCACTGGTTCTCTCTAAGGTCTCAATCTGCCTACTCCTTCGAGAGAACTGAGGAATTGTGGGTTGAGGAACTGTATTTATAGTGGACGTGGCTGTAATGGCCGTGTGCAATGTATTGGCGCGAGGTGAACTATGGGCGGGAACTGAGTTGGCGCTAGATGAGCTGTGTGCGGGAACTTGGTTGGCGCTAAGTGAGCTGTGTGCGGGAACTGGGTTGGTGGTATATATATATATATATATATATATATATATATATATATATATATATATACACACATATAAATACAATCATGTGGTACTTATGGAAGATTTTCATAGATCAATATACAAATGTAATCAGATTCAGAATTCATTGTTTCAATTAATTTTTTTGAGGTGTGATTTCAATCTTCTTTTAAACAGGGACAGACTTGTGATATTTTGTATTGTCTCGGGAAGTGTATTTTATAATTTTGGACATATGTGGTAATACATATTGATTTTTTTGGCGTGTATTATACGTATGTGATGGCAGTTGAGCAGAGTGCTTCGTCTGGTGATATTTAATAGCAACATTGTAAAAGTGTAGTTGTTTCAGATCAAAGAACATTGCTTCCTTATAAAGTCGATCTGATGGGTATTTTGGTTCTTTAGAGAGAATCAGTTTTAGAAATCTTCTCTGAATGACTTCCAGTGATTTGGTATGTGTTTTTAATGCCCCGCCCCAAGCTATTTTACCGTACCGCAGATGGCTTTCGACTAGGGCATGATAGAGTATTTTCATGTGTTTGACAGGTATTACTTTTTTCAGAAATTTGAATTTGAACAAAATTGTCTGCAGTTTTCTAACTACATAATTTATATGCAAATCCCATCTCAAGCAAGGGTCAATTATTACACCCAAATATTTGATTTTAGTTTCAGGTAAGATGGTTATTACCTCATTTTGTAAGGTTACTTCGATTCTGTCGAATGGCGGGAGACCTTTATTATTGGTATAAAACGGTATGTAGTTGGTTTTCTCATAATTTATTGTCAGTAGTTTATATTCTAACCAGTTTTCAATGAGGACGAAGTCATGTTCCACTTTGATTTTGAGGTCAAGCCAGTTAGTTGCTTTGTAGAATAATGCCGTGTCGTCTGCAAAACCAATGATTTTTGCTTAACTTTGCAAGGAAAATAATCCGTTAATGTAAATGTTGAATAATATGGGTCCTAATACTGTACCTTGGGGTACTCCATATTCTATTTCTTTGGGTTCACTAATGACATTATTCAACTTCACGGTTTGTTTTCGGTTCGTGAAATACTTGTTTCATATTTTCGTATATTGAGCACCCCACTCGTTTTTCACAGTGGTACTAATATTTTTCATTTATTATTTTCTGCCTATATAAATAGTTATTTTTTACTTTTTAATTCAATGTATATGTAAAAGCGTGTTTTTTAGTTTTTTTAAACTATAATTGTATTTCAATTTTTAGTTCTCAATTTATAATTGAACTAATCAAACCTGTAATCACTGGTCTCGGCACTTCAACAGATGCTCTGACATTCTTTTCCCGTGTTTATCATTAACTGTAACAATCGCCTCAGTCTTTAATTTTCACTGCTATGTCATCAGTTTTGTACTTCGATTTAAAAGGTAATCCACGACAAGGATTATATAAAATTATGAGAAGCAAATTATTTAATTCTCGCGATCCTGATCAGGATAATGATCCCATCAAATTATCGTATTGTCACCGCTTTTTGATAAGTGTAGAAAGTTTCAATTGAATATGTTCGTTCAAAGTGGTCAAAATCGAGTCTTAAGGAGTCGTTTACAAACATAAGTACATACAGGTGAAGATTAATAAAAGCGTGTAATGTAATAAAAAGTTTTATGTACAATGTTATCCACACGAGACGAAGTGGAAATCGTTCTTTTATGTGTGCCATATCGTGATAATGCTTCTATTTTCAATTACCGTCATCCAGGAAGAAATATTCTCTTATCACTATTCAGTACCGTGGAAGAATATTGAAAACATTCAAAGAAACTGACTCTGTGGACAATCGTTTCAAGAAACCACATAATCCAATGAGGCACAATGAAGGAAAACAACTCAATGTTTGTTTAAGCATTGTCAAAAACAGAAAAACTAATATTTGGAGTATAAGTAAAAATACAGGGTTTGGCAGAGAAACTGGGAGAAGAATTTTGCACGAAAGTAATTTCTACCCTTATATAAGCCAAAGTTCGTACACATTCGAGTTGGATTCTCATTTTCATTCCAAGGTGATAGGAAAAATTATATCAAATTTCCCTACAGGATTTTATAGACAACCGAGGCAACTTACACGTCGAACGGAATAGTTAGTTCCCAAAATTGTCGCTGGTGGTCCAATAATAAATAAAATTTTGTTTTGGAATACCTTGGCCAATTTAGGTACATTCAAGACAAATGTGTGATGTGGTTTATCAAATATTTTTTAAAGAAAATTTTAACGCAGTTATGTACAGAAATTTTATTTTGATTCAGTTGTCTGAAGTTTTGGATAATCTGCCTCTTAGTGATAGACAAAATTTGTGGTATATGCTTGACGGGGAATCGATCTAACAAACGATAAAAGTGAAACATTGTCTCAGTCAGATGTTCATGGGCAAAGTGATAGGACGACATTGGTGAAATTATTGGCCTCCAAGATCACCGGACTTATCTCCAAAGGATATTTTTTATGAAGCTATAACACAGACCATTTGCAAACAAAGAACATTCAGAGAAATCCATTTAGGAGTGTTGTGCTGACATAAATCCCCCATTCATCAAAAATGACACTAAGTCTGTTAATGAAAGGACTATAACCTGCATAGAACTGGAAGGACGGCATACTGAATAATGAATTCGGGTTCTTCATAAGATTTTAGAAATAAATCAAAGAAGGATACGGTGTTTTGTTGCGAATATGAGATTCATGAAATCTATTCAAAAAACGTGAAAAATTATTATTAGCTCGAAAACTTCATACAACGGTTTACATCCATCAGTCACATTGTTGAGTATAAACTACATTTTAGTGCGTACCTATGCCTGATAAGGAGAGTCTCACAGTACTTATTGAGCTTGGAGACTCAATATTTCTCAATAAAAGATATCCTCCACCATAGCGAAAAAAAAAACATCAATTCGAACTCATCTGCAGCTAACTGGATACAAAACTGCTGAAAAAAAATTCGAGTGTAATAAGAATAGAGAGAAATTAATTTTTTCGATTACCGACATATTAACTTCTATGCATTGAAACTCCGAGTTAGTTTCACATTGAAATGAAAAAACTAGATGAAATTTGCAACAAGAAAGACGAATTTCTGGAGGTACACTTTTTTTCAGGCAACAGGCCAATGTCGGGCAAGATATGACACTGAAGTCCAGTTTTCATCAAAACCAGAAAATTTTAATAGTTTTTCGTTTGAATTGGTAGAGCGAATGATTCGAAAAATAAAAAAAATTGGAACAATGTCGAAGTAACAGTAGAGAGTGAATATTTGATGAAAAGGTATGGAATTGGAAACTGAGTAACCTTTTTCTTCAGCATTTTTTTAATTAACAAAAAAAATTATATTTTGAGGATTTTCAAAAAATGTCAATTTTTACAGGTTTAGAGTAGCATATGACACTCATATGACACTCATATGACACTCATATGACACTCATATGACACTCATATGACATTGATTTTTCAAGCAGAAACAAATTGTGGAATTTTCATTACTAGTAATGAACATGACTTCTAGATGTTGCAAACTTTATGTACGCAATTTACCTATTATACTGGTACGCTCAACAGTTTTCTTAAATAGAACTTGCTAATCTTCGGTACTATCATCACCAATATTTAGATGAAATTATACTCCCTAGGAATCAAAGGAGTACAGGAAAGTAGTGTACAGTGTGGAACAGCCAAATGGAATAAATTAATTATTTCTATTATTGTACATATTTATGAAAAATCGCGAATTTGGTAAATTTCAGATTACAAAACGACATCCTGCTACGACAAAATTTCATCCTTATATTCAAGCTCGTTCGAGTGACAGTTATGACCCCCAAATTTTCAAGTGGGAAGTAAAGGCTTGTGATATATCATTTAAAAGGTCTTTTCATTCTCCATTCAAAAATGTTACCTTTTGTTTAAAAATTTATTTTATTCATTTATTCGTGAGGAATCCATTCCAAGAATTGGCTTCTTCTTAGACATTTTCCGTAAATAATGAAATATAAAATTAGTATACATAACATCACTAAGAAAAAAATGCATATCTCACACAACTTGAAAGTTATTACGTTTGTGTCTTATTAAAACTCCACTTCAGTTCTACATATAAAACGGACCAGTTGGAAACAGTATATATTCACTCAATTAATTTATCTTGTTTAGAATTCCAGAATAAGTAATTGGAACTCAAAATAAAAGAGTAGTCCAATTAGAGAAATACCTTCTTATAAATATTCATAGCATTAAAGAGGCTTTCGCCATATAACAGACGCTCGTTATTTTCCCTTTTCTGATTGCTGGAAATCCGATTAATTGAAAAGTGAACAAACATAATAAATGTTCAACATCTCGCGAGAATGTTTTCAGGTGGCGAGCTTCCTATTCGGCACAACAAAACGCAATTTTGTTGAGCCCAGAAAATTAACTTGTTTATTCGGGGTGTAATTTGAATTTCAATTCGTCCGTTCTCCTTGGGGTTCGGATGGAACACACTTTCGTATATTGAAATCATAGAAAGGCAAACGAAACAAATACAAACGGTGTTAATTCGCAAATTAGGACTGGGGAGAAAGTAATGGACAGCAGAGTAGCTGCTTTTTCAGGTATATTCAGTTGGCAGTTTCAACGGAGTTTTCAACGGGGAATCCAGGAACGGTTTTCCGTAGAATTTGAGAAAAGTGTGAAAGTTCGTGCATTATAATTGTTGATGATTGCGATTTTTATAGCAAATGGAAGCTATACCATTTCCCATGACATACTCATAAAATACTGGAATTTTCATGGAATTTAACTATTTTTCATTCTCATCTTGACAATCGTCAACAGAGTATATCAGTGAATGACAATATTGGTGACATGAAACAAATTAAATATGGGGTACCTCGGGGTTCTGTTTTAGGGCCACTACTGTTTATAGATTACGTAAATGATTTATTCTTCCACCTCTTTCCCAACAAAATTGTTATGTATGCAGATGATGCCACTCTGGTTAACCAGGAAAATGATACAGTAAGACTACAACAAATAACTACTTCAGAAAATATTCTTTTCATCTTACGTAGAACGAACATCAGGTGAAACTACTTGGCATAATGTCAGATGATAACATGGAAAATTGATATTTAGGGGCGTGGTTGCCCATACTCAATCCTACAGAATAATTTTCCCATGAATATTCATTTCAGAAAGAGTCTTTTCAAAAATGATCAATAGAATTCTGAAAAAAATATTTGGTTCGAAATCTGAATATCTAAAAAAATCAATAGCAGCCAACCGTACATTATTGGGCTTCAGTTAGATGAATTTTCAAGGCGACAATTAACGTAACCACGGAAACAGCTGTAACCACATGCGTGACAATCCCATCCAGGAAAATATAAACTGAGATAGTAATCGTATGAATGTTTTTTAGACTCCATGATATCAATCGCTACCAAAAAATTACTATAATTGTCTTAAACTTTTTGATCAACAGTGATTTGGTAAACTATCCCCTCTTTATGCATTCTGGAAATATGGGTTTTACTCCAAAGAATTTTTTTGTAACATCTGACCTGTTTTGCATCAGTATCGAAAGAACTCTGCAAAGGTTCAGATTCAGATAATGTGTTGGGCTGTTCACATTTAAAAATCAGACAATCTAGTAGTATTGCTGCATCAAGAAACTCAAAAAAAATTTCACCGAGAATGAACATCATGAAAGGATTAGCCTTAAGAATGAAGATGCTTTGTCGTGAAGACCACACCCAGGTGACCTCTCATATTGCTGACGAGCAGAAGTAGACTAAGAGGAATACCTGAAAGTTATCATCAACTGGATAAAGAGCAAACAGTGACCATCAAGACAGAAAATCACACGATATTCTCCAGCGGTTACATCCTACAGAACTAAATGGAATATGGGATCCCGAAGGGTGAGTTGGAGTCCAAGGATGATGAAGAAGAAAGGCGTCATGATAGTGGTAGGAAGGAACAGAAGGCAGGTGGTACTCCAAAAAATTCATAATAGAACGTGAATTTCAGCGTCCTCAGCATCTTCAGAAGGGAGCATAATGTATTATCAAAGGACTGAATGAGCTAATACTTGAACATATTTGACATTCAGACATCGAATATTGGAAAATATCAAGAGGACTCTTTCATGAATAACGATAGGGTTGAAGTCACAGAGAATATCGTCAGGAAATGTTTTAGAAAAAGTATTTTGGAGCAGCAATAGTGCTATATCCTCTTCACTCGTTTCCGTGGGAACTGTCGAAATAACACCTACATACGAACAAACTCTACCGGATGCCGGATATTTTGAAATATCTGGCATCGGTGGACAATTACCTTCCTTTTCCAACTGGATGCCATTATTATTCCATTCCTCGGAATTACCCATATATGAAGTCCAAATAAGAAATTCAAATCAGATCCATCAGTGAACTGAAAGCGCTGGCAAGCAATTGGTACCCCACTCAATTTTCACTTATTCAGTTTCTTATAGAGTTCAATGCTTCCCGCTGATTACTTTTGGATTAGAGCCACAGCCTCCTAACAAATTGACTAAAATCGTTTCAGCCAGCGCCTCGAAAGCCGTATTCGTATTGCTGCCAAATCTGAGACCCAAAAAAGAAATTATGCTTATCGCTGCTATGTGATGATTTAGTAGGGTAACGTGATATTTCGTGTGTTCAATATCATGCCAGATGTCGAGAGAATTACCATTCGTATTCGCTGAAAGTAGTGGAATGTATCTGATGAGTTTGATTTTCTGAATTCGTCGAATTCCTGATGTTTTGTGATCTTGCTGTCCATCAATTATGATTGTATTGTCAATGTTTGTTGACGTCATTAGTCGTTTTCGAAGTCATTTGCAGTATACAGAGAGCTAAATTATGTATTATATGATTCCAATAATTTTTTATCTTGGTGATAAGATCTCTTCCATTCTTTATCTTTCTTACTTAATGATGATATTCGTTGCAGACCGATATTATTTCTCTTTTTAACGAGAGGTCTCAACTCTATTTTTTGAGAAGCGAAAGTTAATGGGAGAGAGTAAATCACAGCTTAAGATAGAAAAGAATAATGAAATCAGTTGTGAAGATGAGGAATTATATTTTTCAACTTTTTGTTGACGGTTTGAGAGATATGACTCAATGAGGTCTGAGTTGACTCCACGGACTCCATTGTTCCATAATTTCTCCAAAAGTATGTTCATTAATAAATTGTTTCCACTCTATTATTCTTAAGTTTCTACAGAAGGTGGTTCAAAGTAAAGTGGGAACAACCCCATACGCGTCAATATTGTGAATAGTTTGTAAAAAAAATTCCACTATCCATCATAACAGTGAGTGAAAAATAATTTAAATTCCTATGGATATTTGATAGACTACTTCATCTATGCTATTTTGAATATTACAGAGCTATAACGCTTTTCATAGGAATTTCATTGAAGTTGCTAAGCAGTATAATGCATTCATGAAAAGACAAGTTTTATGGACCCAAGGTGAATATTTTCTGAGATGAAAGGCAACTCCCAGACGAACCAGAAGTAGCTACGTAATTATGTTTACATTTCTCTTATTCTGCTTCATCAGAGTCCGATATTAAAATGCGGAGAGAGATTATATTTACTCAAGGTTGTGATGGAGTCGAAGCAGACCTTCGGGAACTCAGCCCAGGACAATATTAAAACGAGTAACGATAATGTAATGTAATCAATATATGCTTTCAATCAACAAAAATGTTAGATAATTTTTTGTTATTTCAGGAAATTCAACATTTCTTTTAATTGAAATATATACGCCATGTTCAAACATTCTCGTTGATTCCCAAATCATCATAAAATGAAAAACAATTCATTCGTACAGGACATAAACATACAAGTGAAATAATTCTTTATGATATAGAAGAAAATCGTTTTCAGCTGGACAAACTATTTCTACTTTTTCAAATAACTTTTTTGTATTTGAAAGACATTTCAATGCATCATTATCCCGAAATATTTGTTTTATTCCATAACATCTTTGCCTGAATAATGTCAATTTACATAATAGATAATTTCGACAATTGAAATTTTTGACGCTTTAAACTTTTATCCTAAACTTTGTATCTGAGCATATTCAAATCATATATTTCCAGAATCAGCATGAAATTTTGGGCATATATTGCATATTTCAAGTTAATCTGATGATTCTGTATTATTCATGATTGTTAGGGGTCTACCAATTTAGACTTTTTTGAATAATTTTTCCTTTCGCCGATCAACTTGTTATTCACAGTACATACTAATTCCTTAATTCGGAATCGATTGGCGTTCGCAGAATTGCTCTATCTTCAACCGTTATCGAGTTGAAAAGTTCATCTGGAGTTGAAAAGTTTGTTCGTCAAAAGAATCTTTTGAAATTCTGTCAGTTCGTCATCAATATTAATTTTTATAGTATTATCAAAATAAGCCCGTCGAGATGAATTTTAGAGAAGTTTGCTATTTGTTGAAATAAGTATAAAAAAATCCGAAAACTCGATGTGAGGGAAGTTTCAACGATTTCATATTTTTTACTGCTCCTACCTTGTATCCGAGCATATTCAAATCATACATTTTTGGAATCAGCATGAAGTTTTGCGCAATTAGTGCATATTTCAAGTGAATCTGATGATTCTCTATTTTTAATGATTTTTAGGGGTCTTCCCCTTTGGACTTTATACGAGTAATTTTTTCTTTCCCCGATCGACTTGAAATTCACAAAATATACTAATTCCGTGATTAGAAATCGATTGGCTTCGCAGAGTTGTTCTATCTTCAACCGTTCTCGAGTAAAAAAAAAACCATCTGGAATTTAGAGGTTTGTTCGTTAGAAAAATCTTTCGAAATTTTGTCGATTCATCATTAAAATAAATTTTTGTAGTATTATTCGAAATCAGCTCGTCAATAAGAAATTGAGGAAAGTTTGCAATTTGTTGAAAAATAAACAGTCAAAATTTTCGAAAATTTTCAACGTTTGCGTCATTTTTCCAGCTAAATTTTGTATCTTAGCGTATAAAAATCATGTATATTTGAAATCAGCATAAACCTTTGCGCAAACACTGCAAATTTCCGGTTTATCCAATGTTTTTGTATTTTCTATGATTTTTCGGGGTCTACCCATTAAATTTTTTTTCTAGTAGTTTTTCCTTTCGTCGATCGAATTGAAGATCACAAAATATACTAATTCTATGATTCGAAATCGATTGGCGTTTGTAGAATTGCTTTATCTTCAACCATCCCCAAGTTGAAAAGTTCATTTCTCTCCAAAATTTTGTTTTAGTAATTTTTATATTAATAATGAATTATGGTGGATTACGTAATCCAATCTTCTGCAAAAAAAAACCTATACAATAGGTATGGTAGTCGACAAGTATTCAACAGAAAACAACTACTGCCCCCTACGACCATTGAATTATATTTGTTTAATACTTGGCAAAGTTTTCTACAAGAATCACTTTGCAATGCATTTCAAATATCAAATTGATATTTGAAATGCATTGCAAAGTGATTATTGTAGAAAACTTTGCCAAGTATTAAACAGATATAATTCAATGGTAGTAGGGGGCAGTAGTTGTTTTCTGTTGAATACTTGCCGACGACCATACCTATTGTATAGGTTTTTTTTGCGGAAGATTGGATTACGTAATCCACCATAATTCATTATTAGTTTTATGATCTTCCGTCAAGTAGTGTCGCCCATCTTTCATGATGTTTCTGGCTTCATATTGAAGTCGACACGTAGTCGGAGTGCATTTTAATCTGGAACCCAGAGATGGCGCTGAATTCATACTTCAGTGTTTGTCTCAGGGATTTCCAATTAGGATGAAAGGATTTTTCGATTCAATTGGGTCGAACTAGCCTTCGCTGATGATCGGCAATGACCATGAAACCGGTACGGAGGTGTTCCCCCAATTAAATCGAAAAATAATTTCAGCTTTGATATTTGAAATGCATTGCAAAGTGATTCTTGTAGAAAACTTTGCCAAGTATTAAACAGATATAATTCAATGGTCGTAGGGGGCAGTAGTTGTTTTCTGTTGAATACTTGCCGACGACCATACCTATTGTATAGGTTTTTTTGAGGAAGATTGGATTACGTAATCCACCATAATTCATTATTAGTTTTATGATCTTCCGTCAAGTAGTGTCTCCCATCTTTCATGATGTTTCTGGCTTCATATTGAAGTCGACACGTAGTCGGAGTGCATTTTAATCAGGAACCCAGAGATGGCGCTGAATTCATACTTCAGTGTTAGTCTCAGTGATTTCCAATTAGGCTGAAAGGATTTTTCGATTCAATTGTGTCGAACTAGCCTTCGCTGATGATTGGCAATGACCATGAAACCGGTACGAAGGTGTTCCCCCAATTAAATCGAAAAATAATTTCAGCTTTGATATTTGAAATGCATTGCAAAGTGATTCTTGTAGAAAACTTTGACAAGTATTAAACAGATATAATTCAATGGTCGTAGGGGGCAGTAGTTGTTTTCTGTTGAATACTTGCCGACGACCATACCTATTGTATAGGTTTTTTTTTTGCGGAAGATTGGATTACGTAATCCACCATAATTCATTATTAGTTTTATGATCTTCCGTCAAGTAGTGTCGCCCATCTTTCATGATGTTTCTGGCTTCATATTGAAGTCGACACGTAGTCGGAGTGCATTTTAATCTAGAACCCAGAGATGGCGCTGAATTCATACTTCAGTGTTTGTCTCAGTGATTTCGAATTAGGATGAAAGGAGTTTTCGATTCAATTGGGTCGAACTAGCCTTCGCTGATGATTGGCAATGACCATGAAACCGGTACGGAGGTGTTCCCCCAATTAAATCGAAAAATAATTTCAGCTTTGATATTTGAAATGCATTGCAAAGTGATTCTTGTAGAAAACTTTGCCAAGTATTTAACAGATATAATTCAATGGTAGTAGGGGGCAGTAGTTGTTTTCTGTTGAATACTTGCCGACGACCATACCTATTGTATAGTTTTTTTCTGCGGAAGATTGGATTACGTAATCCACCATAATTCATTATTAGTTTTATGATGTTCCGTCAAGTAGTGTCGCCCATCTTTCATGATGTTTCTGGCTTCATATTGAAGTCGACACGTAGTCGGAGTGCATTTTAATCTGGAACCCAGAGATGGCGCTGAATTCATACTTCAGTGTTTGTCTCAGGGATTTCCAATTAGGATGAAAGGATTTTCCGATTCAATTGGGTCGAACTAGCCTTCGCTGATGATTGGCAATGACCATGAAACCGGTACGGAGGTGTTCCCCCAATTAAATCGAAAAATAATTTCAGCTTTGATATTTGAAATGCATTGCAAAGTGATTCTTGTAGAAAACTTTGCCAAGTATTAAACAGATATAATTCAATGGTCGTAGGAGGCAGTAGTTGTTTTCTGTTGAATACTTGCCGACAACCATACCTATTGTATAGGTTTTTTTTGCGGAAGATTGGATTACGTAATACACCATAATTCATTATTAGTTTTATGATCTTCCGTCTAGTAGTGTCGCCCATCTTTCATGATTTTTATATTAATTTTTGTTGAATCCGATCTATTCTTATATGCACAAATCTGCGAATATACAACCGTTCGCGAATTTAAACGTTCATCTGTAGTTGAGTGGTGTAATTTAAAAGTTGGGTTGGAATTGGACCGCATATTCGATAATCGATGCGTAAGGCGTTTGTGTCCAAGGATCTGGCCTTCTAGATCCACTGATCTTACACCCCTAGACTTTCGTTTGTGTGGTTTTCAGTGAATTTAGCGTCCTTGATGTTTGATGTAACATAGCCCCTTCTACCATTGTGTATCTGCTCAGATATGGAGAATAGAAGAAAATCCTGAAGGGGCAAGTTACAAATGTACATAACACCTTCTTCCATGACAACCGAAAATTTTCAGAAAATGTTACTTGAGCCCTTCATCCACTTGCCCCTTCAATAATTATAAACACATATATATTAGCAATTCTTATTATATTTTTACCTATGAAAGGTAGAGGGAATTATAAATTCTATAATATCCCAAGGGAGTTACGATCCTCTTTATTGATAGCGTAACTATGACGACATAAGCTTATAATATCCTGGTCAGAAATAAAAGTAATTTTTGTACGAGCAACATCAGAACACATCAGAATCGCCCCTGTACTATACACTTCAAATCCCTCCAGGAACCAGTATTTCCATAAAAATCCCGGATAAGTACTGAATAGAAATCACAGCACTCTCTAAACGCCTGTCTCTATTCACAACAAGCTCTGGAACGTTCGAAACTGAGACTGGAGACGCGATCCGGAATCCAAATAAATAAATATGAATATTTTATCACGACACCTCTCACGTTATGGTGGCTATCAAAGAAAGGCAGACATTCCGTTCTACTCTCGGGATATCAGCCTTTCCGGAGATGAACTATCATAAAAAAGCTCCACTTCCTGAAATAGAATCGCTAATACTTTCGGAACACATCGAGTTACTTGGGTTCCTCACAGGGACGTCACGTTCCGCGACTGAAAGAGAATAATATTATTGTGGGTTGGGAACCAAAGTTGATAAGGATAATGGAGAAAATGTACAGTTACAGTTGCTGCCTTTGAGAATGGTGTACATGACTGGAATTTTCTACAAGGTGTCTCTGCAGGATACTCTTTGTTTTATTATTCACCTTGTGATGAACAGGACGATATCTGATAACTACAGTATTCTAAACCCAATAGAGTAACCCTTGTAAAACCTCGACAAATTGAATTAGAGAAGTGTCTCATTTGACAAACTACACGATGCTGGAACTCATTTCAACATCGAAGAAATGACCTATGTACAAATAAAACATCCAGTCAAAAAATTGGAAAATACACCATCGTCTGAACCAGATGACATTTTCATAGGTTTTGTGAAACATTGCACAAACATTTTCTACTTCTTTGGGGATTTTTTTATGAGGTGACGTTGAAACTGAAAATGTTCACTAATATCTGCAAAGCTTTACGGGTATGCCCAGTACTCAAATCCATAGAGTGAAATAATATTCAAGGTGTTCCAAATTGAGACGGCACCATTGCCAACTGCGTTATTATTGATGCTACGAATTCAATGAAATGGGCAAACTAGTAGCATTTTTAATGGCCTTCTCGATGACGAAAACAAAAAAAATACAGTAGCGTTTTCAGAATATTTCATGAAATGATATTTCTTTCAATGAAACACCCTACATTTTTTCATGCATTTCGATTTGTGATAACATTCTCAACAACAAAGCTCATATCATCTTTCTTCCTAAAGTGGAAAATGAGCGACATGTCGAAATATTTATTATTATTTCACTAGTACAGAAAATTTCTTTGTTTGGCGAATAAAACCCTCGAAAGTCAGAGACTTGTGCGAGCCAGGGGAAGACGTAGCCCTTACCTTTACTAACAGCAAAATGAGACAGTGAAAAGAAAAAACTGCGCTGGGATGTGAGCTCGTGAAACCCGTGATCATCATGTCGCACCTCTCAATTGACACCACTGAGCTATTTGGTATTAATGTACAAAACCATAATTTCCATCTTAAATCCATTCCGCTAGATTGGAGGGTCATATGAGTGTGGTTGGAAAAAATGTGTTTGATTCTATAAAACATAATTACTATGAGCAATGAAGTTGCCTTGACACTATGTTGAAATACTAGGTATTTGTCAAAAATATTCTCATGTATATCATGGCAATGTCATAATTAATTATAACTGCCAACTAATGTTCGAATATTTTTCGAAATGCCGTTTTCCCATCAAGATAAATGTGCTGAATCCTACTTGGTTTGCCAGAAAAATAGCGTAAGAGCACTCCAACACTACAGCAATTCGTTCCCCGATCGTGAATTACCTAATCGGCGTTTTTTTGCTGTGCTTCATCGTCTATTCAGGAACAATGAAAAATTTTTTGAGAAGAGGAGAACTAAAAAACGTTTGGTAATATCTGAAGATACAGAAATTGGCGTTTTATCCTACTTATCCATATATCCAAATAATTCCATCAGAGATTTATCTAGAGCAATACCTGTTCCAGTTAAGACCAGTGCAAACACCAGAACCTGGTGATCCGAATAGACGATTGGGGTTTTGTCGAGGGTTCATGAATAAATGCAGACAAGATCCTAACTTCTATAGAAATATTATATGGAGCGATGAGGCTAATTTTTCAAATCGTGGGATGTATAATAGAAAGATTTTTCATTATTGCAGACATAATCCATTAATAGTCCATCCCCACAATGCGCAAAGACGATTCAGTATTAATGTTTAGTGTGGTCTATTTAGAGGCAGAATGATCGGTCCATTTTTCTACCATGGTTCTTTGAACGGACCCCGTTACATTAATTTATTAACAAGAGTGTTGGAAGAGTTTTTCGATGATCTTGTTCTGGATGCTCGTCAGATGATCTATTTTCAGCATGATGGAGCACCATCACACAATGTCGGTGGCGTAAAAAGAATGCTGCGAGGCTGTTTTGGAAACAGATGGGTTGCTACAAATGGTCCTGTTAAGTGGCCCCCTCCACAAAATGAAACATCATAATGTAGATGAACTGAAAAATTATATTGAAACTATAATCAATAGAATTGATGGCCGAACTGTGTTGAATGCCACACGTAGTGTCAATAGAAGGGCCCAAATATGTGTTCAACAACAAGGCGGTGTTTTTGAACATTTACTCGATATTTAATAGCGCTTTATCAAATCCGTTTCTTATAAATGTTTCCTATTGATTAAACTGTCTTATTTTCACCTTTACGAAAAAAACGTCAAATGAGATTTTTGTTGAGAATGTTACGAATCGAAATGCAATAGAAAATATAGGGTGTTCCATTGAAGGGAATATCATTTTATGAAATATTCTGAAAACGCGACTGTGAAATTTTGTTTGTTTCGAGGAGGCCATTAAAGATGCTACTAGTTTGCCCATTTAACCGAATTCGTGGCATCAATAATAACGGAGTTATTCTTTGAAATGAAAATTGGGCCACTATCTTCCAGGCCTCATGATAGGAGAAATTACAAAGAACGACGGCCATCAAACCCAGAAAACAACAGCAATTTTTCAGTGGGCTGGAATATAGTAGCACAACAAATGTTTTGCAAATTTTTTTCTGGAAAACTGATGACCCATATTATATAACACCCTGTATTTCACTCAACCAAAGTCAAATGCTTACTCACCAGTCTTTAAGATATGCCTAGTTTGTCCATATTATGTTTTTGGTATTCAAACATGTCCCTGATCTGAAACAAGTTAAAGCATATAAATAACAATGTCTTTGATAAAATGAGAAGAATGAGCAAGAAATCCTGAAGATGACCAAGTGGTATGATGATTTTTTATCTCAATAGTCAAAAGGAATGATACATCACACTTATAAGGAATGAAAAACATTTCAGATACCAATTGCCTTTGCCGATCATAAGCCCTTAACACTCAGTACAACGCATTTCTAAGAAAAAAGAACGATTCGAGTTTACAACGCAATTCACGTAAAATAAAACTGTAGTCATTAAACCGTAATTGAAGTTCGGAATAGAAAGCAGGAGAATAAAAAAATCGTTAGAGAAAACTCAAGAACCATTAGGAAACATCGAGTAAAATTGAAAATAAAAAAATAATTCACCACGTTGAAAAACCAAGGGTGCAATTTAACAACGGAATGTTAGAATGGTATCGAAGTTCGTGTTGACTTCGTGAAGACTTCAACACATTAAACTATCAACAGTTCAATCGATACTACGAAACAATCTTTAAAACTTTGAATCTTTATTGAATGGTATAGCTCAAGGGTCAATCCTTTGACCCCTACAATTTTCAATATAAATATAACAAAACGAACGTTTTTTCGTGTGTATTGAGTTTATAATAAATACAGAGTGCTTTCAACTGCAACGCCATCATCAGGGCGTTAATTATCAGGTACGTATACAAGAAGATCCAATGGAAATCGATATAACCATGGTACAAACAATGTTAATGGTAATGGTAATGGTGGGGTATGAATGGTGACTGATGCGCTGCGACTTAATTAGATCTATTGAGCCCCATCTTCTTCTGCTATTTCAAAGTGTTCTCGTTTACAGCAGCCCCTCAAGCCCCAATATCTTGAGGAATTTAAAGATTTTGAGAAGGTCTATTCGTGGTATTTCTCCCACAGTCAGCTGGTGTGATCCCAGTATATTCAATCTTTTGTGATGAACAGCATAACACTCCATCAATATATGGTGTGGGGTTTCTGGATGTTACCCACAGAATCTGCTGTCCTCCTCTAAGCCTAGCTTCCTTAGGTGTTCTTTGAGTTTGCAGTGCCCCATCAGAAATCCCGTGATTGTCATTAGACTAGTTTTGCTGAGGTTAATCAGTGTCTTCGATCTTGCTCGGTTGAATTTGCCGAGGAGATCTTTGACCTGCCTTAGCTCTGGAAGTCTTTGCCAGTATGTTGCTTTCATTGCTTCTTCAATTTTATTGAGTTCTTCTTGGGAGTAAGATTTTCCAAGTCCGCAGAATGGTTCTGGCCCGATCAGTGGCGTTGATGTTCCTTTTCGTGCCAGGGTGTCTGCTTGTTCATTGCCCTCCACTCCGACGTGCCCCGGCACCCAGAGGAGGATCACCTTGTTGTTCCTGCCTAGATCATTAAGTTTGTCTAGGCATTCCCAGACCATCTTTGAGTTGATGTTATATGAGCTCAACGCTTTGATGGCTGCTTGACTATCGGAGAGGATTGTGATTTCCTTGTTCCGGTATTTCCTGTCGAGGTTGAATTGAACGCACCTTTCTATGGCGTGAATTTCCTGTTGAAAAATACTGGGAAACTGGCCCATGGGTTCGGAGTATTTGGTGCGAGGCCCAAAGACTCCTGCTCCAGTTCCGTCGGGAGTTTTGGTCCCATCCGTGTACCATGTTACGATATTCTTTTCCAGTGCTCGAATGGATTCTATGCTCCATCCACTCTTGGTATTTAATTCTGTTCGAAACAATTTCTTGAAACTGAATATCCTGGTAATTTCGTCAGATGGGAGATCGACAAGGTATGCACTTCCGGTGGGGGTTGAGCCCCTTACGTTGTATGCTGTCCCTTTGAGTCTGACTTTAGCCAACCTGAGGTTTGCTCCCCAAGCAGTTCTCCTCACCATATTGATATTGATAGGAGTGAGGTCCAGAATTACCTCTATGGCTGCTGAAGTAGACCTTATTGTTCCTGTTATACAAAGACATGCTAGTCCTTTTTCCAAGTTTTTCTTTGTTCTGGCGAGTTCGGTTCTGCCGTGCCACACTACTGCTTCGTAGGTGATCATAGGTCTCACTATTATGGTGTACGTCCATCGCAATGTTGATTGCCCCACATTTTTCCTACAATGTTCCTGCACACCATAATTGATAATTTTGCCTTTTTAATGAACTTTTCTACGTGTCTGTTCCAGAGTAGTTTTGAGTCTAGGGTAAGCCCTAGGTACTTCACCTCTTGCTTCCATTCTAAATCTGCTCCGTCGAGGCGAACAGCCCTTAGGTGCTGAAACTTCGCAGAGGGTTCCTTCGAATTTGCCTTTGGCCATAAGGGTTATGTCGTCACCATATCCAAGGCAGGTGACTCCGTTCCCGTTTAGTGTTCCGAGTAGTTCGTCTACTACGAGACTCCACATCAGAGGTCATTGTAACCCTCCTTGTGGGCATCCCCTGTTTGTGCTGATCCGAAAGCAGATATCGCCCACTTTCGTTTCAGCAGTTCTTGTAGCCAGCATCTGGCACATCCATCTGGATGTGGTTTAGTCCACTCCCTTGTTCGTTAGGGCCCTATTCATTGCTTCGTGAGAGGTGTTGTCGAATGCCCCCTCTATTTCTAAGAAGCATTTCTTTATGCTCGAGTGATCTCTGGATGCTTTCGGTAAGCACGTACAGAGCGGTTTCCGTTGATCTGCCCACCCTGTATGCATGCTGCCCGGGGTGTAATGGAACCCTCTCCAGTATCTCGGTTCTAATATAGTTATCTACCAACTTCTCCATCGATATAACCATGGTACAAACAATTGTCTGATTCAGACTTACATTCATCTGATGAATTCCAAAAACCACGTAATATAGCAGTGGATCTTCCATTAACATTTGATCTGCTAGGAACGGTACAGTAACATTCCAATTTATTATTTCATACTGACGAAACAAATTTGCTTTTTACTAGTTTTAGGGATGATAAGTCCATGGAAATAGATAGAAGTAGTTAGTGAGAGTTTAACTTTGACAATTGTGTACAAAGCACGCAGTGTATCTTCAAGTGTTTGGGAATGCTTTCTCCTGATATTTCTGCTCTTTCATCCCACTCGATTTTTTCATCGACAACAAATCATCCCAATCTATTTCCACAGGAATTCAATTCGTTTCCATTATACTTTTATTCCCTGAGGTATCACCAGAGACGACACTGAAAAGCCGAAAAAACATATCAGTCACGGAAAAAGGATATACACAAACAAATCCGATTTGTCCCAACACTTCCGAAGATTTATGTGACTTTTTATAAGTTGGCATCTCCAACAAATGATTCGTTCTTGTGGAAGTTCCTAATGGCGTCCATATGTCAAGACTCGAATAGCCAAGGATATTTCAGAAATCTAATTGATGATTGTTCATCACCATGACGTAGCAGGACATATTATTATTCGGACAATTAATATGCAGGGTGTCCCAGGACTAACTCTTCTCTTCTCGAGAATGTATAGATCAAAATATCACCAGTACTTAATTTAACTTTTTTTTCTAAAATCCTTCATTACTCAACTACGACAAACCCTTGAATTTACAAAATGGAAAATGTTTTTGTTTGATTTCAAGTAAATATTGGAAATCAACCAAATTTTGGCTATTGAAAAAACAAATTGAATCATTCAATGAAGTGTCATATCAGTTATTCTGCTACAAAGTCAGGAGCGGACTGCCCTAAGAAATATTGAAGTTTTAGTCCAAAGCCTGAAACTTTTGCTTTCTTCTGATCCAAAATATTTGTCTCATGACCACGTTCAATAACTTTTCTTCTATGAATAAGCTCATTATTCCTGAAAAAAATAGAAAATATTTTTATGAGTTTTTGAAGCAAAAAGCTGCTGGGGGAACTCAAATTCAGTTATTATATTTTCAAAATAGATCTTACTGATCACCATAAAGTACTGCTCTGAAGTTGGGAAACAGTACACAACTTCAAACGATTCACCTTCATACCTTTATATTTAAATCAACAAAAGCTGAAGAATTAATTGGAACAAGAACATTATCAATGCCATGATCAAAATTCATTCCCAATTTTTTTTTTTAATATGAAAATAAAAGAGAGATAAAATACGATATCGATCATACACTATTGAAGATGAGTTAAGATGGAAAAATTGTAAGCACCCAAATGTGAACTTTACTTCACTTATTCCTGCATTATCAACTTATACATGTTTATATGTATTCCAAACTAACCGAAAATGGGGATTTTTTTTGTGGAAAAATATGAAATATCATACAAATATCAAATAATACGTTGTCGATGACACCGAACAAAGTATCATCGAATACAAGTTGTTATGTTCTCATTTCAGTCCACATAAAGTTGATGATCGTTCCTAAAAAAAAAAAAACATTGGAACGAATATTTTGCGAACGTCATCTTGTAGAGGTAGGCAGTTTCTATGGAATGATACTTCTGACAACAGTCCAATAACGTTTTAGACGTTTAGAATTCTATAACACTTTAACTGAATACACATCTTAGAGTCTAACCTTGGAAAGTTGAATGAATCCAAGACTCAAAATATGGTAATTTCCAAGATGGAAAAAATGCTATGAAAGCTTTATATATATTTACAGTACTCCTGGTAATACACCAAAATGTGAGCAAATCTTCTAGACACTCTGACTCGCATTGCTATAACACAAGATCAGCTAACTAACTAACTAACTATTCCTCGTCATAGATTAGCTGTTAGCAGCAAAAATTCATTGAATCTAAACGTCTACAATATCCTCGGTAACTCAGTCAGGGTACTGGAATTCAAAAAATTCAAAACGGTGGTAAAAACATTTCTGCTTCGTCATTGTTTTTATGATATTAATAGCTATATTGCCACAGCTAGCTCATTATGTATTTAATTGTAAACTTTGATGTCTTCTTTGTTCTACTCTGACCTCAACTATTGAGAAACTTAGGATTGTATTATTTGATATACCTTCGAATCTGTTATTAAACATTTTATCGATTTCCGTATTTTAATTCACTACCGACTTTTATATACTTATCATAACATATATATGTTTTAATTCCATGTTTTGTCAGGATTGTTCTTGAATTATTATTTTTTTGTTCTAATGTACATAACGTGGTCAAATAAACTACTCTACTCTACTCTACTCTATTCAAATTCACTTCGTAATGACCCCTATGCCCAATGAAAGGGACTTCCTCAGGGTTCTATTTCGAGACCGGTGTTGTTTGTAATTCATTTCAATGAGTCGCCTGAAATTCCACCGGGAGCCTTCTCTTGTTTATGTGCTGACGATATTATTATTATAGTCAAATTCAATCCAGGCTCTTTATGGTATTTTAATTTGGGGTAACTCATCTTTTATGAAAGATATTTGCATCTATTCCATCTCACACGTTGTACATTCACAACTAGCCCATAGATACACGGTGTACACTAATTAATATCCACAATTACGAAAGCGTCATATGCAATTATTCCATAGGGAACATCGATTTGAATATGCATTATGTCCATTGCGGTTAGTCTGGCGCCACCAAAGGTAAATGATATACGCCGCAATCAACTTTCCACTAATCAAACATCGGTAGTGTATGTGCGATTCCTGTTACATGGAGTTCGTTAACTCTGAAAGTCAAATAATGGAAAGTGCTGTCGATATTGACTGACTCGGATTGTGTCCAAACACAAAAGTGATGGCCAGTGAAATTGGAAAATTCAACTATTCTTGAAAAAGATTTATTCTTACATAGTAAGCCCTTCTATATTCATACTTAAAAAAAAATATGTTCTTAGCTCCATGTCCTAGACATGGCATCATTCACCATTAACAGGGCTAGGTGCACATTTGGTTACAACGAATCAGCGCGCCAAAGGCATCACCATCAACAAGACATGTGCTTGGCTGCCATTTTATTGTCCAATGGTGCCAATCGATAAAGTAATCACAAGAAAAGTAGTAACGATGGAGTATGCTCATATCAAGACTGAATGAAATTGCAACTGTAGAAAAAATGGCGAAGGTTGTTGAACCCGTTTGGAATTTTCCATTGAAAGATAACATAATTTATACCCTTGGCAAGGAGGAAAAGCATGAATTATTCGACCTGCTAATAATAATAAAATCAATATTGACAATCGATGTGTAAACGAATTGTAGTAATAATGGTGGATGCTCTGACCAGGACTACAAAATTGCAACTATAAAAAATATGGCGAAGTTGCCAGTTGAACTCGTACGTACTTATTTGAAGATAAAATGATACTCTTGACGAGGAATTGAGCACGGAACACCCGTCCCACTCATCAAGTTATCAGTGTGGCCAATCGATAAATCATAACACATAAAGTAGTTTTGTGTATATTCACATCGGGATTAAATTAAATTGTAACAGTAGAAAAAATTATGAAGTTGCCTATTGAACCAGTATGGATTTTCCCGTTTGCAGATTATATAATTAATTCTCTCGTCAAGACGGTAAGCATGCATTAGTTATCAATACTAGCAATCAATAAGTCAGTACACAAATAATAGTAATAGTGGTGGGATGCACTGATCAGGAATTTAAGAATTTAAAAAATTGTCAAAAATTTGGCGAAGTTGCCTGTTAACCCCATATGGAATTTTGAATTTGAAGATGATCTTAAAGGCGGTGAGCAGGAATTATTCGTTCTGCTAACAAAATGATCAATCGTAGCGAACGATTAGTAACTTCACGAACAGTAGTAATAATGGTGTGGATGAGGATCTCACTTTCAATAGTCGCATCTCAAATTTATGTAAAAAATATAGGTAAGATAAATTAAGATGAGGTAAGATAAGGTAAGATATGGTAAGATACTGTATGAGCATTCGATAAGGTAAGATAAGGTGAGATAAAGGTAAATAAGGTAGAATAAGGTAAAAAAAGGTAACATGAGGTAAGATAATGTAAGATAAGGTAAGATAATGTGAGTCATTGAATAATTCGAAAAGCGATTATTACCAACTCTCGCTATTTCACTGCCATAGGATCATCGAAAAATCGAATCTGAATATAGCCAACGAATTCTAAGATACAAACGACATTTTGGTTGGCTTCGAGATTTTTCTACAAGACATCAACTTATTTGGAAATTCCCTAACGAAAATTTATTATCGATATAAACCAACCTTCCATCCTGAGATCAAGTTGATCCCGCCACCAAAGGTGATTTACTCAGCTCAACTGTGGCAAACACCTACACGAAAAATAAAAAAAAGTCATAGGAATAACAGAAGAATTAGGTACCGAAAAATTGGCTCAGATATCATAGTTTGGAAGAAAAATAAATCAGAACATCCGAAGTATTATTAAAACGTGGATCGATATAAAAATCATGAATCCAATTATATTGAATATAATTCAATACCTGTCGTGGCATTAGCCAGGGTAGTAGTTGTTTTCTGACAGGTATTTGTCACAAAAAGCCTACGATGTAAGTGTATTTGTATAAGTTACAAAATTATCTCCTATGAGAACTATGAGCTTCATGCTCAATTTTATGAACAATTCTATTAACTCGGAGATTCGGAGTGTGTCTTGTCCTACTTGACAAATTTTTCGACCAAAGCATCAATTTCCAATCTTTAGTGACTTTCGAAAAGTAGGAATAAATGGAAAAAATCTTTAATTATTATATAAAAAGAATAAACACCTACACGAAAAATAAAAAAAAAGTCATAGGAATAACAGAAGAATTAGGTACCGAAAAATTGGCTCAGATATCATAGTTTGGAAGACAAAAAAATCAGATCATTCGAAGTATTATTAAAACGTGGATCGATATAAAAAATCATGAATCCAATTATATTGAATATAATTCAATACCTGTCGTGGCATTAGCCAGGGTAGTAGTTGTTTTCTGACAGGTATTTGTCACAAAAAGCCTACGATGTAAGTGTATTTGTATAAGTTACAAAATTATCTCCTATGAGAACTATGAGCTTCATGCTCAATTTTATGAACAATTCTATTAACTCGGAGATTCGGAGTGTGTCTTGTCCTACTTGACAAATTTTTCGACCAAAGCATCAATTTCCAATCTTCAGTGACTTTCGAAAAGTAGGAATAAATGGAAAAAATCTTTAATTATTATATAAAAAGAATAAGTTCTAGTCCATAGAAATATAATGAACATATATAATAAGCAGCGCTCGCCTTTAAATCTACTTAGCCCCTATCAGATATAATGAGTGATTTTCAGTTTCTGTAAAAAACCTAGATCTCTAAAGTTATAGTTTTTGGAAAATAACTAAGATTTGGTTCAAATTCTTCAAGGAGATTTTTGTTGTAGCTCATTGGTGAGAAAAATTTCTCGTGAAATTCTACAATAATCAATTTTTTCATTTTGGTTTTTAATAATCACAAATTTCGTATATCAAGAATTGATTTGAAAACCCCACTGCAAAACCACTAATTTCATATCTGTAATTTTGAATAATGGAAAAGAAACTGGACGTATCGAGTATAATCCTCTATTTTCGAAAACGAGAAAAGGCGGCAGGAATAAATTATGTGACAACAAATGGATTACGCCTAATATTTCAGCGGAAGATATTTGCACAATACGTTTATTCAAGAACTTGAATCAAAAGCGGGACACTTCTATAACATTGGACATTTTTTACACCAAATCCTTTTTGGAAGAAAAAAAATTCTAGAAGTTAGTTTAAGAATGTGCTGATGGGAATAATCGAAATGTCCATAATAAAAATATCCGGACACACAATTCATCATCAATAAAACCATACAAGTTGACAAAGAGTATCATTCAAGCATTATTCAATCAATTCGTTTGGAAAAATAAAAAACTCCATGAACTCCAAGAACATTGAATGAATTATTCTCCTGCTCATGAAGTGTATTCAGCAGGTATACCAAAAATTCGAAACTAACTTGTCCTGTCGAAAAATTTGTTTTACCTAAAGACTCTACGAAATCATGCGGAGAGTAAGAAGAAACTCTTTTCAAAGTTGTTGTAAGTTATTTGAACATCTGTTTCACCTCAAAGAATAACTGGGAAACATTATTATTGATGCAATTATAAATGAAAAATGTACCTTTCGAGTTTTTGCTAATATTGAATGATTCGTTATTTCATGAAACTGGAAATCACAGTATGAAGATTGAAGTACCTCCAATTACCATCATTTAGAATAGAAAATTATCAAAATCGGAATGGTTTGGACCAGTTCTGATAAAGTCTTTACAGTTCGCAGTTTTTATTGCATGCATTGAGTTCTATCAATGGATCAGGCTAATCAACTGTCAAATAGCGTCTCATTGTTTGAAAACTCCCGCAATTAATTGCATGCAATAAAAATTGCGAGCTGTAGAACTGTAAAGCGACTTTAACGCACTTTTTTGTATACCCATCATCATCACTAGTGGAAGAGACGAGAAAACAAAGTTTTTCTACCCATTGAAATTCCGACACTCGATCACGTGATCACCAATTCGAACATGCAAATATCTATTCCAGACAAAACAGAACAAGTACTTTTTATCGAATCGAATCTTCGGAAAGTTAGGAAACTTTTGATGACAATCGTAAAAAGGACTCACTTATGACCCACCCTCCATCCCCAGCTACCAGACTTTCCCCGTTCAGCCAGCCCGAAAATGGTCAGCGGATTTCCTCAAATCGAAATCTTTAAATCGAAATCCCGGCCGAGGGTCGGCCGAATTTCCCCGGAAAACGAGGAGCATCGAGCCGTAAATAAAGTTTCATCCCCCGAGTGTAATATTCAAACCTTCCATAATATCTGTCAGATATTAGAGAAATTATCGCGAAAGACCCGAATATATTGCCAGTTATAAGCGCCTCGGTGATAAATCCCGAAAGAAGGCGATTTGGATGCTTTATCTGTGTATGTAAGAGCAGATTCCGTCAATTTGAGTAAATGACCGGGATTCAGGGGCCCATTCGTCAAGTGGTGAGGCCCAGCGATGCTTGAATGTTTTACGACGGCTCATCAACAACATTATGCTCGGCAGCATCAAGGATGGCCGAGAAGAAATGGCGTTCTTTGAGTTTTTACGTGCTGTGTTATCTTTCTCGCAGGGATGTATATTACGGCGTATTTATTATCATGTCTTGTTCCGACGTTTCGTATAGAATAAGACGACATCGAACGATGTGGAGAGTATACTTATGTTTTAAGTAGGGCAATTTTTGTCAAATCGATATAACGAATACTTTTGTTGAAAATTTCTTTTAATTTTTATAACAGTGATGATTTTCACAGATTATAGATTTACGAACCTCAACAATGGACATTTACATTGACAAAAAATTAATTGCAAAACTCGTTTCAATCGATTGTTAATAGTATAAAATGTCTATTTAACGACGAGTGCCACTCCACTTATTTTATGTAAGAAAAACACCACATTTCAAAGTGTGCTTCTGACGTCACGTTCATCGGAAACATCCCCCACCATAATCCACGTTCCGAAATGGGGAATATCGTTCTCCCATGAAATATAGCTACTGGCTGATTGTGAGCCATCGAGAAATATTTGAAACTTTGTCACTGAACGTAAAAGCAATTTTTTATATTATTTGTAACTGTCAAATCTTCTGATCGAACCTGCCTTTTCATGAAAAAGTATTGTTGGCAATACTGCAAATTATAATGACAGTTCTAATTGAACAAACGTTGTTATTACCACAGAACACATACATTTGTTTCGTGGTTATGTTTGGGATTTGAGGTTAAGTGTTTGTTGTTGCGATTGTCATTAACCTCTAAAAATAAAGTATTCAAACGTCTGTTAGTTTCCAGCATACAGATTTGATCCACTAGCATCTATCTTGTATCACATTATGTGAGCAAATGAGTTAAACAGAGAAAATCAATTGTTATTGAAACAGACGAACAAACCCATCTGGTATCGAATGAAAACTATCATAGAACACAATCCAGATGTAATGATAATTTGAGATTCCATGGTGTACAACTTATGCAACGTTGCCAAGTTTAATTTTGATGAACGTGACGTCACGAACCCATTTTGTTTAAATTATAGAAAAACTGGCGGCCAGAAAAAATAAAGTGACATTAGCGTATATACTTTCTAATTACACTGTTTTCTCATAGCCCGTGAAAATGTCCATTGTTCCACCATTCAATGTATATCAGATTTCACTTAAAAAAAACACTGAATGGCAAGTACAATTATTGTTGTGCTGGTCCGCAGATGGTTATTTCCGAAAATCAACAAAAGCAAAGATAGATTATAAAACTGTAAGTTTTGTACAAGTCCTTCGCGGCAATCGTTACAAGGTCTTTCACGACGAGCGTTTGTTAGGAATATATGGAGAACCATTCAAAATGAAATCCTGAAATTTTGTGGTATTGGATATCACAATATGGCCGAATATTTCCAACTTCCGATATTTTTCCGTTATGAGTAGTACAGGAAAACTTTCTTATTTAAAATGGAACACCCTGTATTTTGTAACGTAGTTGATGCTTCTTTTGTTATCCAGGCTAGTCACTAGTGAGCAGTGTGAGTTTTTTGAAATATCTTGCTAGTTCCAGAGTTTTTTTGGGTGGTAAGCAAGTATTTTAAAATATGAATTTCTAAAATTTGATTGGCTGGACGCCAAAATTCGTTAGTTCAATCAAGGGCAAAAAAACAAAATGCCGTAGGTATCGGAATAAGATAATTCAGATAATAATTTCCTTCTGTACACCGCTGCTGGGAACTGGTTCAATTTCAAAGGTAACTTATTTCGCGAGCTAAAGAAGCCAGTATTCTAACCGATCCCTTCTCACACTCTCTTGGTTTAGAAAGATGCTCCCGAGGTGCGCTTCCCGTTTTGTTGCTACTGCTGGGCATTCCGATGCGAGTGGCTGACTCCTCATCCTCCAAGCACCATCTTCATTCAGTATCATCCGTGATACTTATAATGTTGAGGTGCTTGTTGAGATGGCAGTGACCCGTCAGGATCCCTACCACTAATCTGATTTCCTTTCTGCTCATTGGGGCTCGTTGGGGGCCCTTTCTATTGTGCCTCTTGAGTAAAGTAATACAGGTCTTTTATTTTTACTAGGAGGCCATCTACCACGTGGCACCAAAGCAGAGGAAATGAGACTCCTCTCCGCGGACAGCCCCTCATGGGTATGGCCTCGCTAGAGTTACTCTTGTAAGCCTAAGGTAGCGCCACCAAAATCTAACCCTTCCTCAACCCTATGAACGTGTCGATAGAAGGTAGTCTCCATACCCCTGCCAACCTGGTACGTGTACCGAAGTACGCTGAGCGGATGTTGCCTCAGTACCTTCGCTCTGATATATCTGCCCGCCAGTTGCCTTTAAACCTTGCCAGGAGGCTCTCCAAGTGTCCCTCTGTGTGCCTCGAATACTTTTTTTGTATTCTCTTTTTGCTAACTAGTTTAAGTGTTTTTGTGCTACAAAGGATAAACGAATATTATGTTTACATCTTTCACATATAATTAGGAATATGGATGGTGTATCCAGAAGGCATTTCTATGAACAATACCATTCCAAGTTGTGGTATCAGATGAATGGAGCCCCTACATATAGTAATGCTGATTGGTCGTTGAATGGGATGTTCGAAGATCAGTTATAATGGCAATCTATTTTTTTTCTCGCTTTTTAGACCAAATGCCACTAGACTTCTTTATCTGGGGATATATCAGAAAAAATATTCTTCTTCTCCTTCTTGTGAGTGGTGAAAAAACATGGAACGAAGTCTTCTAAGAGCTCTCAATCATTTGATTTCTGACTCCATACAGAAAGCTAAAAATAGTGATATGCAAAAAAGAATCAATTCTTTCTCAAACCGAAACGACAATGTCTTCGAACATCTATTGAAATGAACCCGAGTCGGAATCAGAATTGACTATTCAATATCATTAAAGAAATGACTGATTTTCATTTGCCGAAGTTTGATCTAAACAGCCATTTCTTTCATTGGAATTGTTCGGTTTTGCTAATGTTTCTTGCACGTTGTGCTTATATCGAAATCATATAACACTTGCTTCTTTAACAAGGCATGTTGTCACCTATCGATTCCAATAAATTTGAGAAAAATTCTCTTACCCTCAGAAGTTTCAACAGATTCATCATTTTTCTCTGTATTTTCTTGTTATATATCATCAATTGTATTAGCCAGAAGTCAACTAGGAAGCCATCAAATCCACATAATTCAAATATCAACGCGAAGTAATGAAAATAGATTATTTGTCCTCATCGAACAACACTGAATTATAATTCACAATCGCCACTGACTGAAACGACATTTCTATTATATTGCATCTAGTTTGCAACTGTCCGAATCTAATAACGCAGTTCAGAAACTAGGAAAAAAGTGGTCACTGGATAGTAACTACCACAAAACTTTTGAATGTGTTTCATTTCATTCTATTATTGGTAAAAACTGTGCAAGGAACTTTAAACACGTACATCAAATAACTTTTTTCACCGCGTGGTCACCAGGAAGTGCAGGAATGAATTAATAAACTTTCCACTTGCTAGAATTCGAACAAAGTTCGAAACATTTTTGCTGCTGGACAGTATCACATAACTTTGACGATGTTGAAATACCCTTCTCTCAAAACATTTCCACAAAGTGGACCCTAATATTTTCCACTTTGTAGGAATGTTTATGGAGACGGGTATATCAACATAGTCGAGTTATGCATTTCAAAACTTCTCGATGTTTCCAAAAGATACAATAAAAATGTCATATTATAGACGTTTTCATATCTTTATATCAATTACAACACAACAACATTCGAAACTTGAAAACATATGTGACAAAAAGTGCCATGTAACATTTTAAAAAAAAACTATTGTAACTTTCGAACTTTTCTGATATAGATTCATACCCTAATAAAAGCATAATTGTACATTTCCTTCATTTTGAAGGAATTTTATGTCACACATAAAGTCAGTGTTTTCAGTGGATGAAGGTATAATGTTACATCATTGTTACATAACACTTTCAACCACCACAAATTTTGAAAGTTCTATTGACGATAGACCATAGGCTTTGCCAACATAGTCAATGTTATGTCGCATTTTTTTCAAAAAATTATTGATTTTTTTTATATCTCTGGTATATATTCAGCCTCCAATAAATTTCTGATATTTCGAAGGAATTTCTATTGATGAAGGTGTCATGTGATACACACAACCAGTATTTTCAGAGGATAAAGGTGTTACGTCACATTTTTTAAGATATGAACAGGATGTTCATAAAGTCAGATGTGGAATCATCTGCGAGTGAAAAATACACTTCAGTCGCCATTTTCCAACATAAAAACTGAAGTTTTCACATTTTGTGTTAAGAAACTACACTAGTGTTGAAACCGGAATAATAAATGTGACCAGGAAACATTTTGTCAGCAATTTCTTTTATTTCAAATGGAATCCTCGATGTAACCCCCAGCTACTGTTGATAAATGATCGCTATTAAAAACATGATTAATTATGCAGATGTCCTATTGTATGGCATAAGGAAGAATAACGGCGACACGTGTTCCTTTGCGAGGGGTCAAGCTTGTATTTAAGCGAGATTTCAAAAGAATAAAAGTCAGTTCATATTTGACCCGTGCCATGTTCGTCTAAGGATTATACCAGTACGTTACCAAGTTCGTCGTCATGTATTAGTGCAACTGTTCGCGAAAATGTATGCCTCGGAGTATAGTTTATTCACTGCCGCGGATATCTTCTAGTTACAAGAGCGTTTGGAATAGTGCAGTATGCAATCTAATCTATCGCGAACACCGGAGTGCCTCAGAGTATAATCAAGGGAATTTGAAATCACTTCGTCAGTAAAAAACCGTAAGATGAAACTATCGTACTATTAAAGGTTACCCAGAAACGATCATGAATATAATGTCTGAACAGATATAATGAGTGCGGAGATTTATGTGAATTCTCGTGAAAATAAGCCGCCTTAAAAGACATCTGCATTTATGAGCATATACGGAACGGAACCTAATATTTTAACCCTGATACAAGGGCTATGGAAATTATAATATTATTTTCACCTGTCGAGTTTGGTTATTGTAATAGCTGTCCCTTATTTAGGTAAAAGTGCATTCCGGGAACCATGATTGGGTACAGCTGTCATTTATATTGTGCTAAAGGTTTACGTCTTCTACTGGTAGTAGAATAATATACAGTGAGAGTAATTACTGTCACTTCTAATTTTGGTGTATTATTATAGGTATCATGTAATAGTGTTTTGTGTATTTGCTTGATTTTCGTTAATTAAGGTTTGAACTAGTTACCCGTTTTGTTTATGTCTTGTATGTCTGATGAATATTTCATTGATTTATTTGCCTTTTTTTATCGCATGTTACCTGTTTAATGTATTGAAACATGTACGGTTAGTACACGTTTTGCTTGATATATTTTGTGTTTTGATATTTGTATACTAGGTGTGATATTGGTATATATTGATTTATTGCGCAAACAAAGGTATTTAGTAGTGACTATGAGGTTGCTATCTTTGAAAGTATGTTTTTATATATGTGAACTGTTATCCAGAAATATTTATGTGCTTGCTACCATTGTTGATTTAACTGTTTTTAATATACCTCCGTCAGTAGCAATAACGGCTAGCTGTGTAAGAAATGTCTCGTTAAATATGCGTTTTCTTAAGCTTGCCTGTTTTCAAGGGTGCGTTAAGTAGTTTAGATGTTGGTTACTACGCAGTATATGAATATATTGTGTTTTTGATACATGTTAAAGAGGTCTGGCTTGCGGGATAGCAAGTGGATCTAAAATGGAAATACTTGTTTGCAATTCAGAACTAATCTGTTTATTTAAAATACTTATCAAATTAATCCGTCTTGTTTTCTTTCTATACTCAAATTTCACTCATAACAGGACGTCACGTACTTTCTAGGACCGTCAGGGGTATAGCGTAGCCGCTCACGTTATATTCCTTATTTTTGTTAGGTGTCCCGACGTCTTAATACGCCTCGTCCATCATCAGACCAAGCGCTGATGGCGAATGAGATCTTGCGTTAGAAACTATAGGATATTCTAGAGACTAAGGCCGATATGCCGCATTATAGCACTTGTATCATAAATAAATATCATCGTCTACTTATATACCGTTATATATCTACTTCGAATTTCTGGACCAACAATTTCGTTCCGTTTTCGACAAGCCTCGTTTACTCCCACCATGTGGTACAATAAAATAACACCGTGATTGGACCGGGGTCAGAAGAGATGAATTGATCGTCGAGGTCCGCTGATAAATTGCAGCACATGAACTGAATGCTTAGCAAGCAAAAGTCTGGCATTCGAACGCTTTGCGATTAATTAATCCAGGTTTTATTAATTTAATCCCGAGCGATCAATTCGAGAGATGATCTGATTCGAGAGTGACTGCCCCGAATTAGCTTTTACAAGTGATAGACACGTTTTTTGTCATCAGCTGGAAAGCTTTAGAATCAATTATACCCCCATTGGAATAGTTACAGAAATGAATTACATTAATAATATGTCTCTATATGTATTTTTCCATTATTTGGCCATATTCATAGGTAGTATATACAGAGTGACTCATTTGAAAGTGGGCCACCCCTCTAAAACTGATATTTATTATTCGATTCAGGAGTTTTTTTCAATAGATAGAGCATCAATATTTTCAGAAGAGTGCCATGAAATCGAAATAAAAATAAAAATTTTAAGGCCTACTCCGAATTTTTTTCAAAGTTAAAAATCCAAAAAACATCCTAGCGATTTTTTTATTAAAATTTGATGACGCCACAGGATTTGTGATACTTTCAAATAGGTGTGACTAAAATTTCATAGAAAAATACATTTTTTCAACAGAAATAAAGCATAAGTAAAATAATTCAAATAGTTTTATTTTGAATCAGAATTTGGTAAATAATACGTGTTACGATTTTATCGTATATATTTTTTTTTCATATCAGAAACTGAATAAGAAATTAAAAAGACAAATTATACTTTTTTTATTATGACAGTAACTAATACAATATATCCATGGAATATATTTGTTCCTAAATACAGTATGCCAAGCCCCCTTCCCAACATTTTCCTTTCTTAAATAAAGTCCTGTAGATATCTGGGAGCAGTCTTTGTTCTAACCAGTCTGGAACTCGAAACTGAACTTTCTTCCATTGTAGTAGTATTTTCTATCAAGAAACCGGACGGCATCCTGATATCGTAATCTGAAAGCATCTCAGCTGGCATATTTTCTTCTACATTGCTCAAGGAAGTGACATCAACTTGAGGATCGATTTTTTTCGGTAGTCCATACAAATCCAGTAAAATATCTTTACTAGTTCATTGTTCAAAAACTTTTTTGAACTGAATGGTATTCAGCACATAAAACTACACCTTATTGGCCTCAGTCGAATGGTCAATCAGAGTGGTTTGTAGACACATTCAAACTTTCTCTGAAGAAAATTGGAGAAGGACAATAAGAATTATCTTTAGTTGAGCAAATTCAAATTTTCGTATTAGAATTCATAAAGGCGCTGCAAATACAAGCTCAATTACAACAAGAAGAGCTGATGAAGAATCAACAAGAATTCCTGATTCAGTTGACAAAGAATCTCACATTGGATAAAACTTCAGAAACCAGGTCATGGAAAGTCTAGGAAATGGCATCAAAGAGTTTCATTATGATCCAAAGAGTTCCACATCTGATACATGGTACAAAAGATACGAAAGTTAATTCACTGAAGATGCACAAAAACTTTCAGACGCAGCAAGTCAGGTTACTATTGAGAAAACTTGATACCTACTACTTGTCATCAACAGTACGTGAATTTTATTCTACCCAAGGATTCCAGAGAAGTTTGTTTCTAAAAAACTGTTTAAACATTACTCAATATGTTTGGAACCGAAACATCAATTTTCAATACAAGATGTCAGTGCATGAAAGTAACGAAGGACAGTTCAGAAGATTTCGTGGCCGGTAGCTTAGCGGTCTAATGCACAGGCCGTTCGAAACTCCAGCATAGCGATAGTCGGTTCGAGCCCGATGTAGGTACAAGAGATTTTTTCTCAAATACTTTATATCGGATCGATAGGCGACCGCATGCATAGTTGAAAAGCAAGTGTATTGTGAGTTGTCTAGATGCCAATCTCGTCTGGTGCTAGCTTGAAGTGCACACCGACCACCCGAGGTGGGGCTGTAGGTTTTCCGGGTTTTCCTTCAGATGTAAAGTGAATTCATCACCTAAAACATCAGTAAGTCGCCCCGGAGCGTCACGGCTGATAATAATAATAGCCGTCCTCTACCCGCACAGGCTATACCTTTGGGTACACTCAACCATAACTTTCGATAATTGGTTTGTGGTGATATCTCTGCAAGCCTGTCTTATTCTTTCACTCAGTTCCTCTTTGCTCATTGGACGAGTTTTGTATACTTTTTCCTCAACGAAGCTCCATAAAAAAAATCTAGTGCAGTCGTGTCCAGGGATCTGGGGGAAAACTCCATCAATGCACTATTTCGCCCTATCCACCAATTAGGAAAATATTCTGCCTAACAATCTCTAACAATCCTGTTATTGTGGCTGGACTAGCCATCTGATTGTAATAGAAGACGAGCCTCTTCTGTTAGTGGAAATTCATTCACAGCGTTGGAAAATTCGATTTTCAAAAAATAAAAAAAAAATTGACCATTCAAATTGCTTTAAAAAAAAGTGCCAATTATTCTGGTATGTAATATTCCGCACCAAACATTAATTTTTTGTGAGTACCGTCTTCTACCTATCCAATGCAGTTTTTCTTCCGTCCAGTAGCTTGAATTTTGGGAACTAACTGTTCCATTGGTTGTGACTTTTGCCTGGTCATTGAACATTTTTTTTTTAGAAAATTTCTGATATTTAGTATTCTCCTTGAACCCATAAACTATACTTCATCCTCTTTTCATTATCACCTAAGGTATGAAGAAACTTTGGTTTGAAAAGCTTCATATTATTATATTTCCTAAGATTTCTCCTTATTGTTTCACGCGGTAAGTTATTGTCCAAACATGCAATTCTCACACTTATTTTCGAATCATTAGGTGTTCAAACTATGACCGAATCGAATAGGCCATCCACTTTCTCTAGGAAAAAATACCCAATGATCCTAAAGTCGTCATAATATTGTCACTGCCGCCTTGCCCAAAACAAAATTGGAATAACCTTGTAAATGAAAAAAAGAAATAAGCTTTGTGGAATGGCTTTTCCAATGTGGATGTTTATTCTCAAGGAATTTGCGAATGTAGATGCCTGATATGGACAATTGGTTATAGCAAACTTGTTGACTATTATGTAACCTACGATCCTGTCTTTCTAGTCGGTACAATATTTGAGATGAAGGAAACCTAATTATTGTGAAAATTTCCGACTCGAAAAACCAAAGATCCTTTGCTATATCTGAAGAGACAAATAATGGAACGTTTTTGAAGCTCTATATATAGTATTCAAATTTACGGCCTCCTCTACCACCATGCCCCGTCGTTCTTTATCAATTATAGAAAAGACACATGCTCTGTTCAGTACGCAGACGTGAACATATTTGGTAAAACACCTACCTAGGCTTACCTAACCCAGAATGTTACACAGGTCATAGTTTTAGACGATCCTCGGCAGATTCACGCTGAAACTAAATGATCTCATATTCTCTTACACTTTTTTTCCATTCGGATTTCGTTCAATCAATACTCCTTTTTATCCTTCCACTTCTGGTTTGCACACAGTGTATGTTTTGTCTCTCTTCTCGTACTGATTCAAAGTTTGTTCATATTCTTTTAGCTATCATTATTATTCTGGGTATGTTTTCAAGAGGTAAATCATAATCATAAAATAAAATAAGTTTATTTATTTTAAGTATAAATTATTTAGTTATTGCTCTCTTGCATCATATGGTCTTCATCCTTCTAGCTTTTGCTAGTTTCCGTTTTGATATCTGTGGCTTATTGGAAAAATCAGTTCACCTTCCAACTTGTCCATAACACATCTACTTGTCACCAGATTATTAATTATCATTATATAAACAAATCAAAATCTGTCATCCCGTTGGTTTTTCTTTCCACTATTCATCATTCAATCCAACCCATTCTTCATCGTTCCAAAGCCTGAGGCATTCTGAAAGAAATCACCAGTTTTCAAAGTTTCCTTAAAATAATCGATTTGATTCGAATATTGCGATTGATAATATCTGCATAATTGAAAACAGAAACTTTACGGCAAATTATACTTTCATTATATTCCCCTTTAATTTGTAATTCCCCGTCATAACCTACCAATTACTTCTGTGTGGTTGAAATTATCTTATTTTGTAATGGAACTGTAATTCAATTATGTGTACGAAC
Organism: Chrysolina americana; assembly: GCA_958502065.1. Lineage (NCBI taxonomy): Eukaryota > Metazoa > Arthropoda > Insecta > Coleoptera > Chrysomelidae > Chrysolina > Chrysolina americana. Next base: position 95,293,568 of record OY293412.1, on the reverse strand, counting down.
TGGTCGACATAAAATATTTATATTTCCATTTCGTGTTATGAAGATTATCCAGAATATGAATGGAAAATTCGTTCATCATTGGCTGTGTAAACACCCTGTTTACGTAATACCACTCATGTAACGATCGGACTTTCCATTAATTCATTTAAATTTTAATTCTCGAAAACAACATTGCTCGCCTCTGCGCAACTGGGCTGAGTGGATACCCTTGAACTGTTCTTGGAAAAAACAAGTGGAAAAAACCACCTCACAATCCCAGTTTTTTGAGAAAAAGTTAACAGTATGGATGCCACAGGAACAAACAAAATAATAAAGTGATTCTTACAAAATTCAACTTTCTACAAGGATTCATTCTTGGGCCAGTTTTATTTTTATTATATGTGAATAACATTGATGACTCATTCTGGAAAAGAAATACAACGGATTGATGAAATCCTTGAGATATAGGTTGGTTGAAAACTCCCGTTTCTTCAATATTAGAAAGACTGTATCATCGTAGGTTTCACAAGAGTCAACGAGTTTGCTATAAACCTATTGTTGGTTATGATTTGTCTATATCAGGCTCAGCTACATACGCAAATTCCTTAAGAATAATCATCTACATTGGAAAAGCCATTCCACAAAGCTCATTTGTATTCTTCATTTGCAAGGTTATTCTGATCTGGTTTTGGGCAAGGCGGCAGTGACATTATCATGACGACTTGATTCTCTACAAATGATGATTTTAACCAAAGGTATTCATGTACAGATTGTGCGATTTCAAAACTGCAACGACCTGTTATTTTGGAACGTATGAACCGATTTAGGAAAATGAAAACTTCAAGTAATTGTATTCGACGAGCTTTTATCAAAGATATTGACACATATGGATTATTCTTATTTTCGAGCCGTACTATGTTTTCCTAAATGGGTCGAAATTTCTAGAAGGACCATTTGGTATTCTTTTCTAGAGAAAGTGGATGGCCTATTCGATTTGGGCATAGTTTGAATACCTATATACCATTATCTCATAAAGGGGGGTTAGTAAGTCAGGTCTGGTGATCAAAAATGATCCGAAAACTTTAGTAAGAAATGCATGTTTGGACATTAACTTACGGCGTGAAACAATTAGAGGAATGTCCATCATTTTGACAAGTACCCCGATGACCAGAACCACCATATTAACAAAATGGTTTGGATAAAGCCAGCGGAGTTCAAAGAGAAAGTCTCGATATTTGGTCCGTTTTTTCTCCTCTTTTCGGACGATGTTCGTTTCGACAGAAGCCAAAATCTTTATGACGAAAATCGTCCTACTTTGGTCAAGCTTACTGGCTTGTATTTACCTGAGGGTAGGGAATGGGTAGCTACAATGGATTCGATACTTCTCATTCTCCAAAACGGACTCGATATCTCCCACAGCATTAGGCAACAACGGTGTCTCGTCAATACCGTACGAGTGTCTTAGATGGTAGTACACTCGTAGCGCCGTTTTATGCCTGTGGATATAGGCTGAGACCGCATAAACTGGACAGGTTGACAGCAAATGCATTATGGTCTCAGCTGTCCCACGATACGCGCTCTGCATCTAGTGTCAGGAACCTCTATACCCATCACGCGACAACGATAGACGAGGGTGTTAAAGACAACATCCTGGCAGGCCATCATAAATACCTCGGTTTCCGACTTCGGCCCACTCGACCCAAGAACTTAAAAACATTATAAACAACGTCTTGTGTTTGAAATTGTCGTGACAAGGTAAATACATTTGTATATAGAGAGTAACTTGTTGAGAAAAAATCCTGAAATCACTATTTTTTTGATTAATTGATCCACAGTTGGTCGAGTTGAACTACGTTTTCAAAATGGTTTTTATTGAAATTGGTCATCAAATGAGAAAATACCAAGATAGTAGAAGATAAAAGAATAGGCAAACACTCATCGGGAAAGCACAACAAGCCTTCTTTGCAGCAGTGCTTCCGGATACGTACAGACGGAACCAGGACAAAATGGGAGACCAGTGGGCTGTAGCGACTAATTGTTACTTTTTTCATGTATTGAATCATTTGTACATGTTTCACCCGAAGTTAATGATCCATATGGTGGAATGTGAGTCAACGAAATTCATAAATAGCCTCCGTACTGATATATACCTACCAAGTTTTGGTGACCCAGAGCTGTGCCGAACCATGTCAAAAAGTGCTTCGAGCCCTAAGAACTCTTTTAAAGTACTACCAAATCTCAAGCAAAAACCACTCTCGTATATAAAATGCTTACGATGACTGGGCACATTCAAAAAGGAATTCTAGTCAGGGAGCACTAAGCACTAACCATTTCCCAGACTGTTAGATTTTTAAGTTACCGAAACTTGATTGAACACATAGAGATTGTAGATAGTATAATGTAAGGGGGTCGTACAGGCTTTGCAGCCTCACAAGCACTTCGACCTATAAGTTATTTTGTGCGTGACCCTTGATCTATTCGAGGCCCGGGATTTCGAAACTTCTTACGAAGTTTCCTGGAAGCTAAGTTCCTGATGTCGGAGGGCCCCTTCCTGGAACTTAAGCCTCTTGCAGAAAAGCGCTGGGCATTCGCACAGCAAATGTTCTGCAGTTTCCGTGAAGTTCTCGCAGTAGCGGCACCTATCACTCTCTGATTGACCTATCTTTTTGAGGTGGTACCCCAGAGGAAAGTGTCCAGTGAGAAGTCCCGTTACCATCTTCAAGTCTTTCTCGTCCAACTCCAGAATCTGTTAAGCTTTCGATGGCGATAGACACACTTGTCTTTTCGCTTGTCTTTTTCCTGGCACTTTATTCCAGTGAGATTTGATTTCATTAGTTTCCCATCGTTGGAATTCTTCTTTCAAGTGGACTCTGTTATATTTGCCCCTTCTTTGGCAAGGCAATCTGCTTCTTCGTTGCCTTTAATTCCTCTGTGACCTGGCATCCACATCAGGGTGACCTGATTGTTCACTGTCAGTTGTGTTAGGGATTGTTTACAGTCCCAAGTCAACTTAGACTCCCACTATCTGACAGTAAACGTAATAATATATCGCGACGTGTAGCCTTCTCAAGCAGTTATTGTATAAACCGGAATTAAATTCCTCGAAGCACTGAGCACTGAGCACTGATCCAAGAAACTGCTTGTGTGCACAGTGCTTACGAGCACAAAAGCGCTTTGAGTGCGCTAAGTACTGTGCTCTGGGACAGCTCTACCATGATCACAATCTGATTCGTTGTGTTTTTTTTCTGATATTTTCTTCTACGCCAACTGTTCAAGTTACGCCTTAATGACATACAATCATTCCGCCAAGAATATTTTTCATCGTACTGAGAAAGATAAAATGACGTTCATAAAATATCATTCTTAAACTCTCCGAAATCATACCTCTCACTTCTTAATGTCGTGAAAATGTTAATTTTTCTTTCACAGCTAGAACCAGCAAGTTTAATATTTGACTAGTAAGCACGTTTAAGTCTTCGTGCAAGTTATAATTACCATGTCTACAACATATGATTCGAATCTGCAGTACAAGGCACGACTGGATAATGGCAAAGTTGACAGTGCCAACTCTAGCATGTGATCTTGGATGTTTGCCCAGAATGAACAGGAAGGACACCTAAGTTATCCTATTCGATTGTTGTACTTTATTTTTTATCTGACATATTTGAATTGACAAAAAATGCAATGGAGAGAAAGTGAAACTAGTGATACCGTAGACGAACTCATGCGTCATCATTGTAGAACGAATCCAAAATTTAATTAAACGTGCTTGATTGTTATGTAATCACCTAGTTCACACACTGTCAGCTAGTTAATGACTAATTTTATCTTAAATTCACTTTACCCTACTTTTATCATGGAACTATCATCTAAATACACCTAAGATATTATAATGCCAAGCATTCAGGAGGCAGCGAGAGAAAATTTGCACAGATTACTGCAAAGCATTTTTTCATTTTTCTCACAACTCTTTAGCGTTTGAAAAGTTCTTCAACTCTGCAATTTAGAGTGGAAAATTTTGATTTTTCACTTAATCGCAAGGTTTTCTCCAATGTATCTTGACATTCTGATACCAAATTCGACCACAAACATAAATTTTAATAGATCAAGACGGAACAACGAATATTTTCAATTCGAAATTACAGAGTTTCCGTAAAAAGCCCATAAAATCGTTAATTGACTAAGAAGAAGAAAAATGGATTTCAAATTCATCAGCAATTACAAAAAAGAGTTAATTTTACGAAAAATTATAAAAAAATAACTGAGTCAAACTTTAGATGAACTTTTCAACTCGAGAACGGTTGGTGAGTAAGTAATGTTGAATAAATTCCTGACAAATTGTTTCTTTCAAATAATTAATTGGAATTAGCTTGTCGAGATACATTCAAGGGAATTATTAGATTTTTCAAAATATAAAAATTTTAAATTTTCGAAAATTTTCAACTTGAAATTGCAGAGGTTTCGTGAAGAGCCTCTCAATTGCAAAAGAATCAATTCCAAAATCGATGATCGAATACCAAAATGGTTACGAAAATTTATAGAAAAATTATAAAAAAATATTGTGGGGAATTTACCTCCGTCAACTTGAGATGAATTTTTCAACTAGAGAATAGTTGAAGATAGAGCAATCAGTATAATGAAAGGCTTGTAATTGGTGGATTTCAATTCAACTGAAAAAATTCATTTGAAATTCGTACCATATATGTAAATTCTCATTATATTTTTTTTATCACTTGAATTCATCTCGACAAGCTGATTGCGGATTATACCACAAAAATTAATTTCAATGACTTGAAAGGATTTTTAGTCGAAAAAATGAACCTTCCCACAAAATCAACATCATAGTAAAAACTGGCACAAAATTAAAAAAACCAAGTACTTGTCTGTATTCAGAAGGGAATCTTTTATCTGCTCCAGTACAATTGGTGAGGATTTTGCACTTTCAAAAAATTCACAGGTAATCGAAATTTCAGTCGAAATTGTAAACATTTCCTTTATTTTGTTAAAATTAATGTTTGAGGTATGAGATGTATTTGAGGAAACCCTGCGATTCTCTGGAAAATTGAAAATAAAAATTTTCGAAAATTTGCTAATGTCTTGATTCAAAAATGTTTGCTCTTCAATATTTTCTTTACAAATGAATTCACAAAGTTTACTAATTTCATCGTTCTGAATCGATTGTGGTTCGCAGAATTGATCTATCTTCAATTAGAAAATGCATCTTAGTGGAGAGGGGTCATTCCCATATCTCCAATGAAATCTTCAATTGAAACACAGTGCCAAAAATAAAAAAAAACCTTTACAAATCGAAAAGATATGGGCAAAAGGATAATTTTGAAATTTTTTATTTTTCCTGTATAAATCTAGAACTAAAGAAGCCGGATTATATTTTCTTATGACCTATGAAATTCGCAAATTTGCCCTTAATCAACCAACCCTCTATCTTCTACCGCCTCCGAGATCCCTATGCATAGACTCGAATTTGAGCAGCCCTGTATAACAACACCTCATTAGTTTGCCGTAATAAGTTAACTCAGATTCAGAAGATATCAAACAAAATTATAGTATTTTTTTCTCATTTTGTATGATACAAATCAATGATTTTTTTTCATATGTTTCTGTAAAATGATACTGATGAAACTGAAGCAAATATTATATTTCAATCGCTATATACAGGCCGTTTCTTTTATCATGTGGTGACATTGCTATATTCTAAACCGTGATAGATACAAAGACGATTAAATGGGAAAAAATTTAACTATTGTGGTGAGCAGTACATTGGTCAGAGAAAATCTACGGAGACTCTCGCCCTTCCAGACTTATACAAGGAAAACTAAAAATGCTATTTTCGGTTTTTTATGAATAGAATGGTTATTTCAGAAAATATAAAAAAATTAAAGGGGAAAGTTTCGTGTCAACACGGCCACAGTCAACAATTTTTTCCGAATACGTACCTGTCTATTTCATCACAAATATTGATAAAGCGATGAAATCACAATTCAGTGGTATATCACACTTGACATTTTTATAGAGTTTCATATAAAATAACTGGCAACAATTTTTAATTGCGGTCCTGTCGCTAGTTCTTTTGTAAATTGTTTTGATTTCTTCAAAACTCATTCAACTATTAGGATACTTCAGTCATTACCCAATACTTTCGATAGGAACACAACGAACATTCGTATTTTGCCTTTTTGAGGATTTTTGCATTACAGTAATCCTTGATTCAAGGATTATTTTATAATTCTCAATCCTGCAAGTAATGAAAATATCAGTTTTTGATAAAAATACTAGTGTTGTCTAATTCGGTACAATCAAATAGCATCTCACTTCTTTTACCATATTTAAAAACGCAGGCTTTGCTTAATTTCTATGGCAGGAAAAATAAATGAGTTTTTGATATCTGTTAAGAACTGTCAGACATTTAAGCACTCGGTTACATATTAAAGATGTATTCGAATGACGAAAGGACTGATATGCTATTTACTTATGCAAAACCAAATAGAAATCCTCTTTTGGCAAGAAATATGTATGGTGAGCTATACCCGAATCGTCGCTTTCCAAACATTCAAATGTGTAGACGATTAGAAAGAAATTTGAGAGACTGTGGTGCATTTGACAGAAATAAAACTAGAAAATGTGTTGTTACTGGAAGTATAAGGAACCAAATAAATGTTTTGGGTAAGCAAATATTACCTTATAAAGACTCAAAAGAGAAAAATAACGTCTTTTTTTAATCTAGGTTTGGTCAGTTACAAAAATATTTCTAATCAAGAGTGTTCTTTACGACAAATTGCCCACGAACTTGGGATATCTGTAAAATCTACCAGAAATATTTTGAAAAAAAAAAACAAATACAAATGCTACAGGATACGCAAAGTTCATCACCTTAATGAAAGGGATTACGGAAGGAGTGTACGATTTGCGAAATGGTTAAGACGTAGAAATAGGGAAGTTCAAAATATTTGTAAAAAAATAATATGGACGGACGAATCAAAATTCACCAACAATGGTTGGTTTAATACGAATGAACATTTACATAGAGAAGCCAATTTCCAGGAGAGGTTCGGAATAAATGTTTGGTTGGGAATTTTGGGAACAAACATACTAGGTCCTTTCTTTTACGATGAGCATTTGAATGGTGAAATGTATTTAAATTTTTTATCCAATGAGTTTGATGGCTACTTAGATGAATTGCCATTAAGCACCCGCCGTGAAATACAATATTTTCAACAAGACGGTGCCCCTCCCCATAATGCAGCAATTTAGATGCAATATTCCCAACAAAGTGGATTGGAAACAATGGACCAATTGTCTGGCCAGCTCGATCCCCAGACCTTACTCCTTTGGATTTTTTTGTCTGGGGATACATAAAGGATAAAGTTTTTTCGACACCTAGTACCGATATCGACCATCTCAAACAGAAAATAAGAGATGCATGTAATAGCATATTACAACCATCATACTAGAAAATTGCCACAGAAACTGTATGGACAGACAACTTATATGCATTCAACAAAGAGGTCGTCAATTCGAGCATTTAATGTAGAATTCTTTTTCTGTATTGGTTTTATTTTCTTCCACAAATTCATTATGAAATAAATTGTTTTTCTGTTTGTTTGATATCTTCTCCTCTTATGTAAGTTTATTTCTGGGGTAAATTGCTATCGTTCGTCTCTGAAACTGCAGAATTCTTTTATGAATTTTTATAGTATAAATACAATTTTCATAGATACATTCATTCAAAACGTCACTGATAATTTTTATATCGAAGCGTTAGATTCTGTGGAATTCATAAACAAACTAACGACAGGACCGTAATAAAATTGTTGTCACTGACGATGCTAGTTATTTTATATGAAACGTTATGAAAATGTCGAGTGTGATATACCACTGAATTGTGATTTTATCGCTCTATCAATATTTGTGATGAAATGGACAGGTCAGTATTTGAAAAAAATTGTTGATGATGGCGGTGTTGACACGAAAGGTTTGATTAAAAATTCATCGTTACGTAGTTCTAGTACATTTTGTATACAATAAAACTTTCCTATTTAATTTTTTATATTTTCTGAAATAACAATTCTATTCTTAAAAAAAAATTAAAACAGCATTTTCAGTTTTCCCTGTATAAGTTGGGAAGGGCGAGAATCCCCGTGAATTTTCCAACCAATTTACTGCTCACCACAATAGTTACCTTTTTTCTCATTTAATCGTCTTTGTATCTATTACGGTTTAGAATATAGCAATGTTACCACATGATAAAAGAAACGGCCTGTATAAGTAATTTCGAATTTTTATAATAAAATCCATTTTGACTCAAAGTGGATTGATGACAAGGCAAATTTCCACAATTTCACTTCCACATCTTTTATCGAAGTCGAATAAATGTTGCAGAGGTAATATATTTTAAACTGTTGAGCAGTGTAATATAAAATACTTTGGTACATACATCCAGAATTTTCAGATTTATTCCTGATAATCCAAATAACACGACGACACATTCCCAAAGTCGTCCATTTCGGAAAGTCCAATTTCAGAAAATTACAATCAGCGACAAATAAATCAGCTACCACTTCTCGCGATCGTTCGCGACGAAAAAGCTCTCGGAAAATGATGGGAGCTTTCAGCGATCTCCAACCGACTTCAGCGCACTGGAGCATCTGCGAGCTTCAAAGCACATGATACTGGACAGGTGAAATACGCTGGCCGCGCGCGCCTTGCGCAGGATCCGAAAGCTCGACAAAACAAACGAAAACACAGGATAGATCTTGATTGTTTCATTCACGCGATAAGCGGTTTAACAAAGGTTGAAATAAGCAAGGAAAAGAAATGCGTGACGAATTCACTTCATTTTCCGAACTCATAATGAGCATTAAAAACGTAGTTAACAGGCACGAGTCATGTGAGGAATGTTGCACGAGGAATTCGACTACTTGGTATGAAAAAATGTATACAGTGCGTTTATGAAATGTGAAAATGCTCCATTATCTTACGAGTTGATAATTTTTTAACACTCCAACAACTATAGTAACGAGGGTGGAAAACACGCTGAAAGGTAAAGAGGTACTGCTAGCGGCCTTCCTAGACATTGGCGAAGCATTCGACAATACCTCTATAAACTCAATCACTAAAGCTTCCAGACAAATCCAGAGAAATCAAGGAACCACGTGAACCGACTGATACACATCATTGTATTATTGGAGACCGTAGTAGCCTGGGATGCACACAAGGTGGAGTTCTATCCCCGCTTCTGTGCAATCTGATCGCGGGCACGCTGCTGGAAACACTAAATGAAGCAGGACATCGAGCCCTAGGCTACGCTGACGATATCGAGGTCTTAGCACAGGGAAAATTCAACGCAACGGTTAGAGATCGCATGCAGGAGCCTCTTAACATTGTCACGAGATGGATGGACTTGGAGGGGCTCAACCTCAATCCTAACAAGTCAACCATAGTAGCATTCGCCCGAGGACGAAAAACGAAGGGCCTAGGACCTATACGACTTCGAGGGGACATACAGATAAAGGGGAAAGTCAAGTATCTTGGAGTAATACTAGACTCCAAGCTGACCTGCAACCAGCATATCCATAAATAACCAAGAGACTGGTGCTGGCTCAGGAGTGTTCTCCAGGAATCCGATTATTGGCATCAGCTACTCACTGGGCACCCATACCTCTGTTTTGCAAGCTGAAGTTTATTCCATATCTCAATACGCGAACGAAAATAAAAGGAGAAATGTTGAAACGCACTCCCAGGTCATCAGGGAATCGCAGGCAATGAGAAAGCAGACGAACTCGAACTCGCGTATGACGCTTCATGAACTCCTGAAGATGCCTACTTTGTTGGTGAAACGCGCGTCGAGTGATATTGACGTCGTTTTGGTGTTTCTGGCATAATAGCATTTTTGAATTTTGAGATGATCTTTAATCGCTATCGAAACTCTTCCTGGAGCTCGTACAGTTGGTATAACATTTTCATTTATTTATTTATTTATCAAGTAATCTACAGAACAGCAGTTCCAATAATCGATTACAATATTAAAAACTAGATACTAAATAACCATTCTCAAAATACTACGTTTTCCATAATAGAATAACCCCACAATAACCTAAGTGAAATTTACAGATACATTTTGATGCCAATGATTCATTGACATCACAATTATCTCAGTTACAATTCGTACGTACCTACTTCTAGGGCTATCAACTCGTTTTCAATGTTTTTTTTAAACGTTTTTACATTATATTCTACCTAAAAGTCTATATTCCTCAAATCATTCGCAATAGAAGACATATTGTATATTGGAGAATTTAGACCTAGGTTGGTTCGAGGTTTAGGAAAAATAAATATATTTCTTCTTCTGTTATTGAAATATGTACTGCAATTCAGACAAATTTGTGACAACAAGTGTGGATTATCTACTTCATTATGCAGTAGCTTGTAAAAAAATAATAAAAAAGCAACTTTTCACCTAAATTCTGAGGTTGTGAATTTGAATTCACTTAAGGAAGTGAAATAACTGACATCAAAAATATATTCACCATATTTTTTTAATAAAGAAACCTTAGGAATTTTTTTTTGACCTTTTCAATTTCATTTTTATGGACTAAATAATAAGGTGACCATATTATTGCAGCGTATTCCAGTATACTACGTACAATTATATTTATTATCAATGTGGATATTTTTGTGAATTTAAATCAGTTCCTAGTAATGATGCCAAGCATTCTATATGCTCTGTTTATAATGTAGGTCACATGATATGATAAACACAGTCTTTCAACAAACCCAATCCTGAAAAAATATATTTACTTTTAAATATCAACTCATCTGTTGTGATAGATTGTACCCTGCAAATCAAACTCAGACTAATAGAACTACTCAAACCCAATATGGGCTTTCAAAACAAAAAATGTCGGGAAAGTGCATTCGATACTGATGTCTCCTACCGGTTTGGTTTTTGCACCACCATATGCTGCTAAGATTATTCTTGTTTCAGTCAACATTACATCTCTCTAAATTTCGAAAATATGGAATTGTATTCACATTGGATCCTGTATCGAGTTTGAACTCAACAGTGGTATTTCCTAATTTAATTACCTGGGTCCATTCTTTATTATTTCTGGAACTCTAAGGTAATCAACGAAAATGATTTCATCATCTTTACTATCATTAATATTTAAATTTTAATCTTGTTCATCTGGAATTTCAATTTTTTCATGATTTCTACCTACCAATTCTCTGATATTTCTAACTGCACAGGCAATAGCAAAATGATTTCTACCTTTGGAAGTTACACAATTTTTTTCAGCTCGACAATTTCTATAATCATGACATAAATAAAGACATTGCTATTGTCATTTTTATGTAATATTTTTCGAAATGTTTAGACCATTTTTTGATTTCAACTTATAAGATGAATAAAGTAAACCTCTTACACCCTCATAGTTATTTTCTGACAAATATTTGACTCGAATTTTTCAGTTTGCAGGAGAGAGTGGAAAAAATGAGATTTTAACTTTGTCGAAATTATTCGTTTCATATTTTAATAATTGTATGGCCAACACTCCATTGTTTCAACAACTGAGAGCCCATTATCTCTCCGAATTCAGCCCGCCAAGATAATGAAATCCTATTCATTCTGCAGCATTCGCGATATCGTGACGGAAAATTTCTATTGATTGGAATTGAACCCAAAAGGCAAATTAAAGCACTTTCAAGACGGTGATCCTAGGGACTGTGGAGTGCCTGATAGGAATATCTGAGGAGCTGGTGTCTTAAGTAATAAAAGGATGTAAACTAATTCGATCAATCAAACACACCAATGAATTCGCCTTTCAGTGGGGATTAAACGTCAGAAAAATATTTCCTTCGGTTCATTCCTCCAAAGAGTTGGAAGATAGGTCTAGGGTGAATATTCAGCTGAGACTTCGTCTTCGTCTGGCAGAGATAATTAATTTCCTTTTGGGTTCAACTTGGACTTGAAGCGGATTTATTTGAAGCATACTAATCATTGAGCTGTGAGAGGGTCTGACTATTATATTACGAATCTCCAATGAACAGAAAGTGATATTTTATAAGATGGCCAAGTATAATTCTTCTCGTAGTTTTGTTGTTCCTGCGAAACTCTACAACCAGCTCTGCACTCTTTGCCTTTCCTGATATCTTTCACCTTTCTGTTTGTGAAAAAATGTCCGAAACCATCCCATCTCACTTCTTGTTTTTGTTTTCGTTTCTGGCATCGTCTCCTTATTTGTCTCTAACACTTCCTCTATTTTCCTTCTGTTCCTCGAGAACTTCATTTCATTTGTTGCTCCTACCCATATACTATGAAATGTATTTGTATTATTTTTGAATAGTGACCAGGAAAAAAACATTCTGCCCTATGCTGTATCACTTCCGTCAAAAATAACGTCATCGTTATTCGCCATTTCCGTTATTTTGCTATTACTTATCTTCTACGAGCTCTTTTGGAGTTGTCAAGAACAGAATCATATAGATAGCATTTCTTAAATCAGAAATTATTTACAAAGAACGAGATTTATAGATATAGCTGGCTATAGCTGTATTTAAATGAAAACGAACTTATAGTAGTTCGGAGCTATGAAAAAATTAACAATTTCTCATGCCTGCCCACAGCTACAATGTTAATCAAGAAGAATCGCTATTTAATTTGGATGAATAGACCTCAGTCAACAGGTTCAAGACACAATAGAAAAAATTCCTCAACAATCATGTATACCACAACCCAACTGATTATGATGCTTTTCAATGAATTGCCCAACCCTTAATTTCTTAAAAATGCTTCCAACTTGGGTTACTTTATATCTATATCTGCCTTCAGTGATTTTGCATCGGGTATAACATTCTCGTCCGAATGATTGCTTTTGTTGGGTTAATCCTTCATATTGTTTGATTTTTAATGACATATTCGGAATCAGCTCGACAAAATACTTTGCGGTTTTTTCAAAAATGAAAAATGAAAATCTTCGAAAATACTATGGTGCGAAAGAATATTTGACGTTTTATCGTTATGATACACCTTGTATCTGAGCATATCCAAATCATATTTTAAATAAAGACAATTCAATTACTTTCCCCAGATATTTTAAAGGAACAGAGCTGCTATACCGGGTGAGTGAAATTCGAGTAGATGCATGGGGATCTCGGAAACGGTAAGAGCTACAGAGAGGGTTAAATGGAGGCAAAGTTGCGTATGAGTTACACCTAAAAGCTCGAAAGCTATTAATATACATTTTTTTATAAATCAGAATTTTTTCATGAATGTTTCAAGCAATATTTCTCAAGCCACTTTCCTCCTTACACTTTGAATAAATGATGAAAACCTTCGAAGTTTGTTTAATTTCTCATCTCCTTTTTATATAAAAAATGTTTCAGTATCAATTACACGGAAGAAAATTATATTGTGAAAATCCATTTTGTTCGTTCGATTCATTTGGGACATCCCCACTACGGTTGTTACAAATATATTCGAATTTGTTATTAGATAAAAGTCAAACTGAATTTAATTGTTATTTTGAATTAAAAAAAAATTAGGTAAATTATCATTGGATCTACTATTCGTGATTTTAAACTAATGTCAAATAATCTGATAAACCAGAGAAATTGAATGAACTAAAGAAAGTGAGGGGTGTGAGTTCCAACACTGAATATCCGATTTTGGGTAGATTTTTATCCAATTAGGAACCCTGATATACATGTTACCCATATTCGAACTTTCAAAATTAACTTTTTGAAAAACACAATTACTTTCAATATTATTACAATAAAAATACAACCACTTGGTTGAAATTTCTAAATCAACTAACTCTATTTGACCTCGCAGAGCCTATTTATACAGTGCGGCTTTTAATGGTAGTGAATCTGATAATTTTGTACTTTTCATGATTTTTGGGCTTTTTTCAAGTAATAATTTTTTTTCCACCGATCTATTTTGAATTCACAGAGTATACTAATTTTGTCATTCTGAATCGATTGGCTATCGCAGAATTGATCTATCCCCAACCGTTCTCGATTCGAAAAGTTCATTTGAAGTTGAGAGCTGACATTTCCCGCCAAAAAATTTTCATAATTTTTTTATCCTCATATTCGTACAACTCAATTATTTTTGTATTTGCTGACCGAATATTTGAAATCTATTCGGGATTAAATAGTGACTTGATAGACTTTTTACGTAATCTCTGCAAGCTGATTTCGAAATATGCATCAAAAGTTGATTTTTACCAAGGATTAACAAAATGACAACCATTTTTGCGATTTCGAGAAAATGATTGCTTCTGTTCGGTTAATCCTTCGTCTAATTTTATTTTTTATGACATATTTGGAATCAGCTCGACAAAATACGTTTGAGGGCACATTACAATTTTTCCAAAATTTGAAAATAAAAAATTTCGAAAATTTAATGCGAGAGCATTTTTGACGTTTTATCGCTATTTTTTGGTACACCTTGTATCTGAGAATATCCATATTACATATTTTTGGAATCAGCATAACATTTTGAGTATATAGTGGTATTTAAAAATTTATTTCATGATTTTGTACATTTCATGATTTTTAGGGGTATACCCCTTGTACTTTTTTTAATTTTCGAGTTTATTTTCTCTCGTCGATTGACTCTAAATTCATGTTATATACAAATTTCATCATTCTGAAACGATTGGCTTTCGCAGAATTGCTCTATCTTGAACCGTTATCGAGTTGAAAATTTCATCTGGAGTTGAGAGGAGTCATTCCCCTCGAATAGCTTTATCAAGATCTCCAAGAATCATTTCCACTATGTCATAAGCATCCATTATTGTTCTCTTTTTCTTCTTTCCCACATTTTTGGTTTCTTCTTTCGTTTAATATTGTTTTATCAGTTATAATATCACAAGAGAGTGAGAATAAAGTGAAAATAATTTGACAGATTTTTTGAAAAATGGAAACAAGTTTTAGAAAAAATCTGAAGAATTATTTCCTACTTTATCGAACTCTCGTGTGGTATTCGATAGATTATTTTTTGATGCCCCATACATATCTCTATACATATAACATTTTAATTTCAACAATTTACTTGAATCACTATAAACAGAATGAAGTTTGGAATTTGAAATTCTCATCATGAAATATACAATTATTATGAATGTTTTGTCCTTGGCTGGAGGATTCCGTAACATTGATTTGTTCTGTTGGATTCAAAGCTATTGCTTTCTCTCTGTCCCTAGGTTATCAATTGAAACTGTTTCCAAATTGACACGTTACTCAAAATAGTATTCTTTCATGCATTTTCGTTGATTTTCTTAAAATTTCAGCAAATGATGATGTACTAAACCGTTTTCAAATCATTTTTCACTTTTGATGACAGACGTCAGATCAGAAGTATCAGTTGTCACATAATAAAAACAAAATACCACAAAATATTCCCACGGCAATTTTCAAGATAGAAAATTCCCACTATAATAAAGCTGTGATTGGCCTGAACGTACATGAATGCTTTGAATTGATGGTTTCGATTGGTTGCAAGAACTGTCAAAAAATAATCGAAGTATAGGTACTCCCAACATTCGGAAACTGAACTGTGCTTGACATTGATGAAAAGCTAAAATCTCAAAACCGGTTTGATATAATCGAATATCCTCAGGGATATATTCGGGGTTACGATTTTTTTCTATCAGTATTGTCCCATATTTTTGCTTCTAGAATTTTGAAGTAGAGTATTTCAACTAACATCATGGGATCCTAGCTTACTTTAAATTTTCCTGAATTTATAAACAAAACTCATTCGATTCACCAACAGAATCAAGTGTTAAGCTCCCAAAATAACAATCGAAAACATCCGCTTTGTCGATTACACAAAGCTTGCTCTTCCAACTCTTAAAATGTTGGTTGAGGATGATCTCGAATGAAAAAGGCAATGGTTGAAATACCATCCCGAACTGCTGAACACGGTATTATCATTAATGTGGGAGGGATTCCATATAAATAACCGGCCGCTCGTACACAAACAGGAAAACAATGATGTTCCGAGTGAAGCTCTAAGAGGATTATGAAGTATAATTCAGACGAAACTTTTATTTTCGCCACAATATTACAGTAGGTTTATATTCTGGAACCACTGAAGTGTGCTGTGTAGTCTATAATGCTCTTTCCCCCTGCAGGAACTTTTAACGACCTCTCAACTTCTAAGTCATTGTTAAGGCTTTAATGCTATGAAAGTATTTGGAGCGAACATTGTTTTGCTTGGAAAATACTCGGAGGAACTTTTATCACTGGGCCGGAAAAGAATAATAGCTTCGGGAATAATTAATTGTTCGAGTATATACATATTGACAGAACTGAAAATTTCGAAACAATATTATTTCTACTAGAGCAATTTTTGGAATAATAAATTTCTCCATGTGCGTGTGGTAAATTCTCGTATGAGGCGAAGCCGAACACGGAAAACACGGAAAATCTATCTCTAGACATGAAATCAACGCTATTTTTCGTGCCACTGTCAAAAAAACTTTACATTTCTTCGTGAAAAAAAGTCTTTTTACTGCCAAAATTTACATGAAATATTACTTATATCAATATTTTCCTTATCATTCAATGTACTTTCCAACATTGAGTAGACACTCCATAACGTAGGAGGTTTTATAATTTTTTATTTTTCCTCAAAGGATCACCAGATTCTAGTGTTTACACTGGTCTCAACTTATAAGGAGAAATATTGTGTTTCTTCAGAATTCGTTGAATACCAGACAGTGGAACAGCTAGATAAATCTCTGATGGATTTATTTGGATCTACCACAAAGTAGGATAAAACGTCAATTTCTGTCTCTTCAGATATTACAAAACGTTTTCTACTCCTCCTCTTCTCAAAAATGTTTTCATTGTTCCTGAATCGACGATGAAGCACAGCAAAAAAACACCGATTAGGTAATTCACGATCGGGGAACGAATTGCTGTAGTGTTGGAGTGCTCTTACGCTATTTTTCTGGAAAACCAAGTAGGATTCTAACATATCACATTTTTCTTGATGGGAAAACGGCATTTCGAAAAATATTCGAATAGTAGTTGACAGTTCAGCCCTATGCTGTATCACTTCCGTTGAAAATAACGTCACCGTTATTCGCCATTTTTGTTATTTTGCTATTACCAATCATATCAGCATTTGGCTGATTGTCATGATTTACTTGAGAATATTTGACAAATAGTATTTCAACAAAGTTTCAAAGCAACTTGATTGCTCATAATAATTATATTTTATCAAATTAATTACATTTTTCACAACCACATTCATATTACCCTCCAATATTTTCTGTTCTGTTCAAAAACGGCTTCAAAGTTATCATTACAGCAGACATATTTTGATTCACAAAATAAATGCGGCTAGCGGAATGGTTTCAAGATGGAAATTATCGTTTTGTACATCAATACCAAATAGCTCAGTGGTGTCAATTGAGTGGTGCGAAATGATGATTACGGGTTTCACGAGTTCACATCCCAGCGCAATTTTTTCTTTTTACTGTCTTATTTTGCTATTAGTAACAAAATATTGTCATTCGTATAAGTACTTTAGGAAGAAAGGTAATATGAGCTATGATGTTGCGAATGTTATCACGAATTGAAATACATGAAAAAAGATAGGGTGTTCCATTGAAAGAAATATAATTTTATGAAATATTCTGAAAACGTGACTGTCAATATTTTTTTTTTTTGTTTTCGACATCGAGAAAGCCATTAAAAATCCTAATAGTTTGCCCATTTAAGCAAATTGGTAGCATCAATAATAACGGGGTTGGCAATGGTGCCGACTTAATATGGAACACCCTGTATATTCAAATTAAAGTTGTCACTCATATATGATAAGAACAGCTTTTGAATTCAACACACTGTAGAGACCGTGACGTCCCTCTTCATGAATGAAATTCTAAATAAATGTTACCCCTTTTTATATATTATTATCAGCCAACCACTACTCAACCAATAACTAGCGGTCCACAGTCAATCCCAACTTCAAGCTTACACAGATTTTCGATCAGCTCATATACGCCAGGAATAAACGCTGCCATATATCCGGAATACTGCTGCGTCAGCGAGGTGTCGTGTACGATATTCATACTTTCATACGCCTATCACTCACAACGGATATATTCCGAAATATTATGGGAAATATTCTATTTTCATTTCAGTGGCTTTTCAGCTTGCTATCTTTTTCACTGTCAGGTCCAGGGCAATTTCATTTCATTTTATTACCAGCTCATACATCTTCATTTCGGTTAAATCTGTTTGGGAACGTGATTCGACTGCAAATAGTGTTTCAGTTTCGTTACAGGTCCCGAAATCGTGTCATAATAACAACGAAAAATGTTTCATTTTGATGAGGGAGAATTTCTGAAGTGCTTTTTGTATGAGAAGCTTCTCAGGTGGCTTTCTCCAAGAGTGAACCCAGGCTATCAAATAAAAGATGTCTTTCATATATACGAATTATGGAAGATTCAATTACCTAAAATTGCTGAAAATTATTGAAAGCATTGATGGATGGCATTATCATTGAGTCTTAGTTTCCGTATTTTCCTGATTCATCACAAAGGATTCTTTTTGTTCCCAACTTTTGAAAACAAAATGCATGAAGAGTGGTGTCTGGAAGGATTTGCGACTAAGTGATTCGGGATCCACCAGAGGTGCCAAGCAATGAGTAGTCACACCAAAAGTAGTAATAATGGTGGTAGTAATAAGATTATAATAATATGTTTTCAGTGCAGTTAGATGATCCATAGAATAATAATTCTCTGTCGAAAGAATTGCACAAAAAAAGAAATATCTTCACTATTACATTAAACAGTTTTCAAAATAATGAAAGAACATTCTTAATACACAATTTCATCACACATATCACTTCTGAAGTGCAATTAAACTCAAGATGAATTATTATTCAGAGAACTTTACAAAGAATACTCTGATAAAATTGCGCAGATCCATCGAAATGCTTGGCTAATGTCAATTGGGCACAAAATTGGCAAATTCTAGTGGTGAATTTCCATGCAGCTGAATTTCTATACTTTAATGTGAAATGAGTGAATTGTATTTCAGCAAAACAAAATTATTATTATGAGTCGAAAAAGCTGTAACGAATAAAACTGCTTGCGGGCAGTGATTCTGTACATTCGAATGATTATGTTGGTTCATTTATTTCATACTCGTGCGCAATACTTGAAACTTCTGTTCATGGAAATGTAACTCAACAAAAGAACCAACGGTGGCGGTTCACGAAAGTATCGCGGAATATTTAAAAAACAGACTGATTTCATTTGTTTTCTCGTTCAATTCTACAGTCATATCCTAATCCATTTCGACACCACTGCAAAAATGAAAAAAATCAATCAGAACTGAAGTGTATTACTTCTATAAGGTATAAATAAGGCAAAAATAAAAAGCGAGAAGATTTAATGAAAAAGTCCTCTCCTGGTATTGGAACAAATTCGAATGCACCATTTTTTAGGCTGAAGAGATCTCAGAAATCTCGTCATGGCACATGGACCATTTGATGTAAATATTATGAAATCGCAGAAGTCATACTCAAAATTATGGCGAAGTTGCCTGTTGAAGCTGTAAAATTTATTCCATATGAAGATGAAACTCTCTTGGAGAGGAAGTAATACTAGTCCTGATAATGATAGGATCAGTGTTGTCAATCGATGAGTAATTACAGTAAAACTAGTAATTATGGTAGATGTTCACATCAAGATGAAACAAAATTGCATTTTTTTAAATATGGCGAAGTTTCCAGTTAAACCTGAACGTATTCATACCATTTTAAGATATAATAATCCACTTGACGAGGACGTGAACATGAATTACTCGTCCAACTAATGAAATCATCAGTATTTTGCCAATCGATGAATAATTTCCAAAAAAGTAGAAACTATATGAATAATAAATAGTAAGTAGTATGATCAAGACTATATGAAATTGCAAACTGATAAATTATGGCGGAGTTGCCTGTTGAACCCGTATGGATTATCCTCGGCGAGGACGTGAGCATCGATTATTCGTCCTACTGAAATTATAATATTAATGAGTATTCAAACGAACAGTACTACCAATGGTGAAAGCTTACATTAAGATAGTTGCGCTTCATTTAGTTGATCTCGGTATCGCTGGAAGAATAGATTGACTCCTGACATGAAAATAAAACAACAAAAATTACTTGGATAACCCTTTCATAGACGCTGGAAACTATATTTCCCACTCATTTGTAATTCGTCCACGATCGACACTAACAACAACAACTTTTTCAGTAATTTTTTTTTTCACCATCCCGTGTTGGGTAGTGGAACTTTGGAAAAAAATTCGTGCTGGTTTTAATGAACTGCAATTTGCAAACTTAGCGAATTTGGCGTTAAAATCACGTGTTTTACCAAATTTTATTCTACAACTCCTCAAAAAGGTACGAGCTAAGCCTTATGAAATAATGAATTGGTGATGAATTTGCCATCTTCGAATATTTGATAGCTTGTGAACATCACAGGGTGTTATGTAAACGAGATTTGTTCAACCCGAAAGCATTCTTTTCATTGTCCGCTGTGCATAGTGCCTATATCAGAGGGTATTTTTTTTATTTTTTCAATTAATCTATGAAAATTAATACCTGTTGATGCCCCAATTATAAAACCCTATCTGAACAAGGAGATGTTCATGTTCTGCATGGTACATTGAGAAAAGAACTCGAATTGTCTGCTCTCCACGCAGCGTATCTTTGGATTTGATCTTTGTTTTGAAAAGTTTCATTGGAAATAATCACATAATATACCTATGCCATATTCGCAAACAAGTTTAATAATATACAAATATACATAAAATACTGAGTGTTTTTATTTTCTTTCCCAACAATAGGTGAGTGCTGGGAATATATGATCCCACAACCCCCAAATTCTTACCCTTAGATAAAAATTAATTTTGCTTCATTCACATATATTTGGAAAACACAAAAAATTTTCGTACTAGAATTGTTACAGAAATAATTTCCCTAAGTTCACGCCCACGAAAGGGAAAAAATAAAAGACTGGATCAACTGTCAATCATGTAATTCTTGTCATTTCATTCGTATTATAACGTTGGCTAAGAGTGTAAACGTGCTAAGTCCACTATTGACGAAAACTGATATATTATTTGATCAGTTCTTTCGATTATGACTAAGTAATTACACTAAAAGTGGTAATGATGGAGAATGGCTTTTATCAAAACTATGAAATTGTAACTGTCGAAAATATGACGGAGTTGCCTGTTGAACCCGTATGGAGTCATTCCATTTTAAGACGAAATAATTCTCTTGACGAGGTGGTGAGTATGAATTACTCATCTTGCTAACATAATTATCAGTGTGGCCAATCGATGAGTGATTACAACGGAAGTAGTAATAATGGAGGATTTTTGCATCTGGACTGAAATAGAAATTGTTGGAAATATGGCGAAGTTGCCAGTTAATAATAATAATAATAGACTTCATTCACATAAATAGATGAATACAAAATACAAAAAGTTTTTACATATGTGTAACAAAGCAAAATCCGATAAGTATATGCACACTTGTTTCGATATGAGACAGGAATAAAAAATGTTTGTTTAATAATGATAATAAAAATAATAATATGGATGTATAAAATGTAGTAATATATATTTTTTGATAGATAGATGTAAAATGTAAAAAGGTATGTATTTGAAAAGAAGAGAAGTGAAGATTTTTCGTTATTAAGTTTTATCAAAGTAATGATGCACAGATCTACCAGTTTCAGATATATGTTTTCTTAGCTGACATTTGAATTGATTTATATTAATCAGTGATTTTATGTTTTCTGGAAGAGTGTTGTATAATTTCGGTGCGAGGTAAGAGTAAAACTTTTGAGTAGCAGTTTTCGACATTAATGGTATGATATAGTGTTTTTTTTTTTCGAGTATTGTGTTCATGTTCTGGTATTTGGGAATGTTGCTTATGGATATGATGTCGCACACAAGAGCATACAATTGCCTGATATCAAATATTTTCGTTTCATTGTATAAGTTACTTGTTGGATACCGGGAGTTCTTTGAAAAAATCAATTTCAGAAATCTTCTCTGCATGACTTCTAGAGTGTGGAGGTAAGTTTTCGGAGCTGAGCACCAAACGAGTATCCCATAACGAAGGTGGCTTTCGACTAGGGAATAATACAATGTTTTGAGATAGTTTTCAGGTAAGGGTTTTCTGAATGTATACAGTATGGCTCTTAATTTTTCAACAGATATCAAAGAATCACTCAAAAAATCTTCAAATTTGGCCACGTACTTACATAACACCCTGTTTATTGAATTTAGGTGGTTATACCCAATAAATAAATAAATAAAATTGTTCGTTATTAATGCCAGTTTCTGACGCAATGGTAGACCTATTATTGATTGATTCCTACAAAGTTGTTACGTGCGAATCGCACTTCATTTCATCCATATTCACATTTCCCGTGGATATTTTCTCGAAGTTGAACAACTGCGATGTAACATACAACCACGTATAAGGAAATCAAGCGTAGCTCAGGTGGGAGTTGAAGTCAGACAAGATCCAGTTAATAACTTAAGCCATCATTTATTCATGGCATTAATTTTTCAATTCCCTCTACGGGTACGTTCCCATAGAGAATGGAGAATACTTCCGTATAACAAGTCTGCTTCAAATGATTAAGGATATAAATAGAGTTAGCGAATGCAAAAATAAAAGGTAACTGATATCCTCTGGAATGGATATGACGTGTTTATAGTGCAAAGAGTCTGCCTTTTGTTTCTGAAAGAGGAGACGCAAAAACGGGTTGTGGGTTTTTTTATGGAAAATGCGGAGGACAATCCTGCTCCGAGAGTGGAATATGATGTTGAAAACTAATGAAAATACTTTGATGTTGAAAACAAATGGAAATTGTTGGTAAATTAATCACCGAACCCAAAAGAATAAAAGTTTGTGCCTACCTTGTGTACTGGTTCCTCACTAGGTACTAGACAATTCACGGAAAACATCTGGAAGCCAGTTGAATTATGAACAGTAATCACACACTACAATAATATAATAACAATAGTAATAATAACACCTTGGTCTACCATAGAGCGTGTCGTGGATCTCATGAATTTGTTGACATCTACGAATCTCGTACGGTATAGACGAGACACCGGTGTTGCTGTGGTATTTTCGGGGAAAGTAGTACCGAATCTATTGAAAGTACTGATTTCCCAATCTCAGGCAAATTCTAGCCAATAAGCCTGATGCAGTCCTACTTGACCATTAAAGTAAGACGATTTTCATCATAGAATTTTCAGTTTGTGGCGGAATGAACATCGTCCAAAAAGAGAAGGAGGATGAGAAACTGTATTCGTCATTGCTCTACTAGGAAGTCACAAGTCATTATTATCGAAAAATTCAAATGTCTTTAGGACAGATGGATTATCTTTGAGTATGCTCAGATACTGTTTATCAATTTCGATCCTTTCCATAACCCATACTATGAATCTATGTCTGAAAAATAGAAATTTTCCAAAATCCTGAAGAGAATCTATAGTATGTCAACTTCCGGAAGTGTCAGATCCAAAAGCAATATTGAATTAACGCCCTATCTGTATCCTACAATCACTTTCCAAAGTGTCAGAAAAAAATTATACATCAATAAGTATATAATGATTTTATCTAGAATAATGAGATTTGTCGGAAAATCAGTTGGATTTCAGAAAAAGGTCACAGAACTGCTTCTGCACTCTTGGAAATTTGTGACAACATTTTACAAGCTTGATGGGATGGACGAAAAGTTAGTGCTCCTGTGTTGCTGGATTTCTGAAAGGCTTTTGACACCACCTACCTCGTTATCTTGCTTTCCAAATTGAGATATTACGGCCACAGCGCAACAGCAATGTCAATTTTTAGAGCGTTCCTCAATGACAGAAAACAGAGATACTGATACTTGTTTTGGAATCTGTGATAATTAGTGATAATCTGAAAATAGTCATGAATCTTTCCGAAAATCATAATCTCCGTACCAATCCATACAAATCGCAACTCATTTCAGTTGGGAATGATTGATTCTCTGGCATCATTATCAGTGTTGAAATATTTTAAGCAACATGTAATGTGAACTTATCTTGTTTACTGTATAGTCCGGGTTAAGTGTAAGAATAGTTGTTAAACTAAGCTTCTCCTAATAAAAGAAGATTTTTTTTTACTTTTTTCATTACTGAAATTTCCCAGTCAGGCCCTGTCTCCGGAGCCCCCACACATCTGGAGGGCGCGCTGGTTTGTCATTAATCCCTGTAAGTACTCCTCAAATCGGTGGGGTGAATAATTACTGGGTCCGAGAATCATGAGCCCTGAGTAGGTGGAGTGAAGATGTACGGCCTTCTGCATTCGTCCGGCTGAGATTTCTGCCGCATCAAGGCAAGCTAGTATACTTTTCGAATTCGAGAGCAGCGTGCATCATTCCACCAAGTACCCCTTGACCGATTTATTAAAATTATTATTATATTTCATTACACTATAAATGATTTATGTGCATTGATTTTCAAAATACGGACCCCTTCGTTTCCATTTCCTCCTAGTTCAAGATATATAACGATCTTTTGAAATGAATATACTGTACAAACGTGACAGAATTTTTTTTGTACCAAAATGGAGACCCATAGGCGAGATATTCTTTCGAGCCTTAATCCGGCTCTGCCACGGCATGTTGTTTTTCAACCCGCCCTCATACCGTAGAGTTCTCCTCCGCGTATAAATATTCGAAGATAATCAAATAAAGGAAATATCCATTGTTATGTCTACAAAGTTGTACGCCAACACAGATTCTGCTACATTCCGTGCATAAAATCGAAACTTCATTCATTATCCACGCTAACGTAATTTTGCTGCACGCAATACCATAATGCACAGGGAAATGTGCAACAATGTTGCGAAAATGATTTACGATGTACTTCGAGGTGGAAATTTGCATAGATATTGTTATTGGATGCATTTTCGTTCGAATTTTCAGAATCGTAATTCAGCTATGACATCTATTGCTAATCTGGTATTGCTGTTCATCCTCGTAATCACATATGAAGAGTATTGATAGAATGACACACACACATACACACTGTGGTAGATAATTATCTCAGATTCAAGCAGAAATTCACGTCGATTGAATTTTTCAGCATGTCTGTTCTGGTGACTGTGTCTGTAGTGTTGATAATATTAACTTCATTTGATAGTATAATGGTAATTTACATAAAAAATATTTTTCTACAAACTTTAACAAAAGTTTGCCTTGTTAAACCAGCTGTTTTTGAAAATGTCATTTCAACACACCACTATCAACAGTCATACACTTTCAATACTACACCTTTTTCAGTTGTAATTCAGAAAGTATAATATGTATTTCAGAATGTGTAATTTGTAATTCAGATTAGTGAGTTGATAATCAGAAAGTGTAACTTGTAATTCAGAATGCGTGAGTTGTTAATCAGAGAATACCAGCTGTAATTTATTGTTCTCCCATTTCCTTTATCGAGTCCTTGACGAGCATAGAAAAAAGGCTTTCACGGACGGAAGTATAATCAAGTAGTATGGTTTCCGGGTTTGGTTCACCTTCGTGGAGGCGGTTTCTATGGACGTTTCGCTCACAACTGCGGTTAGCATCTTCAGCGTGGCTTTTGTCGTATACTGATGAATATTACGTCGCTCTTCGAGAAGACAAATTCAACGCTGAATATTCTCACCGCAGTTGTGAGTGAAACGTCCATAGAAACCGCCTCCACGGAGGTGAAACAAATCCCGGAAATGATACTCCTTGATTAAGTCCTTGACGGTTTCTGAATTACATGTGATGGTTTCTGAATTACAACTGACGCTTTCTGAATAACAATTCACTAATCTGAAATTGAAGTTACACTTTCTGAAATACAATTTACTAATCTGAATTACATTTTACGGTTTCTGAAATCCAATTAACAATTCTGAATTACATGTCATATTTTTAATTCCATTAATTACATTTTACTAATCTGAATTTCAAGTTACACTTTCTGAATTACATCTGAAAAACAAGAAAATTGTTATTATCATAACATTATATTATGTACAATGCAAATTGTGTGATTGTTATTTAGGATTCCTGATATTTTTCATTCATTATTTTGGCGATCTTTTAATAGTGTCTGTAAAAAAATATTGTATGATGTTTACAAAAAATGGCTAAGGCGCATCTTCGATTTTCTGATTAGCCTTCAACTAGTAGGTATACGTTTTTCTCTAACGTCGGGATAGGGATATTGAGGTTTTGAAAACTGAAATTCGACACGCTAGGTTGACTTACACTCGTTCAACTAATTGAGCAAGTCTTATTTGAGGTACTCGAGGTCTTTTTCTAGACAATCAACATTAGCTGGGGTTGAAATTTTGTAGTATTTGATTGACAATACTATCTAAATCATTATCAAACAATGTGATTCATATCAATTGACTGGTCCCCTTCATAAAATATTTCCAGACCGAAAATTTCCTGTAACTTACAGGGGATTTTTCATATTTCAGTCCATGAAACTGGTTCAACTTTTTAATCGTGATTCTTTTCACTGATACTTCTAATAAGTTGTTGATCATTTGTATGCACGCAAGGTTTTTATCCATGAAACAGTCTATTCTTACTGGATATGAATCCATCCCTGCACTGAGGAAAATTTTTATTAATCGTAGCTAGAAATCCAATAACCCTAGCAAGAAACTCTAATAGCATAGGGGACAAGCGAGCTATCACCTGTGGTTATAAAGTTGACTTTGCTCACTTGGGATAAATAGAAATTGCTACCGCAATGGAATGCATTTACCTATAGCTAGTAGACAATGTTTTTGTGGTAGCTGGTAAACTTTGCTACCGCCAGCAAGTGCACCTACTTATGACTAAAAGGTATTGCTATAGTTGTAGCAATCTGACTTTGCTATCGCTGGTGTGTGCAATTATCCCTTGGGCATTATTCATGTTGTAGGTATGCTATGGTAACACATATATCTATTTCTGTAACTGTATAGTTTTCAATGAAAAATTATTGCAAAATGTCTGTCGGAATGTGTTCTAACAGTGACGAACAAGAAAGAAGTTTCGAAATGAAACATGTAAGATAATGGGTCGTGAATAAATTTCAGCAGAAGCTCTCACTATTGATTCATATTCCGCATACTTCATTAACATGAATATCGAAAAAACTTAAGTAATAGCATTTGATTATATTCATTCACTTCACCCATTATCACATGATTCCTATATTGGTTGTTTACAAGGATCACTATTCGGCAATATGGCTGGACTAGAACAGGCGGTATATAACACTACATTTTCTCATTTCTAAACGTAACAACCTTCAAATGTTCGTTGCGTTCGTGGAGGGGGTAATTTCCGTCAGAATGTCAGCAAAACATCTAATAACCACAGCATGGAACAAAATAGTCGTAAGTAGGTTCTTCGAGTAATATTTTAGTGGCAGCTTGACAACTGTATTACCGTAAGTGGATGAACTTCTATGCGATGATCCACTTATCGTAAGCGAAAACCTTACGGCCATAGGCATGTAATTCACCAGTGATTATTCACCAGTGAAATAATGATTTTCTGATTGAAGAACTTACTGTCCTAGACTGACTGCCTAATAGCTACAGCAATATACCTAACTGTGGCAGAAAAACCACCTTCAGCAAAATCGTTTTTGCTGCCATAGAATTTGAATGTGCTACTTCTATTCTATAATTTGTTATAGTTATAGTATTTCTTATTATAGTAGCAAGAAATATCCCAGCAAAAACTTTAATAGCTGAATTTTCCTCAGTGTGTATATAAAACATATTACCACTCACTTCATAGACAAATATTGAGTTTGTTCATTGGTACCTATTTGGTAACACAACATAATATTTAACAATGTACGTTTTCCATGATACCAGTAATAAGTGTTTTTCACTCCAATACCCCGACTCCGTGTTGAAAGCCGTACATTGTTCGAGAACATTCTGTAACATTTTCCAGCTTCGCGCAATCAGAGGGCTTCGTCCAAATATCCAGTAATTGAAAGTCTGTCTGTGATGCTCATTAATTTCCTATTTCCAATTTGACATGAAATAACTACAGTTTAGGCCTTGTTACGGAGTAATAATAGCTGAAAGACAGGCAACGTTAATAATTTTGATGAGTATGAACATTGATTACTTGTCAGATGCATGAAGGAGCCAGGTCGACAACTGGATTGTATGAGATGAGTTTGTGAAGTAGATATTCTGAACTATTGCCTGAACGGAATCGGTTGATTTTGTAGTAAAATTACTTTGGGGAACGGTAATTGCAATTTTTTGAAATGGATTCCAAAAGATAGTTGAAAAATATCTCGGCATATATTTTTTATTATATTTCTATCACACTGTTTTAAACTGTTTTTTTTTGAAGAAATTCTGGAGCATATGAAATATTTGTAACTGGCAGATTCTTTAGTATACCGATTTGTACTATTCGTTCGATAGGCAGATAGTTTCTTCGTCGACTTGGAGAATGGAATCGGTATCATCATTTTGGCGGATGTCATAATAATCTGCTGTTTTGCATTCAGGAACCAAGCAAACCTTCATATTCTGGTTTCTACAGAGAGAAATATCCCCTAATATTCAGAGAATATATTGAAAACATTCATGAAATTGTCAATGCTATTGCCGAATAGTTTTCAACAAATGTGAAATATGTGATTGATGCGAACTTCAACATTAAGACCTCCAATGATTATATAACATTGTATGTAATGTAATACTTTCTATTTCAATCCCATTATAATACCTGCTATTCGATGCAAATAACTTTCTGAAGGTGTTGGCTGTCTTTTTACAATGGTGATCAAATGTATAGGTCCTCATACATCTGGTATTATAGCAAACAGAAAAGAGCTGTCTGACCTGAACATAGGAATTGTAAGTCCAATTTTCAAGAATGGCAATCAATAAGGTCTTGATAATTTTTGTCCAAAAACTGTACGAACCCTAAGGTGTAAAATAATCGTAATATTAATTTTTCAACAGATCATTTTTCTTTTTTTCGAATTACAAGGTCATAACAGAACACCCAAATTGCTTTCTGCTAGGGAGATCAACGAGAAGTATGTACATCCATTGCGCTTTTCTCATATATTCATATTTTATTGCATACGAAAAAATATGCAGGTGCAATACTATCAGAATTGATAAATTAACTGAATTGGATGGTTTCATATCTTGAGATCAGAAAAATTAAAGTTAGAATTAACGATCAGAGATCTCTCCCATATGACGTGGATAGTTGAAGTTATCAAATATATGGGAACGTTGAGCTCTATTGTCAAGAATAGGATTATATCTCACAGAATCAAAGGTTTTCACCTCACCGTAAAGTTGACACTTGCTTCTTTTCAACTCTTGAAATTAATATTATCAAGTTGAAAAGTCTAGAAGATCCCGTATATGGACTTTTATGAATGAAAAAGAAGATTCAACAACAGCTAAATATTTGTATTGAATTAATTCACAAAATATTCACAATTAATAAAAAGATTTAATTAGGGACATTCAGCATTTGATTATTATCGTAACTGATTCTGAATTATAATGGAAATTGATCATGAATCGAAGTAAATGAGGCAAAATATAGTTATTTATGCATGATATTTATGCATGAGGGCCTTAACTACCGATGGCCAAGTTTGGGTTCCGAGGGCCTCTGGCCCGAGAAACAGCAATTGCCTGAGATTATTAAGGCTCAATAATTCCCGTGGTACATAGATAAGTTTATTTCTGACCGAATTCAATAAAATATTGTTAATTTTTTAAACGGAGTGAATGTACCAATACATTACCTTGCCGCTATATTTGAATCAGGTATTATATTATATTATATTTTATATTATATTATATTATATTATATTATATTATATTATATTATATTATATTATATTATATTATATTATATTATATTATATTATATTATATTATATTATATTATATTATATTATATTATATTATATTATATTATATTATATTATATTATATTATATTATATTATATTATATTATATTATATTATATTATATTATATTATATTATATTATATTATATTATATTATATTATATTATATTATATTATATTATATTATATTATATTATATTATATTATATTATATTATATTATATTATATTATATTATATTATATTATATTATATTATATTATATTATATTATATTATATTATAGGAGTTTTGTTGTTGCTAGGTTGTTGCTGTTAATTTTTTATAAACAGAACTTCGTTATGAAGCTGTGTTTGCGTTAAAAACGTGTCTTCTACTCCAAATATAATGGAGAATATTTTGTAACAAGCTGAGAAAGCAAGAGAATCAATAATCCCATCGAAAAGTGAAGCCGTATACCAAAAAAAAACATGATATTTCTGGAGTGGCTGAGACGGAAAAATGTTATACCAAAAGATGCCACTAAAACTGTATATCTGCTATATTTTCAATAACTGGTAAGGTATTTTTTTGTATATTTGGTGGTAATGGTGTTTATTCGTTGCCAATGCTAAAATGGTGACTATACATGAGAAACGAGATATTTAATGGACTAGGTAGTGATAGTACCGGAAAATAAAACTGGTATATCGAAGAAATTTGCAGTAGTTGTGGATGAAGAAGAGTTCTCCGTTTTGCCTTTACTAGTAGTTCATATGTCTTTGCGTCCTGAAGGTATTGAAAGAGATTCCGACAAAATCAATGTACATTTCGACCAATTGGAAAAAACATTTTTGGGAAAATCCCCTGCAAAATCGCAATGTATTCCGGATTGCCAAACCAATCTTTCTATAAGGGACATTGCCTTCGTTGCACTTCTGCTACTACTTTGCAGGAGTAACTATGGCAAACTTAAAAAGACTCGGCGGTTGGAAAAGTTCCACGGTAGCAGAGGGGTATTTGGAGGATAGCATCGATTGAGGATTATAACGGCGAGTATGTTGTCTACTTTGCTATAAGAAGAGCCAGGTACCTCAACCAACAGTAGTAAACAGAAGCTATAGCCTTCAAAAAAAGAAATGTTCTCCATTGGAGGAAGTAATTTTCAGGGTACAGTTCAAAATGGTACATTTATTATTTGCAATGACCTAAATAAATAAAATATGGTTCAGTTTTTATTTCACAAATATATACACATATATATTAGCATTTCTTATTTTATTCTAACTTGTGAACGGTAGAGAGAACTATATAATCTATAATGTCCTGAGAGAGATATGACCCTCTTTATTGATAGCGTAACTATGACGATATATAAGCTTATGATATCCCGATCCGATAAAATATATTTTCATTGCACGGATAAAATCAAAATATCTCAATTAATTGTCCAAAGCTTCATGAAAATGGAAAATAGCAGGGAAGAAAACGGTTATATTGTGAAAACCCGAACTCATTTTGTTTCCATAATGAAATGCTTCGCATTCCTGAGTAACTTGAAATTACATAGAGCTTGTACGGACTCTATATTCACTGTCTTGTTACTCTCACAGCGGATCAAAATCCCCCTCCTGAAATGTTTATTCGGGAGGACCTTCAGTAATTAATGAATGTCGGTAAACACTTTACGGATGAACGAACCCTTTGCCAGTTTATTTCAGCTAAGAGTTGAGAATTTCGAGGACAAAACAACGTAAATTCCTTCAGAATAAATACCAGAGTTCATTCATCATTTATGAAGCGACTGAGGGCCTGAATTTCCATGCAAACTACCTTTGAAATATTTGTTGATATTTTATTCAAGATTTTCTCGAAAATCGTAAGGCATTCTTTCCAAAAAATACCTGGATTATCCAGGAAGTAACTTTCTTAAAACGATCTGAAAAAATCACTGGAGAATTTTTCAATTGGAAAAAATGGATTTTGTGTATCTTGAGGTATACAGGGTGTTTCAAATTGGATCCTCACCACTGCACAGTAAAAATAAAAATCTTGAAATGAACAGTAATATCTCTGATCGAAGAAATCCCTGTCTCCTATATACATAAAGAAATATGTTCACACATTGAGAAATGAATTCTCTCAGTTTGCAACTAAACCAAAAATATAATTTCTCATCAAACTTGAAGGGTGTCTTCAAAAGAAACACTTCTAGTTTTTCAGACAACAGTACCAGATATGATTACTTTAAATTACTTTATTCCTTGCTCAAAGAAAGTGATACTTTCAAGTAGATATTTTTTAACATTTGGAAAGATACAACCTGCTCTGATCAAAAATTTGTTGATTTTATGTTGAATTAGGCATTGAGCTTATTTGAAGAAAACTGAAAACTCAATTCGAGAATACTAGATGTTCTTGTTTGAAAATTTCCACTAACAGTACTTACCAAATTTTTGGTTTACTCCAATTAAGAAATATCACTCACTCAATTAGAAAACGTATAAACTTCGGATGAGATGAATCAGTTGTTACACTGAATGTGAAATAATTACTCACAAGACAACATGAAGCACTTGTTTGAAGACCCACTCTCTTGTATGAATATAACTGGTTCTCTCAAATAAAAATATTACTTTATATCAATTGATTACTTCAATATCTTCCATTGAGATCATACGATGGATGAAGTTTTAGAATAACTACTAGTGATAAACTGAGACTCTCATATCAATGTTATAGATTTTCTCAGATCAAGAAGTACCTTACCTTTGCTGGAAGACTTACAAGTTCTAATGAGATAAATAGATCAGGTTTCAATCGCAGATTAAAAAGTATTCTGATGAACTGTTGCTCTTGTTTGGAGCAGACACACTTTTTCTTAAAAAACAAGTATTTCCAAAACATCATCAAATTTGAAAACATTACATTTCCGTAAGAAAACTATGTTTATCTGGTAGAAATGGCTACAGTTTTAAATAATACATGGACACTTAGTTTTGTAACTACTAAAACCCTATGGAAAAAACTTATAGTGACTTCTGATATCCTCTCTGTAAGAAATGTGGAAAGTTTTTGATAGAAGTCTTTTCTATCTGGTATCCAATATAGGATAATACAAACCCTTTTTACAAACATTTTTTTCTTAAATTATACCTACAGGAAAAAACCTTGAGATAAAAACTGCTTTTATCTGTACTGATTTCATAGATCCTTGTGAAGAGTGAACTAGGTGCTTGAAATTGTCTGATAAAAATTAAAGAATCATCAATTTTCTTAACTGTCTATTCTATTCTTGATGTCTCGTATGTCCTGACCTTCTATAATAAGGTACGGTTGTACCATAACTGACTTAGCAGCAGCACTCCTTTTTTAAACTTCTACTATTTCAGGTACATCACTTGAATTCTGGAATAAATCAGAGGCAAGGTAGGTAGTTAATGGTTGATACATAGATATTCATAATAATCAATGAGATGAATTAGTAAACTCGATTTCGGCAGATCAAAACTGATTGATCGGGTAACAAGTATTTTTAAGTTGGTTTGCAGAAAAATCTTTTTTTTATATCGAGACAAAAACTTGTTTGATTCGACAACCAGTTGCTATAGCACGCTATAGTCTAGATTCTAGAAGAAACAGTGAAGAAAGAAAAGATGAAATATTTCAAAATAATTTGAAATAAAATTCGAATCAGACATATTTGTAGTTTACTATCTGTCAAAAATGTATTTACAATTTCACCACTATTCTATAATCTAGAATCGAATTAATAATTGGAAATGAAATGTTCTTCGACTGAATTGTGGACATTAAATTACTCAGTAATAAATATGTTTGAGAACACATGCACCCACTGAAATGTCTCAATAGGTGAGGAGCACCCATGTGGAAAAAAGAACAGGAACAAAAATTATATACAAAATACAGATATACCGAGTGAATTATTCCAGTCTTACCTTGGCATGGCATATAATTGAGTCAGTACATTCTTGAACAGTGAACTTCCAGAATTTTCCTCTTCCAATAGACTTTCTGCCCTTAGAAGGTATTAATTTTGCACCATTCAATAGATAAACAGCCAACTTGCAATCTGGAACATTCGAGTAATTTCTATATACCTTTATATGTTCTAGATGAAAAACATTTTGTGATTTCTTAACAATTGCTCAAAATAGTATATTACATTAAGAGTGTGGAAAGTAACATTTTTCACACGAGTGGGAAATATTTATACGGGACGCATGCCGAGAGCGACAATCCCACGAGAATAAAAATCACTTTTGCACAAGTAATGTACACTATTTTTCCTATGACCGCGCGATAAGTTTACCACATCGTCAGTCCAATGCCAAAGTCACGAATGTGCATATTTGATGTTTTGAGAAAAATGAGTTACAAAAATTCAAGACGTTGCTAAAAATAAAGTAGAGTGTAGGTGAACCAAAACTATGAGACAAATAAATTAATATTTCAATATTAAACTCTATATAGTCATAACTACCTAACTACTGAAAGAAATTAAACAGTTTCATCATGAGATTTAAACACAAAAATGGTTTCTTCTATTGAGAAAATGAAATTATTGAAACAAGAGACATTCTTCCACTCTCGTAGAAGTTCTTCCATTTCTTAAATTTCACTGTTTTCACTTCTAAAATGTATGCAATAACTGGTCGGAGCGTTGGAAAGGATCACGCCACTTCTCAACGAACACAATACTAGAATAACTGAACACGAGCGCGTGCAGGTGGAATCGTCGACCCCCTCTCCTCAGAAATGTTGCCGCGTGGCCGGTCGCCATATGGCGGGTAATAACCGGCAATATGCAGTGTTGTATGTTACATTGTTTTTGATTCAATATTTTTCGAATAACAAAAATAAAAAGTTGTGTAATATCATACCGATATGATTACATATTTCACGAAGTTTCCTGAATACATCAGACCTATACATGCACTGAGGTCAACTTTTACTTGTTTCAAGTTTCAAAACTATGCGATATAATCCATATGTACCTACCTATTGGAATATATCAACTTATTCTAAATATTTGTGCCAAGCATATACAGTTTTAACAAATGATATGATTCATCTCGATATGATTTTATTTGTTGTATACGTCATATGCAGTGCTTGGGATGGAACCTTAAAAAGTAAGACACTTTTCATCCCCAGCTCAAGTAAGTCTCCTGAAGACTTCTGAGGGATGCTCGAGGGGGTGCAGCCCGATGACGGTTAGAACAATTTTAAAATATATAATTTGATCAATTTCAAACTTGAAATTTTGTGAATAAATCAAATGGTTTCATTCAATCGATTATGCACAAATTTGAAGTAATCTTACTCTTAAAAACAACGTCCACAGATTTTCATAAGTAAGTCGTATTGACACAATTCAAAGCTTTTAAATTACTCTGGATGATACTATTGAATTATTTTAAATGTTGCAGTAGTTCATTCATATCGAATACATGCGTAAGCTCCAATAAAAACATTTGAAATCCGTTCCAGAAATAGTTATATTTCATTGAAAAACCAATATGGTACAAACAAGAAAAAAATTTTTCTGTCAGACTTTTTCAATTTCTTGTAATGATAAAATTGAGATCTTCCAAACAATTTAAAAGATATCTTAAAATGATACGAATAATGAGTCAGTTGCAAGACACCACTGTCAGTTCAGAATAAATTTTTTATTTTTTTTCATTAGAGTAAAATATACTCGTTTGAAGATTTTTCAATTTCTGGTTACAAACGAGTTAGATCTCTCAAGTGAGGAAAAACATTGAGTTGGAATGAAATATACATAATTAGATCAACTTAGTCAAATTCTCCATAGGAAATCTTATATTTCTCACTTCAAAGATATAGCCAGTTTCGAAATGAGAATCATCAATCTTTTTCCAAAGTATTTTCATTTCAGACAAGTTGTTGCAATGTTCCGTTTTAATAAATGATCAAGAAATGCAATTTCTCGATGTAAGCAATTGCATCCCTTCATTTGAACATTAGATTATTGATTTGAAGAAATATACTCTTCACCAGAGATATTACTGTCAAAAATATTCATTGTCTTCTTTCAAACAATAACTTTTTACAGTGTGGGATCTCGAAAACTTTAGGAAATACGAAAATGGTTGAATTGAGGTGAAGTAACGCATTTACCTGATTAACAATATGCCGTTGAGAAAGTCGAATTTCCGAATATTTCAGGAGATATCCGGAAAAATAGAAATTTTGGAAAATGTTTTCTATTCTTTTCTGGATTTATTTTTCGAAGGATTACATTCATATGCTTCCTGGAGTGTGAAAAGACCAAAACTTTTCAATATTTCCTTTACTTCCATCGACAAATGGGACAAGAATATAACACAAAACACAATTTATCGTTGATTTTTTATCAATCGAATCCGATTATAAGGAAATCATCGTCAAAGCAATACAAAGAACCCGACTTCTACCTGAAGCCTGCGACTGTGAGCGTCACGAAAATTCTCGGTACGTAAACAGTATAACCAAGGGTAGTAAAATGTATTAAATGAGATAATTTCCTTCATACTATGGCGTTGATAGAAATGAATCTTCTATTATGTGAATATTTTAAACAGTATTACCATGGCATTATAAAATATCGTTTTACTCTAAATAGTTTATGTACTTTAAAGGCAACATATCATATATCATAAAACGATCAGTTCATTATATTTTATTATCAAAACTACTACCAACTTTTAGAGGTAATCACTCTTACTAACTATTATTGTAAGATTAATTACATATTGTCTTTTTTTCCTTTATGAGAAAATTATGATTATTGACATTATATGAGTATGATAAATCGAATAAAAATTGTCATACATGGTATTATAAATTATTTTCTATACAATATAATAGTATTATTTTTTTCCGTGTAACATGAGTTTCAACCAACCACTCAGTGTCACATTTTACGTAATTTTTAATGTATTACCTCCTGTATTTTCCGTTTTCCTATTCGTCAATTCGTTTATCGTCCGAATACAACCTTTATGGAGGGCCGTCACTCCGGGATTTTTCGAATGCATCAACGGATTGATCCCGACTTTGTCGAGCACAAATGTAACATTTGTTTTCAGGCAATTCTATTTCCTGAATGTGATTTCCGGTATGGAGTTGCGACTGTGAAACCACGGTCGAATACCTTTATCGCCTCGGGATGTCGATCGCAATCACCCTTTCTGTGTTCCGTTCACACCGCAGAATTTCGGAGCAGAACTTTTCCCCGAACTTTATTATGGATTTCTGGTTCTCTTGATTAGTGCCTTACAACATGGCTAGTGCTTCAGAGATTCTTTCACACTGTGGATTGGGAATATTCCGGTTCATTATACGGTGAAATAATGAGACAAGAAAAACAAAATAACTGTGTTTCTTGATTTGGCGAAGGCATTTGAAATAGTGGATCATGATATTCTTCTTAGGCGTCTTTATGACACTGGTATACGAGGAATAACATACGACATTTTCAAGGATTACCTGACAGATAGAGTACAAATTGTGAAAATAAATAACTCGTATAGTGATCCATTACCCGAGGGGTACCCCAGGGAACTGTACTAGGGCCTATACTTTTTTTTTAAATACATTAACAATATCTTCAACATTACTGAATTTAATGGTGATATAACATGTCAATATATCAGAATATATTGCATTTTCTTCAATGATTACAAATCAGCCTCATAAAATATCCTTAATTGCCAGCGTATTTCTATAAATAAAACTAATCAAATCAGGTACGGTGTGCAGGTAGATCAACATCTCAGATGGACCTACCATATCGACTATACTGACAAAAGATTGCTTAAACTAATTCACAACTGTACTAGGGCCTATACTTTTTTTTAATATACATTAACAATATCTTCAACATTACTGAATTTAATGGTATTATAACATGTCAATATATCAGAATATATTGCATTTTCTTCAATGATTACAAATCAGCCTCATAAAATATCCTTAATTGCCCGCGTGTTTCTATAAATAAAACTAATCAAATCAGGTACGGTGTGCAAGTAGATCAACATCTCAGATGGACCTACCATATCGACTATACTGACAAATGATTGCTTAAACTAATTCACAAGCTTTATCAGCTCAGAAGTATATTAAATGAAATCCTCCGATACTGTATAATAGTCTGGGGTGGAACATTCAAGTCCTCACTGAATAATTTGGAAGTGATTCAAAACTAACTGATAAACATAATGTATAAAAAAATTAAAGATATCCAAACCAGGCCCTATACAGTGAAAGTGGTTTATTGAAGATGAGACAGGTTTATATATTTCACTGCCTGTTATGTTTCACAAAATCTCCAGTCTCAACTGTGCTAAATACATATAATACCCGTTCAAGCTAAAGTAAGAACATAAATATTCCACGTTCCAGACTTACTCAAAATCAGAAATTTATTACTTACCTCGGACCGAAACTCTATAATATGCTACCATCGACCATAAAAGGCATCAAAAATAGACGTAAATTCAAAAAAGAGCTCAAAATATATGTCAAAAGTAACTACCAAATGTTTTTGACTAATGATCAATTAACTCCTTATTATTATCAATCGCAATGTTCACTTTATTTTCTCGTTATTCTTCCTTGTCTTCTACCTTACACACTAATAGATCACCAACAATGTATCTATTGATTTTGTTTAATTTATAGTTCATTTAATCTTGGTGGTGGATGGCTGCAATACAGGCTTGCTTAGAGCAGCCCCAGCATTCCAAGAGAGAATGATATAAACTACGCAGATTGGCATGTACACGTATGGGTGTGTTTTTTTTTATTTGATAAGAATAATGTGCTATGAAATTGTCTATATTTGTATCTGAATCTGAATAAATTTTATCAAAAAAAACTCAGAGTGTCAGAAGATGAGGCGGACTCATTGTGACCAAAGGTAAGTTTGAAAGACGAGGAATCATATAAATCGAAATCGCAAAACCAAAATGAAATGGTCCGTAAACCCCAAGGGTGGCATTGCTGCTACTGGAATAGATTATAATAGAATATTTTACAAGACCTGGGCAATAAGGTTCCAGATAATCAAACAAAACATACTTCATTATCTAACATAATATCTTATCAATAATAATAAAATCAATCGGGTGGAACCTTCTGAAAGAACATCTGCGAATTTCCGCAACCAGTCAACGTAGATACCTCAACCCTAGCGCAGTTCAAAGCTTTCTGCAGGAGGCTTATTCAATTCGAGCACAATAAACTGCGTAATCCGACAACTCCGGAAGAAGTTCGACGGGCCTTCAAAGGCTAGAAGAACTTTGCTGCTCCAGGCCCTAATGGGCCAAGTATCTATTGGTGGAAAAAAATTCCATGTAACCACCACCATCTAGCAAGAGTTTTTAACTCATGGCTAGATGGGGAGGAACATATCCCAGATTGATTTATCGAGGGGCGAACCGT
Organism: Chrysolina americana; assembly: GCA_958502065.1. Taxonomy (NCBI): domain Eukaryota; kingdom Metazoa; phylum Arthropoda; class Insecta; order Coleoptera; family Chrysomelidae; genus Chrysolina; species Chrysolina americana. The sequence goes on along the minus strand of OY293412.1, from coordinate 95,254,143 downwards.
GCTAATCCCAAAAACGGAGATTTGTCTGATCCGAAGAACTACAGACCTATAACATGCTTAAATGCATGTTATAAGATGTTTACCCGAATCATATACATGCGAATACTCTCCGCAGTTGATCCGGTGTATGATGGGATATATTAAGATAAACTGCTGATCGACAAATGCATTACATGAAGTATAAGGGTAACCTTTCTATGGCTTGCTGTACCTGATCAAATAGTGAGATGCATTGAACAGCTGATGCCACTCTGGAGGACTCACTTCAACATAACATCTGGTCAAGTCAGAGTCCAAACAGAGCAGGTCATCTGTAGAGGGGGCAGGTTTCAGGAAGACTCCCTCAGTCCTCTACTTTTCTGCTCATTTCTATTGCCATTGTCTGTTGCACTACGGAAAACCCGCAGATACAACTGCAGCACCTTCAGCAACCGGAGGCATGAGGTCTCCTATCTGATTACATTGGATTCTTCGTTCAATTTGTGACAAAATCTGTCCTGCCTCTTTTTGTGTGGGGAGCCGTTTTGACGCAATAAAATATAACATCTTAACGCGTATTTTTCATTTCTCTAATACTTCATCAAAAACTATCTAAGACAATAACCTTAAACCAGAACAATCTCAGAAAATAACACTAATAAATAAATAGGCGCAAAGCTACAACAATGGTTCAAAATGACCTCCCTCAGACGTGATACAAGATTTAACTCTTCGCCTCACTGATTGTCGTATTTGCGCAAATATTCCTGGTGTATTTCTTGTTGTCTCACAGCCGGCTATAATTCAATTCCTCAGGTCTTCAACATTTTCGATGAGAGTGGAATAAACTCACGCCTAAAAGAACAAATGCAAAAATCCAGAGGATTTAAATCCGGCGATCGAGCAGTCCAATGTTCCGTACCTCCCCTACCTATGCAACAATTTGGATATACTGTATCTAAGTGATTTCGTACATCAATGCTGAAATGGGCTGATGCACCATCATACAGTACTGTTTTAGCTGTAGTGGGATTTCGTCAAGAAGAGCAGGTTACTCTTCCTGTAGAAAATGAAGGTAGGAGTCGCCAGTTAGTCGTTGTGGGAGGAAATATGGACTCCACAATTAGCTCGAGAACTACTCGTTCCAGTTGTACAGTTCGTACTTCTCGAGGGCGTCCGCAGTCAACCGTTTGTTTCTTAAATCTACCATTTTGACGGATACATAAGTGACGACGAGCAAATATTGTGTGATGGGGTATCCTACGTCCTGGATATAACTCAGCATACAATCTTCGAGCTTGCCGACCATAGACAAAATGCAAGTCTAACAATTCCTCATTTGTATAATTTTCCATCCTTTTCGATAAAGAAAAATTTAATTACTTATTGGTTGCCAAGAATACCCGCCCATGCATTTGATTTCTGAGGTCTTTGAGTATGATGAACAAAATGGACTTTATAAGGATAATACTTTGCAAGAACTCCTATTTGCATATCTTCATTGGTTATCGTCCTGGCACGATTGTGTTTTTTATTCTGCACCGAGCCAGTTTCATCGAATTTTCTGAGAAGTTCCATCACATATTTGGCCTGAACAATCTTGTCAGGAAACTGCGCGTTGAAAATTCTAGAAGCAGCTCTAGCGCAATACAGTTTTTGCAGTTCCTTTCTGTCTTCTAGAGTGTAAACCATTTTTAATATCTCTCTCTCAAATACAACTTATAGGTACAAAAAGTCAAGACTGAAAATGGTTAAAGATAACAAATACTCTTGGTTGTTGCTACCGTTAGGATAGTCTTGCAAACAATATCACCTAGCACATCGTTCGTTTTGTTTCAAACATGAAATGTCACGAAATGTCAATTAACAATGACAGAGACCTACTATTAATATTTCATTCTCATAGTAGTTTCATTGCATTTTTCGTAAAAATATTGTTTGCATCTCGAATGCGAAATACTTTTGCGTTTTCAAATGCAAAAGTATCATTTCGCATTCTAGGATACAAAAATATCTATTTGTTTTCGATGCAGTGGCGGCGCTAGACCTCTTTTTTCGTTGAGAGAGTTCCGCCGGAGAAGGATTAGCAGTATTTTAAATAAAGCACATTTAAACTAATTTTAATTATTATCTCAAAAATTATCTCACCGAAATTCACGAATGAGAAGTCATTTGAAAGAAAATTAAATGCTCTTTTGAAAGAGATATCACTCGACCCCTTGTTCCATTTGAAATATTAAGGGTTGGTCCCACCCTCCCTAGAGGGTTGGAGTTGCAGTGGTAACAAAAACCTCCCCCTTGACAAATGTGATTACGTGAACGAGCGATTTTTTTTTAAATGAACCTGGAATCAGAGATTTCGTCTGTTTCGTTTTAAATGGTGACTTCTGTACCTATATGATCAAGAATTCCCTGGCGCAATGTTATTTTCGAAAGTTTTTTGGATTAGACTCAATGAGCTGAGGCCGAATCATACCACAAAAATAAATTTATCCAGTAGAAACGGTGCATTGTTTCTACTTAAGAACTTCACGATAACACTATAGATTGAGGAAACCAGGGATTTTCCATTTCCCGTATCTTGGCTTAAAAACGCCTAAGCTATTCCTACTACATTGAAAACACCCTTGCCAACAAGAACCAGACGAAAACAGCAATATATTATCTTTAAGCAAATTCGTTCGGAAGGGAAAGAAAACAAATCCCAGCCAATTCTTTCTAGGAAATCCGACAGGGAAATGTATTATTTATAATGATGCAGATTTGAATTCATTCCGGACAGAGAACATCGTGATTAAAGCGCGCGAACAAGAAAATGCAGTATCTTTCTGCTAAATTCCTGAAATATGCTCATATTTTGTTAGCACGCAAACTGTTCTTCACGGCTACTTCGGATATTAAAAATTTCTCGAATATAATAGCTTCACATTAGAGTTTAATGTCATTTCGTGTGAAAGTTTTAAATCGGACTCGGAAGTTCTTAATGTTCTACTCGACGTGAGTGTTGCCGTCTTTTTGTGTGTACCTAATTGTTAATAATGGACTATTGGGCCCATATTTCACTTTTCCAGCATCCGTCGGATCTCTGTGGAAATGAGGCATAATTGAATCAGAAATAATTTTTAATTAAGTGAATAAAAATGCATGGAATAAATGGTGGAAGGTTGATAAATTGCTCAAGGTATATTTCGAATGAATACCAAAGAACAAGTACCCAAAACATTATTCACAGATACACCTAAATATAATTCTGAGTACCTAATTCTGTTGCTAATTTTAATTGTACATTGAAGTCTTCCTTGTTAATAAAGCAAAAATACTTTTTATAATTATTTTGTACTTTTCAATAGATGAAATATACTATATTACGTTACTAGTGTGGAAAGTGGCCCAGTTCACATAAGTGGAAGAATGACAATCCCACAAGTGTGAAATAGCACTTTCCACCCAAGTAATGTACACTATTACACATTAAAATTAATATATTTTCACTTGATTTTGAGAATTTGAGAATTTTACAATAAAAAGTAATAATTGAACAAGATTACTGCTTAGAATTGTAGAAATTAAAAGTAATATTATTATTATTAGATCTACTATTATAGTAGCAGAAAAACGACGAAATGAGTGTCCCATGTATTTTTCAGGAACCTTTAGATTTAAAAATTCAGCCACTACTCTAATCTCATCGGAAGCTTTATTTATAAATTCACAAATTTCTTGTTGCTTCAAAATTTTAGCTCTTTTCGGTTTATTTCCGTCACTTTTCCTTTTTTTAAATGCCTGAAATTTACTATACTATATCTACATTATGGTGAATGGGTAAACTGGTTCGCAACATAGAATAATTAGTCCATAATGTTGAGCATTGGAGATTATATTGGAAAGTTCAACCATGTATGAAAGCAAAACGTCTTCAGAAAAGGAGCTTCTTATCTCCTTATTTCTTCACTACGAAAGAAATTGATCGTAAGCGTATTCGTACCTTCTTTTGGACTTTTCAGGCAGTAAATTTAGTGACGTTGATTTTGCGGCCTCTTCAATTTCAGGCCGAGAACATTGATCATCACTATAAATATCTGCATCCATGTGTTATGGAATTTTAGATACCATTTTCACGGTTTTGTATATGATAAGAATGATGCATATGCAAAACTGACTTCTAAAGTTTATCTGACGTTTTCGCAATATCAATTTCAAAGCACACTTCAATTCCATTATGCAATACATATAACTTTAGATACACATATCACTCTAGAGAGTCATTTAACTTTTCATGTCTAGGGTGATATTTGTCATTTTCGAAGTAACTAAATAGTGTGCTATTTGTCATTTTCGCATGTGGTCGTAGGAAATATTTACTTCATTCTTGTTGAGATACAAGGTCAATACATATTACTAAGTATATTTGTTACAAAAGGAATTTCAATTTTCAATTTGGTCAACAACAGATTAGCACTTGTATTTTTGTTGTTTCATTAAAAAAATCCATGAATTTATTGATAAATGATTCAAAATCAAAATTACGTACACCATTGAAGTCCACGTATTTTAAACTCGAAATCGAAATGACTTGGTCGACTTCAACGTCAGTGTGAATATTCAAAAAAAAAAGACCCCTCTCAACTCAGAATAAGAAGAATTTTTACTTAGAGAAAGGTTGAAGATAGAGCAATTCTACGAATGGCAATCGAATCAGAATAATGGAATTAGTATTTTCCGTGATTTTAGAATTGATCGAATAACAGAAATAATTACTCGAAAAAACTCCAAAGAGGTAGACCCCTAAAAATCGTGAAGAATACAAAATTATGAGATCCACTTGAAATACGCACGATATACGAAAAATTTTATGCCAATTCCAAAAATATATCATTTGTAGATACCCAGATACAAGGTTCATTATTAAAAAGGAACTAACGAGAAAACAGACATTTCAACTCGAAATTGCAGATGTTCCACAAAAAGTCAACGAAATTTTTAATTGACTTGGAATCGACTTCAAATTTGGTGTGCATATTCGAAATAAGATGAATATAGGAAAATTCATTATAAAAATTATGATAAAATAGTTTTGGGTATAAATGACCCTCCTCAAATCCAGATGAATTTTCCAACTCGAGAACGCTTGAAGATAGAGCAATTATACGAACGGCAGTCATAAGGAATTAACGAGAAAACAGACATTTCAACTCGAAATTGCAGATGTTCCGCAAAAAGCCAACAAAATCTTCAATTGACTTGGGATCGACACCAAATTGGGTGTGCATATTTGAAATATGATGAATATAGGGAAAAGATTTATAAAAATTATGAAAAACAAGTTTTGGGTATAAAGCAATTCTGCGAATTGCAGTCGATTCAGAATGATGAAATTAGTATACCTTGTGAATTTGAATTCGATCGAAGAACAGAAATAATTTCTCGGAAAAAGTCCTAAAAATCTTGAAGAATTCAAAATGACCAGATCCACTTGAAATACGCACGATATACGCAAAATTTTATGCTGATTCCAAAAATATATCATTTGTAGATGCCCAGATGAAAGGTTCTTTATTAAAAAGAAACTAACGAGAAACCAGACATTTCAACTCGAAATTGCAGATGTTTCGTGAAAAGCCTGTGAAATTCTTAATTAACTTGGAATCGACTTCAAATTGGGTGTGCATATTGTAAATAGGATGATGTTGTGAAAAATTCATGAAAACAATTTGAAAAAAAATTTGTGGGTATAAATGACCCTTCTCAAATCTAGATGAATTTTCCAACTCGAGAACTATTGAAGATAAAACAATTCTGCGAATGGCAGTCGATTCCGAATGATGACATTAGTATACTATGTGAATTTGAACTCGATCGAAGAACAGAATTAATTACTCGAAAAAGTCCATAGTGGTAGACCCCTAAAAGAATACAAAATTATCGGATTAGCCAAAGACGAAAAAAACAGATATGTTCTGTTGTTGTTCTGTCGTATTTGACATTCGACATTCCAAATGCAGTGTTGCCGTACTGACCAGACTATATCGATAACGAAGAATCTCCGTTCCTCAACAAGCTGCGATGAACTTTTCAATTGCCTTCTTGTTGCTATATATTTCATCCAAGATAGTATTTTTGGGTTTTCGTTGACATGAATAACATACCCGATAGATATCAAAATCTAGCTGACGTGCTTATTGAATAATTAAAAAATTGCGATATGGCAATAATGTCAAGATTTGAGATCATTATGAAAAGATGTTACCATTCAGTTCTCTATTGTCATAGAGCAAAATGAAAATGTTCATGTCTCAGAAGCATCGCCTACTTTAAATAAAATATGAGCTGTTTGCAATACACTTTTCAAAAACCCATCTTGCTGGAGAACGCTTGAAATATCAAGTTTTACATTATTTTAACTTTTTTTGAAAATCGATCCTCGCCAGTGGGAGTCAATTTCTCCTCTCCTGGAAGTACTTCAATCCATGAAAAGCACCCAATTTGAATCACCGTTTACACATGAATGCGTATATCTATAGCATGAGTTCTAGCAAAATTGCTGAAAAATACTGCCATAGAAAATTCCTGCCATACATATTGTTCTGAAAAATATTTCTCATCGAAATCCTGAAGCGAGGCAATCCCTCATTTGTAATATTAGCAGCAGGAATCGCCAGCAATCCAATTAATTAGTTTCGCTCCGTTCACAACTAATTAAACTGTTTCTTTCAGAGAGGTTTTCATTCATCTACCAAGTTTCCCGACTTGGTGCACTAGTTGGAGAAGGCTAGTGCCATGAATAAATGGATTATTCTCAGATGAACTTTGCGGGAACTCGGTAGACTTTCAAAAAGAGTTGATTACAGCGATTACTCTGATCCATTTGATGATATACGACATTTTCTTGGGACAACTTATCCTTTTTAGTCATATTATATGATTTAGAGAATATTCTGAAAACTTCAATTGTATTCCTTTCATCTGAAAAAAAAATAAAAATTGTAAATCATGCCGAAAGGGCTTTACTGAAATAATTACACCAAGTATTTAGGCCCGTGGAAAGAATATCGTTCCATTAGCGATAAGATGGAATCTGATAAGCAGTAAATTCGTAATTATTATAGATGATTTGAAATATAGTAGAGTCTTTTAAGGACAGTGTATAGTCAAATGAATATGACATGTATTTCTGTGATGGTTATTTACGTATTGTTCGATTAAACAGTTGCAAAATCATATAATTATGTCAATTATACTACCTACATCGCAGAATTTTTTCAGATTCAAAAAGTATGTGAAAGTGGTGGCTGATAATGAATCAATATTTAAACATTTCGGAAGACAAATCATGATACTCATGGTGGAATTTGCATATTCTGAATCTGTGTTGATACAAATCAGTAAAGCGAAATAACGAAAAAATAATCAAACGAAAATTGAACAATCTCATCAATAATTTATCTAATATAAAATATATCCCTGCAACAATTGCGTCATGTAAAACCATCACCTTAACAAATCCATGAGAAGGAAAAGACATATAATTTTGTCACCATATTTGAGATATGTGGAAAATCTGTCACCGATGGAGAAGTGAATGTTGGCGACCATGATCACCTCAATAGAAACAAAAATAAGTGGCAGCACTGCCGGTATGCAATTTGAATATTAAAATTTTACAGTTAATCTCGATAATATGTTAGGATACTAGTGGAGAAAGAATTGAAGGGCGAAAAAACCAAGAATGATGGTATCACTCAGACGATAGAAAATATAGAGTTTGCGCAGAACATTTTTACTCACGCAGCTGAAATGATGAAGAGATGTCATTTGTGAAAGAAGCATAGGAACATAGACTAAACGTTTTATTAAACTGTGAAGAAAAGAAAAAACTTGTATTCGACCATATGAACATTAATAATCTGAATAACTCCCGAGAGCTTTAGTTATTCTTTGATATGGTTTCATTTAATTGTCAAAATACAAAGTACTCTCGATAGAATTATGAAGAAAGTAATAGTCGTCTATTTGTCATGGTCTTGGGATATTACCTACGATTATTTCTTTCGTCTATTAAATATCAGTCATCAACCAATCATACGTTTGTTTCCTGTTTGACAGGACCAATCAACACGCTCTATTAGCGACTATTTACATGATGCACAATAGTCACCGACTATTCAGCATGATACTCATATCAAGGAGCCTGAGCATCTGACAGTACTCTAAATAAATACATATTAAACGTCAAATAGAATCAATCGTGTTAAAGCTGAATAATTATTTGAAAATGAATCGGTTTGGAAAAATCAAAAACGATGAGATATCGAGGCTAAAATCCCTGACAATACAGTGTCATTCATATGACAGATATGAAGAAATGGATTCAAGAAATAATCTTCATTAATATAACACGACCTTGATTAATTGTCGACTATTTTATTGCTGCTAAATTTCTCTTGTATTTATTAATTTTACTCGACATTATTTTGGCATTAATATTCAGAGATGAAAGCCCTCGAGCTTCGCTCTCGGGCTCTCATCAGATTATTAATGCCAAAATAATGTCTCGTAAAATTATTATAAAATACAGTCGAAATTTCGATGCAATAAAAATAGTCGACTATTTATCAAGGTCTTGTTATTTTACGCTTGACTATTCAGTATGATACCTATATATCAAGGAACCTGTGCATTTGACAGTACTCTAATTAAATACATCTTGAATGTCAAATAGAATCAATCGTGTTGAAGCTGTATAAGTATTTGAAAATGAATCGGTTTGGAGAAACCAAAAACGAGGAGATAGATAGGGGCTACAGTGTATTTCATATGACTGATATAAAGAATTGGATTCAAGAAATAATCTTTATTAATATAACGCGACCTTGATTAATTGGCGACTATTTTATTGCTGCTAAATTTCTCTTGTATTTATTAATTTTACTCGACATTATTTTGGCATTAATATTCAGAGATGAAAGCCCTCGAGCTTCGCTCTCGGGCTCTCATCAGATTATTAATGCCAAAATAATATCTCGTTAAATTATTATAAAATACAGTTGAAATTTCGATGCAATAAAAATAGTCGACTATTTATCAAGGTCTTGTTATTTCACGCTTGACTATTCAGTATGATACCTATATATCAAGGAACCTGTGCATTTGACAGTACTCTAATTAAATACATCTTGAATGTCAAATAGAATCAATCGTGTTGAAGCTGTATAAGTATTTGAAAATGAATCGGTTTGGAGAAACCAAAAACGAGGAGATAGATAGGGGCTACAGTGTATTTCATATGACTGATATAAAGAATTGGATTCAAGAAATAATCTTCATTAATATAACACGACCTTGATTAATTGGCGACTATTTTATTGCTGCTAAATTTCTCTTGTATTTATTAATTTTACTCGACATTATTTTGGCATTAATAATCAGAGATGAAAGCCCTCGAGCATCGCTCTCGGGTTTTCATCAGATTATTAATACCAAAATAATGTCTCGTTGAATTATTTATTATAAAATACAGTCGAAATTTAGATGCAATAAAAATAGTCGACTATTTATCAAGATCTTGTTATTTCACGCTTGACTATTCAGTATGATACCTATATATCAAGGAACCTGTGCATTTGACAGTACTCTAATTAAATACATCTTGAATGTCAAATAGAATCAATCGTGTTGAAGCTGTATAAGTATTTGAAAATGAATCGGTTTGGAGAAACCAAAAACGAGGAGATAGATAGGGGCTACAGTATCTTTCATATGACTGATATAAAGAATTGGATTCAAGAAATAATCTTCATTAATATAACACGACCTTGATTAATTGGCGACTATTTTATTGCTGCTAAATTTCTCTTGTATTTATTAATTTTACTCGACATTATTTTGGCATTAATATTCAGAGATGAAAGCCCTCGAGCTTCGCTCTCGGGCTCTCATCAGATTATTAATGCCAAAATAATATCTCGTTAAATTATTATAAAATACAGTTGAAATTTCGATGCAATAAAAATAGTCGACTATTTATCAAGGTCTTGTTATTTTACGCTTGACTATTCAGTATGATACCTATATATCAAGGAACCTGTGCATTTGACAGTACTCTAATTAAATACATCTTGAATGTCAAATAGAATCAATCGTGTTGAAGCTGTATAAGTATTTGAAAATGAATCGGTTTGGAGAAACCAAAAACGAGGAGATAGATAGGGGCTACAGTATCTTTCATATGACTGATATAAAGAATTGGATTCAAGAAATAATCTTCATTAATATAACACGACCTTGATTAATTGGCGACTATTTTATTGCTGCTAAATTTCTCTTGTATTTATTAATTTTACTCGACATTATTTTGGCATTAATATTCAGAGATAAAAGCCCTCGAGCTTCGCTCTCGGGCTCTCATCAGATTATTAATACCAAAATAATGTCTCGTTGAATTATTTATTATAAAATACAGTCGAAATTTAGATGCAATAAAAATAGTCGACTATTTATCAAGGTCTTGTTATTTCACGCTTGACTATTCAGTATGATACCTGTATATCAAGGAACCTGTGCATTTGACAGTACTATAATTAAATACATCTTGAATGTCAAATAGAATCAATCGTGTTGAAGCTGTATAAGTATTTGAAAATGAATCGGTTTGGAGAAACCAAAAACGAGGAGATAGATAGGGGCTACAGTGTCTTTCATATGACTGATATAAAGAATTGGATTCAAGAAATAATCTTCATTAATATAACACGACCTTGATTAATTGTCAACTATTTTATTGCTACTAAATTTAGGATTTATTAATTTTACTCGACATTATTTTGGCATTAATAATCAGAGATGAAAACCCTCGAGTTTCGCTCTCGGATTTTCATCACATTATTAATGACAAAATAATGTCTCGTTGAATTTTTATAAAATACAGTCAAAATTTGGATGCAATAAAAATGGTCGACTATTTATCAAGGTCTTGTTATATTACCATTGAACTATTTCACACAGTATGAACCACCTGTGAAGCCGTATCTATCATTTGTTGAACTAATCCAATTATTTAGATTGTTGACTTGTTCATTAATGAACTCGATCGTGATAATAAACTATGAATTCAAGATAAAGTTGAAAACACATCACTCTCGCTCAGTTCTACATAAATAATGGGCATAGTGTTAAGTTGGTTATGATATGACGTCAATAGAGGAAAGACGGATGATCCTGATCCTATCACAGAACTCACTTCCAGGGATAAATATTTAATAAGAACTACTTGGGAGGCCATCATGGGTGATCCTGCCAGTAATGGAGTCAAATTATTCATGAAGTGAGTTAGTGATCTTTATTCAGTTTGGGAGTTCGTCATACACGAAATTACATGCGGAACATGATCCTTTTGTTTTGAATTCAGTTCATAAATCTCTGCTTCGTCAATTTTTAAAACTACTCTAGAATGATGACGTTCGTATATACTGCATGTGTATATATCTACATAAAGAGATATGAAATATTCAGTTACGAAATGATTCCAGTTAGTAACATGTAAAGATTCGTCAAAATAATAAAAAATGGAGATTGAGAGGTTGTATTCCTCGCATTTTAACAATACGACTGAAATCCAAAAACTGCAATGTACTTGATACATTTAATTATCCTCTAATCCCAAATGAACGCAAAAAAGTAAGTTAATTTTGTGATTTATCAAAATAAATTCAAAAGATTATACAATACGACTTTTCATAGTCCCCTATTAACTTTTGAAGAACCGTTTTGAGTGATATAATGATATTACCGACCATTATTTTGTTTTCATTTTGATTCAGGTGATTTTCATTGAGAGAAATGGACTTGAGGCTTTTTATCTTATAGCTGCTGGAATACAAGATCTCGAAAAACCCAAATTTCTTCATGGAATTTAGGACTTCAAATGATCATAATTATGTCAAACCCAAATAATTATCAACAATTTTTTAGATGGTTCGAAATACAACCAAAGTACCAGCAACCGTTCTCGTTCAAAGATGTTCCAACGAAAGACTTGCCCCAAGTTTCCCAGTTCCAAGCACACTGTAGCTTCATCATCTACTCATTTGCTTCCATAGTCTACATCTTAGATGACAATGAAGTCCTCCTTAGTATCATTGGGAGACTGGGTTCATTGCATGCTGGAAGATCTGTTGACAAACAAGCACTGGAGGTTTGTATACATTTCTTTGGATATTTTTGTGGCGAATTGCCTTATATATACACCCCCAATTTTGTTTTTATGTAACTTCTTCAGCTTTTTTGCTTAATATTGTTCAACCTGATCTATCGCAAGCTATATAACTCGCTCTGAGAGTGATACTGTTAGATTATCAGTTGTAATATAACAAGAGAGTGAGAATAAAGTGAAATATAATTTGACAGATTTTTCGAAAACCTGTTGCCATTAATGTCATTGAATAAACTGAACCGTTTTCGATTCGTTTTTCACTTTTCATGCAAAACTGATAACAGGCGTCAAAAGTATCAGTCACACAATAAGAACAAGAAACCACAAAATATTCCCGCGGCAATTTTCAAGGTAGTAGATTATCACTTTTGTAAAGTCATGATTGCCCTGAACGTACATGAATTGATGGTTTTGATTAGTTGATTAGTTGCAAAAGATGTCAAAGAATAAGATATACGATACGAATTTATTACAGTAACGTTCAACTAAACTTGCAATTCTTTCCAAAATGAGAGAAAAATATATGTGTAAGTTTTTAGCGATTTTCCAAATCGTCTCAATCAAGAGAGGAAATATTTCACACTCCAATTGATTTCCTTGCTACTCCACAATTAGTTTCTTGGAGTTTGTTTTATCTTTTTGGCATTATTCCTCCAACCATAACAAAGCTGAAACCATTTAATAATCTAGTGTTTTACACCTTATCTATTTTAGGACATGAAACAAGCTTTAATCGGAATATTCATTTCCCTTACTGAGGAAGAAACAAATGCATGGGATACATTTTTGAGTTACACCTCCGAACAAATGAATGCAGTAGTCAAGCAGATGGAACAAAGAGGATAAATGAAACACTGAATGGAACAATTATTTCAGAAAATATAATCGTTACGTCGTTTTTTTTACCTCCTAGCAATTACTAGAGAAATATACATTTCATGTCGGTTCAAGTTTATCCATTGGCACGAAATGTCTATAATATGAATGGTACATCGTTAATCATTCCCCAATTAATATCTGGGGAAAATTTCTAGCATAGATACAACAACTGATGTTCTGCGAAAATACTGTAAATATTTCAATTAACGGCATCATTAATCTACTCCGATCATTATGATATGACATGCGTCCAGTAAAATAATGAATCTTCCGGAGAGTTAATGATTTACGTCCACTAACAGAAATTTCGCAAGGATCGCAATTTTTGAACTGAGATAGTCTTCCATTCATCATGAACATTTGGTGAGATTTCGAACAAGAATATAACCTAATTTGTTATGATTTGGGGATATTTATATTCCATTTCTTTTCATTAGTTTAACGCAGTTTGAAATGAAACGTGAAAATCAGTGGAAGATTTATTGGACTGAATTCAATTAATGTTCTATATGATGGAACAAATACAATTGATGATAATAATCATTAACAAATTGGTGAAAGATTATGAGGCTCATTTCTACTTCGAATGAAGTAGTATTTCTACTTCGACTGAAGTAGTAGTCTACTAACCAATTCGGCCCTATACCAGGCATTACTCACACTGCCAATCAACCAGATCATATAAGATTACGATGCACACTAGATTTAATATTAATAATAAAAATAATATCGGTTTTATTGACAATAACATAATTAAAGCATGAAAGTGGTGTCAAAAAGTGTCATAGGGCAGAGTTCAAAATTCTGTTCGTCAAGAGTTTGTTCTCTCAACCATGTAGAACTTATTCTAATCAAAACAATATCAATAAATATTACAAATTTATGAATATCATTGTAATCATCATTTAAAACAAAGCAATGTGGGCTACCTGAAGGAAAAAAAGGAACATGTGATAATAAACAAAACAAAAAAACTGCTTATGATTTAAAAAAAGGAATTGTCATCGCGCCCAAATTTTGTTTGCAAATTTGGTAAGCAAAGGTTTATAAAACAGAGTAGAAGAATGTTGAGCTCTTCTTTCTGCCATGTTCAGCCATCAAGAAATCAGTGTTATGCTCTGTTTTTCTGAGATCAAACGAATACAAGCAATTTGGAGTCTCTGTTGCCTTAACTGGACTATTTTTAATAAGCACGGGCCATACACAGCAACAGCATAGTTTGCGTTCGATAATACTATCTAATAATATTTTTGTTTTTGTATTCAACAAATACCTATTGGCATAAATCGTACTCAACTCAAAGTGAGCTCTTTTAACAATGAGCGAGATATGCACCTTGAACTTCATCGAATAATCTATTACCATTCCTAAATTTTTCATACCAGATTGAATTAGCAAATGAGCCCAATTTAGTTGAATATCAATATTTGAGTATCATCAGCAAAAATATGTACCGGCGCGTGTTGTAGAGCTTGGGTAAACTGTGAAGTGTAAACAACAAAAAGCAACGGACCTGTAGTCGAGCCCTGAGGCACCCCTGACTGTACACTATAAATTCAGAACTCGTGTTTTCTTCTGGACAGATAGTTTTTTATAAGAGTAGAGGCAGAGTTCAGAAAACCTTTTTTCTAATACTTTTTCATGATTTTATCATCGTAGTATATATTTTAATTGCGCTTGTATGCTCAAATGCAAAATTAATGAAATTTTTTGATGTTTTTGGTGAAATTATAAGCTCGCATATAATTTATTCTCCGATGTAAACACAATCAACTAGGTTAATCCAATCCCACGGTTTTTCGCTTTGTTGTTATTACGTCCAAATATGGAAGTTTGGATAATAACCGATGCGTGAAAATCACATCACAGTTTTTCGGCTGATCTGAACAAGTTCAGAACCAAAGTTTTTTTGTATTTTGGTCATGATCATCCGCTTTGTAATTTGAATTCAGTTATACAAGGTGTATCATCGATGCGTGGGTGGACGATAGCTACTTTCCTATTTAAGATTGGAACATTTTTTAAATAGAATTTGAAGAAAGTAATGAAATCTATCTTCCGAAAATAATTACCAACATAATGTGTAACTTATCAGAGAGTATTTCTCAGATTTATTCAATTGGAACACCTTTTAAATGAGGCCATAACAGGATAGTCCACACAATGAGCTTCCAGAAAGTGTTGGATTTGCCTACTTGATATCTATTGGGAATGTATATATTTTTTAAGGAAAGTATGAAAAATGTGATAAAAACAATAAGGATATTTGCCTTTAATGATGGACAAACGCCGCAGCAAAATAATCTCAAAAAATGTTAAAAAGCGTTAATTTACAGAAGATGTTCAAACAATCTCTCATTTTGAGTCTATCTACAATTATTGCTCTTCGAACTTCAGTTGATTTTGTAATAGAGGGAAAAACTTCTCTAAGTCTATTCTTTATATATCCTGGTATCATTGGTTTCTTTTGATAGACCTCTCCTCCAACAAATCCCCAGAGAAAGAAATCTAGAAGCGTAAGGTCTGGGGACCTTACTGGCCACTAAATTGGTCCATTTCTTCCTATCCATTTATTTCGGCGCCATCTGTTTGAAAAACTTCTGTTTGTGATTTTTTGGAGATGCGCCATCATGTTGATAATATAACCTGTGTCTAGTGTCAATCCCCATTCACAGGCACATCGAAGAAAGAAAGTTTTATCACCTGATCCCCAATTATGCCCCCTCAAACATTTACCGACCATCTTTTTGGTTGTCAACTTGTCTAACCCAATGGGGATTATCTGTCAAGTAATAGTGGCAATTAACCATTCCATCACTTTTAAATGAAATTCAATATATTTCCTGGAATCCCTTTTATAGAGTTCTTTATGTATATTGATGTTTCTGTTATATTTTTATTCATTCATTCATTATTCACAAAAAATTACAAATATAAAAAAGGGAAAGGGTTCGTAGTGGATTTTAACTGTATCTTCCCAGCTTTTGTATTGTTTTCCATATTTTGGGAAGGTACTTTATCTGGATGATTGACCTTGAAATAGATTCCTTCTCACATATTATGGGAATATGTTTTTGGCAGTTCATTCCCTGTGATAAAATGTGCAGAGCACACAAACCAATTTCAGAAAGACTCTCTTGAACATTCAGTCAATACGAAATAACACTGATGGTATTCATATTTTCCTGGAGAGTCACAACATCCTGGATATTCTACTCGTAACAGAACATTGACTGAAAGAAGAGGATCCAGTGTTCCTTCAAGAATATATGTCATGCTATCAAAATTTTGCAGGATATTGGAAATTTTATAGCACACAAACCTGTGAAAATTCATGTTTCAAATAACTCTTCTATAGATATCCAACGGTTATTAATTATTTTGAAAGTCACAATTTTCGAGTATATTATAACTAAATATACACAATAAACAATGTATCAGCCAATGTGCACACATAGTTGATGAAGGATTATATTATTTTAAATTTGTTTACGTACCGAATATCTTTATAGCAATCTAAAACTATCCGGGTTTTCACTATTCACAAAGGCAGCTAGAAGTACATAAACTATAAAGTTTTTCAGAAAACAAATAAAACTTGTTACATATTTCCAGTTTATCAGACGTAACTCCGAGAGAGTTCAAATATAGTTCGCGTACGTGATGTGACGTCCTTTCGCAAAGCTTAAATGGCTCAACTGCATCGTGATGCTCGGAGGCGGCATACACCGTTTCTACACAACTTTTATGGAATTTATTTTTATTTTTACTCAAACCTTCGCTTTGATTCACCTTTGGAAGAAATTATGAAGCGTTATGCTGCCTTCCGAATTATCCAGTTTACCAATCTGATTTTATTCTGGAGCTAGTATATATTGATATGTATAATGCGGAGTTTGTTGACTTGAAAGTTTGGAAGAAAATGGGGCAGACTCTGCGATATTCCAGACAACATCCTGGATATTCTACTCACAACAGATCATTGGCTGAAATAAGATGATCCAGTGTTCATTCCAAAACATGCCATGATAGCAAAATTTTGCAGAAGATTGGACATTTTAACTGCAGAGAAAGAATTTGAATTTTGAATTATTCATTGCAATAAAAAAAAATGTATAGCTTTTTATCGTTTTCCACAATAATATAACAAAAATGTATTTCTTGAGAGGCTTGAGGATCTTCTTTTCCAGCATTTTCCAGACTCGAATATTGTATTGGCAGGTGATTTTTATATTTCTTTTGATACTAAAAATCCTAAAGCCCGTATCATCGATAACTTATTAAAATCCTACAACCTCACCATGCATGTATAAAATCCCACACGATTCTTTAAGTTTTCATCAACTCTCTTGCATTATGTATGCTCTAATACTACATTACTATTGTGCGAACTAGTTAACAGTGATATGTCTGACCTAGTTAACAGTGATATGTCTGACCATGAAGCTCTATCTTTTAAAATTCAAACTGATATCAAAGAAACTTTATGCGTTAAAATGTCTCAAGGAATATATAGGTGGTAAAAAAATAGAACATTTTGGCAGCTATGTTCAAACATATGTTGGAATAAAACTTCAATAAATGAACAATCTATGTCCAGTTTTCATACATGCCTTACAAACACCCTCAATTCAGCCTTTCCCTTAAAATTGACGAGGAATCATACTAAAAAGCACTGGCAAAGGAAGCAAAGGAATCAAAGTCTCGGGAATAAATTTGAAATCGCTACACTACATAAGGAAATACCCATCAGAAAATGAAACATTCTTATCCTGCTTCAATAAATATAGGAACAGCTACACAATTCTATTTTGAAGAAAGAATGACAAATTCCACCAACAAATGCAAAGAGAGCTGGAAAATAGTCAACGATTTGAGAGGCAAAGTTAATAGACCACCATTATTTTTCATTTAGTCTCATGTAGATATTTTTGGGAAATTGCAGACTAGTATATAAGAAAATTATTACTCTATATATTCAACTATTTTCTCAACAAATTCGAACATTGTTCAAAAAGTGTGCAGAGAGTTTCAACTAAATGAAACGATTATTTTCGATAATCATATTGTAAACTTTGTCTAAATTATTCGTTTCATTTTCTCAATGTTGTCAGGAATCAAGTCGGTCTGAAATTACTACAATCCTCAGTGTCACCTCCTTTATGTAGTGGCATAACAACCCTTTATCCTTCAACAAAATACGGTAGTATCATTAATAAAAATCTTGACGGAAACTATGGCAAATTGGTTTTGAAATAAGCCGACCACGACAAATTGCAAATAATTCACATCCTTCAACATTCTGTAAAAAAGTCCTATGAAAATGAGAGAACAGCAACTTTGAATTTGTAATTCAAAAACATATTTCAATAAACCGCGGCTCCAAACACAAAAAAACCCTCCGACGAAAATATGCTACTTGAAAAACGCCATCGCGCAAAATATCTGCAAACCGCTGTGGTCAACCGCACGATTTAATTACAACCCCGGTTTTATATTAAAAACACGTCCCGGGTTTATTATTTTCAAACATTCCCTAACGGTGAATGAAAAGCACATCTCCGCCTCCCTTTCCATTCTGCGACAATGTAGTCACACGAAAAGTACGTAATGCATGTGTGATGTGCTCCAACTTCAAAGCGAAATGGAGTAGATGAAGGCAGATCAGTTTCACAGTAACATTGTTGCAATGGTGGTCAGTATTTTCAGAAGATTCTAACGACTATATAGTTTTCCTCGAATCAGAAAAGGCTATCAATGGCCTCAAAAGAATGGAATAAATAGGTCACTGAAATGATATGATGAATCGAAATCAGCAGGCATCCTGGAAAATCCCACATTCTATATAATTCAGTGAGAAATACCGGCGTTATACATGGTAATATGGAATCTTTGTGGAGAATTAACAATATCACACTACCTGGTTAGTCAGCTATTTTCAGTGTCTACCACAGCCTTCTCAATACTCCAAGAAATGGTGAGGAAATTGTACAACACTGTAAGGACGACCTGTTCTAGTCAATGTTAATACTTCTTTACGTTGTGCGTTAGGTAGACCAGACGATTCCATGGTGAATAATTTGTATTCTGAATTATAATCAACGTAAAAATCATGGTGTATGAAATGTTATTGAAAATCTACTGTTCGAGTTATCAGTAAAAGTCCATGAAAGGGTGGTAAACTGAAGTATTGGTATGAAGTTACCTACCAATTCCATTATTAGTTTCTGGAGGAAATTTTATATGTTATATATCAAATTAATAGTTGTTGCGTTTTGTGACAGTGTCAATAAGTCAACTAAAGATTGCCAGAAACACCATATCTCAGTATTTCCTTTTCCGAAGACGAAGAAGTAGAGATCTGCGATACCTTCAAAGGTCTGTAGAACCTATGTCATCCAAGATGAAACTTTTTTTTCTAGGTGGAACAATTAAAAATCTACTGAAATATCCAAAGTTGGTGAAAACTAGAGTAACTTCAACTCTCTCTGGTTGTTTCCTTCATTTTATTCCATTCTATATCAATTCCATCTTCGATTTCATCTATATGTATTTCAAAGATTTTTCATTTCCCCTAGTAGGTTAATTGACACACCACAATGTTCTCCTTTTAAGTCGTTTGTGTTTTCGAGGAATTTTTCTTCCGAGCATATTTTCTCACTTGTTATTAGGAAAATTACGAAAATAAAATTTTGGAGAGGAATGACCACTTTCAACTCTAGACGAACTTTTCAACTCGAGAACGGTTGGAGATAAAGCAATTTTGCCAACACCAATCGATTCAGGATGATGAAATTAGTGTACTCTGTAAATTTCAAGTCGATTGAAGAAAAGAGAAAATTGATCAAAAAAATACCCCCTAAAAATTTTTAAAAATACAAAATATATAGTCAGATTCACTTGAAATTGTATATGCGCATATGTGTGCATATATATGTAATAAAGTTGTATTTTTACGAAAATCAATAGAAAAATTACAAAAACAAACTTTTTAAGTTAGAATTATTAACTTTTCAACTCGAGAACGATTTGAAATAGTGCAATTTGGCGAACGCTAATCAATTCAGAATGATGAAATTAGTGTAGTAGAAACAAATCCCCGAAAAAATACCCAAGTGGTAGACCAGCTATGTGAGCATATGAAAGAAGGTTGAATTTCAGAAAAATAATAGAGAAATTATGGAGAGAAAATTACCTACTCCTAACTCTAAGACCTTTTAAACTCGATAACGGTTAAATAGATAACGAAATACCCCCTTTGGGAACCGTACGTAGTTGAGAAACACCCTGTATTTATTCCTTTCACGATTTGTTTAAAGATTCATATTTTTCCTTCGATAATTATTTTATTATCTGGTAATAAGATTGATATATTCAATGTGAACCTTGCCATTTCGGTAATATAAGGTGGTGAGACAATAATATAAAGAATTTCTAATAAAAAATGCCTTTTTTCTACATTCAAAAAGCAAAACTTTATTGAACTATATTCAGTGGAAAAAGAAGCTCTTTATTACACTAGTGCAATAAAGTTTTTATTGCACTCATCTGTCATTCTACTTCAACGTGCTGTCATCATGATAAACATAAACGTTCAAACCCACTACATATTTAGCAGATATTCTGTGAAATTAGCCATACGCTTTAAACAGCTACATATTTTATATTTTTTTTGTATTAATGTTAGCAGTCATGCAGAGTTGAACAAACAATGCCTTCCCGAAAATAACTCTATAATCAAAACCGATCGGCTATGTTCTAAACCGTCTACCTGCATAGAGCAAACTGCCTGTACTATGTCCAACTCGGCCTGACGGCCTTGTCAATTTCACGTCGAGTGCACTTGTTTCATAAATAACTATTATATACTATGGATGAATTCATTAATTTCAACCAATAAAACGTATCATTGTAAGAATTTCTGAAGTTTTCAATTAGTACAATAACTCATATTATTGTAGTATTCAGCTCTATGCTGTATCACTTCCGTAAAAAATAACGTCACCGTTATTCGCCATTTCCGTTATTTTGCTATTGCTTGGTGATAGCAAAACAACGGAAATAACGAATGACGGTGGCGTTATTTTTAACGGAAGTGATAGTCAAAAGTCAAAACATACTTTATTGTCGGAAGTTATAAAAAACTTAATTATAGACAAAGCTTTTCGGTTTTGGATTAAAATTAATATTGAATTGCTGCAGCATAGTTTTCTATACCGAGGTTTATTCTATTTTATTCAATGTCATGTTAGAAGCCAAGATTTACGCGTGCTCATTTGAACATCCGTTTACCGTTTTCTTTCCCTTTGGGTCAAAATATTGAGTGTAACCATGCAGAAGGATTGCAATTTTAATTATAATTACTGTTACTACTATTTTTTCATTTAATGGCGTTTATACGTTGACGTTCATAACAATAAAATCATTATGAAGTCTATATTCTATCATTGTCTAAAGACAATGATTCTATTCTACCATCAGAATTTATTTATATTGATATTGATCACACGCTGCGCCATCTTTGAGGAATTAGAGCAACCCGCGATCCAGTTTCTGATAGTTTCCGTTCGGTTTTACCACCATTTATTCTTCTGATGACTTTCAATACGGCAATTTTATGTTTTGTGTTGTGATGTATTGATTGGACTAGACAATGATTGAACCATTGGACAGTGCATAAAATAAGATATAAGTGGCCTGTTTGTGCCGCCTAGTAGGTAAAAGGTGATTGTGCTGTCGACAGTTTCATTATTGTTCCGTATCCATATCCATACTTTAAAAAAAAAAAAAAAGGGATCCTGGGAAATAATATGACGGATGACGGTAGTTAACAATAAGCGTGGTCAGAATAACCATAAAGGAGCAACCGAGGGGCATGCTCGGGAACAACCATCGACATAACCCTAAAGTTTAAGGTTATTCATTTTCATTTCATTCTTGGTTTAATGGGATTCGTCGTGAGACATATACCCAGGTTCTCCCCATATGTGTTATATGTGTTATATGCAAGAATCCGTCCTGCCCCGGCCTCTAACCGGCGTAAATAACACGGTCTTCGTCGGTGGATGAGGATTGTCTTGCTCGAAGCAATATCCTCACCCGTATTCAATAGTGGACATTCACAACATATAAACTCATTGACACAAGTGTTCTGGTTAGGCGTTGTTAACTCCATACGCCACCTTAGGAGCAGCATGTTTATTCGTAGTCCCGTCAAACATGAAACGTGGGAGAGTCATTCTTCAATAAGATACAGTTTCTGAAGAAAAAAGATCTGCCCCATTGGAGAATCGAACCCACGACCCACAGGTCGTGAATCGAGCGCTTGGCCATTGCGCTAACTCGGTCGCCTTTAAGGTTATATTGATGGGAACAACCTATGTCGACATACTTGTTGCTGATAAAAAAATAGCTTCAATTAAACTTGTTGCTTCTCCTTCTCACTCCTAGATGGCATCAAACCCACTGAACAACCAAGTCTACAGTAGCGTGAAAATGTATATTTTTGCACTTCCAGAACTCCCGTATGTATCTTTTAGTCCTTATAGGGAGATAAAGTTGCATTTCAAATTTTGTTGACACTGTTGCTATAACATTACCTACTGAGTAATCCAAGTACCATGTTTATTTAACTCATCAAAATTATTAATTGTATCAATGTTGAAAGTTATTATACTGGGAAGTGCAAAAAATAGCGTATATGTCTCAGCACTAAAGAGATATTTTATCCCTTACGTGATTATCGAACATCGGGCTCTACGGGCCCTCATGAGGCAATAAACATCACGTGCGGAATTAAAACATTCACTTTCGTCCCTCAAGATATATAGAAACCCTGGTGCGATCTCAGATTCGATTTTGTTTCTAACAAAGTTGATACTGTAATTGCATTGATACCGTTGGCTTCATTCGTCGATGGATGGCGCAGAAGTCGAAAATATCAGAGTTTCCAACATTCCACGGTGCCTTGATTTGTCATTTGTTTTTGAATGTTGACATGACACTTGTCGCTTGTCCAACCGTCAATCGTCAATGACAACATTAATCTGTAATTTTGCCGCCATCTGTGCTAAAGAAGTGAAACGGTACCAATGCAATAAAAATAACATGAATCAAGTAGGCCGTACATCATCACTTTTGTATGTCGGTATCACAGGTACAAGAGATCACACCGGGGTTTCTATGCATCTTGATTCGTGTCTTCTCCCTCTACTATTCCCGGACGACCTCGCTCACTCGTTTCAACATATCCTCACTATATACCACATTTCAAAGCACTGATGGATTCGGTGCCAAATCGACCTTCTACATGGTTTCCTACGTAGCACGACACGTTTGTTGTGTGGCCACATGAAAAGTTGGCGCCAGAAGCGTTTTTTGACCACCTTCAATATTTCGAACTTGATAATTTAAGGCATAACTGATCTACATATGAGACGACCTAGACAAGTCTCTCTCTCATCTATAACCACCCCAAGAAGTTTGATAATTTCCTGCATTTTCATTAGAAAAATGAGTACCTGATGGGTTTTATCGCTATTCAGTTTGAGGTTGTTGGCGCTGAACCCATTTTTGTGCTTTATGTGGTGTAGATACTTTCTACTAGCGAAACAGTATTTAGTAAAGTTGTATCGTCAGCAGAAGCCACACATTTATTGGGAATTAGAAAATAGATGAGATCTTCATATAAATAATGACTAATAGAGGCCCCAGAACAGATACCTGAGGTACTCCATGCTAAATGTTTTGGAAGTCGGAATGTGTTTCATTTATATGAGGTCAACGCTAGTCATCTTGCAAAATATTCCATACACTTATGGTGAAATTGTAATGACAGCAATTCATATTTTCATTAAATTAATTTATCTTTCTCTCTCTCTGAACACCACAGAATATGTAGGCTTCAAGACGGAAAAATCTGCCGTTGCATTGCACGCCTACGGAGAGGGTACCCATGATATCCTGTTCCAGAATTCAAAAGTGCTCTCGACCACAAGACACACTATGCCCGCCTCAATAGAGAAACAATAGAGATACATAAACACAAAAATAATTTCAACAGAAAAAAGGAATCACTGAAGATCAACAAAACCTGGTACCCAGCCCTGAAAACACGAAAATAAAACCACCGAATAACACCACCGTTATCAACACACCACAATCGGGTAGGTAAGACAGGATAATCATGACGCCGTAATCATCTAGGTAGACAATGGCAACATCCCATCCGGCCAGGTATTCCAAACTCCCTCAGCAAAATAAATGAAACTTATTCAAAACAAAGTAATTAGGCAGGCTGTGACTATTATTTGCGAGGAACCTTCAACCGCCGTATCAATATTACGTCGCTCTTCCAAAATGAAAAATTTACGCTGAAGATGCACACCGCAGTTGTGAGCGAAACGTCCGTACAAATCGTTTCCACAGAGGTAAACCGACCACGGCCGTGAAAGCCTTCATTGAAATTGCATTCATCTTGACTCTGACTCGTTCGGTAGGCCTCGAGGTAAATGAAAATAACAAATAATAAAGACCGTTATATATATACTTCATTAGTGTCTATATTACATAACCGTAAAGTAAAAATAAAATATAGTTACAAAATCATCAAATATAAATATAATTAAAGCAAACTCACATCCAAAGAGAATATCTTGGAAAATAATCGGAACAAACGAGATCTAGATTTTACTGCAAAGATACTGCTGGATACTTTTGGCAATCAAGGACCCTGGTAGCTTCAGAAAATCCACCTAGCCAAGGCCCGCGCCTGAACAATATTTGATCACATTCTCACAACCCACCAGTTGAAATGATTCCAATTCAGCTCCGATTAAGTAAGGAAATGGAAAAATTAAGCACTCAATTTAATTAATGAAATTGGCGCGAGCTTGCTTCGTCATTCTCTTTCTAATATACATCATTTAACAAATAAAAATAGAATATATTCCATCCGGCATGCTCGAAAGCGCATTTGAAGTATCCTATGAAACTGTTCAAA
This sequence comes from Chrysolina americana, assembly GCA_958502065.1. Taxonomy (NCBI): domain Eukaryota; kingdom Metazoa; phylum Arthropoda; class Insecta; order Coleoptera; family Chrysomelidae; genus Chrysolina; species Chrysolina americana. The sequence goes on along the minus strand of OY293412.1, from coordinate 95,229,076 downwards.
CACGAGAAACTTTCGAGTACATCCTCTTAGTTCCCTAAAATCTCTTGTCGCCAGCCTAGCGATCACTCATGTTAGCTCAGCAAAGTTCTGATTTCTTTGTGCATGTGACACAGGAAATCTACATAGCCAGGCGAACCGTCCGTTCCCTGATCCTCGACGAGGAAATGTCTGAAAACTGGTTCCAGTTTTTCCCTTTGCCTCACTATCGTTAGCTGAAAAAATAGAAAAAATATATGTGAAAAACTATAGCCAATCCAAAAATCCAAAGACCACTTCTCGGTATATTTTAATACTGAAAAGACATTTTCTTCAACCTTTTTGTTTTTGGTAAACCAATGCGTGATTTCAAGGTTCGAATTTCTTCTTTATATTTTTCACGTTTCTTTTAGTTTGTATTGTTTATTGAATATTTTTTACACTCAATATATTATGTTTCAGTCTTTGTTTTACTAAATAGAGGATTTACATGTATATATTTCAATGAAATAATGTCGCATACTCACTTTCATACAGCGATGTCTTTCTATTCTTATATCATCTATGATAGATCTAATAGCTAAGGAAAGAGGGTTGTCCAGTTCAGGTAAACCGACCCTGTCGACTTCGACTTGTATTGCTGATTGGGCACCAAATACTTTTTGGGTGAATTCTGGATTGACTCCAAGGCCGAACCAAAGGAACATGTGAATTCCATTTTCTGAAAAAAAAAAAATTAAAATAAACCTATTTCGCATTCATATCATATTACAAGTATGTGTATGTAATGTTTCTTGGGGAAATAAAGCTGATTGAAACAATTCCGACAAAAAAAAACAGTAATTCAGGGCCAGTACTTTCTAAATTATTAATGGTTTCTGGGCCATGTCTGCCTTTGATAATAATAAAAGACATTCCACACTTGTCGACTAATATTTCTGGCTTTTTAAAATCACTATCTTCCGTCCATAATTGTAACTATTTTTCATAAAAGACAATCAGTAATGAGGTTTGTAATGTCTGCATTGATATTCAAATATCCCGCCAGGAAGTTCTAGTTATTCCAGCTTGTGTTCGGTTGTGCGTATGCTCTGCAAAGAGGCATGCGTGAAAAGACTTGAAGGCTGCATAGCGTACGTGTGATTACGATAATGGCTTAGTGATTGAATGTATTAAAGTCTACACTCCGCGACCCATGTGTATTTCATGTAACATGTAGGATGTCTGTACTCCACGATTGAATGTTTGATAAACGAAGTGAAAAGTTACTCAAGCCTTGTAAACACATCAAAGTTCTACATAAGTAATACTTAAGCTAAAAAATCTTCCTCTACGAATATCTATGGCTTAAATGATACTTTCCTGGAAGAATCGGTGGACAATTTGTTAGGACCACTAACCCTCTTGGTAAACGAGTGCTTTGCACAAAAACGACAATGTTGAAGAGGTTGATAATTATCGGCCAATATCTATTCTTGTTATTTTTGCCAAGAAGATTGAGATATTACTAAAAGTTAAGACTATCAGACTTGTTCGAGAGCTTTAAACTGTTTCACCCTTACCAATTTGGATTTTGTAGTAATAGGTCTACAATTATTAAAGTACTCGAGATCCTGGAAAGCATATTCGAGGATTTGGAAGGTCATGAAAATTCATTATTGAACCTCTCAGTGGAGGACTTCAACTGCGTTTTCCATGAAGTCTCATTAGAAAAACTTGCATTCTATGGAATAAGTGAAACCACTTCGAAATTATCAAAATCTTATTTAAACATGGTGTCCCCCAAGGATCTATTCCAGGGCTACTGCTTTTTATAATATACATTGATGGCCCATGTTTTCATATGATGACAAACTGTCAAATTGCCGTCTTTGCAGATGGTGCATCCTTATATTTCACTGTTAAATGAACATGCAGGAACCTTAATTATTAATTATATCTGAAGCAGAAACTTGGTTTCATGCAAACAATCTCCAACTTAATGAGGGAAAAACTCAAATTTCCACTGATAACCAAATCATGACAGGTAACCACTGATAACTACTAGGGGATGTTCTAGATGATTGTCTGAATTTGACAAACAATCAAGTGAAATTCTCGAAAGTTTGCTAACAAGTTCGATCACCAGAGGGGAGCCGTGGAATATGAACTTTTTGGAATTTCTAGGAAATAATAAAATTGAGGAATACTCTTGAAGCAATTGTGATGTGCTGGAAATATCTATAAATTCGTGGAAACTTTGGCCACAAGGGAGGAGTCGCGTCGGGTAGAATTGTCTTTTATTTTTTGGAAAATTAGAGAAAAAAAATCTAGAATTTTCTCGAAAGTTCGTTTATAGCTTAAAAGGAGCTGTAAGATTTCAATTGTATTGGGAAGCAGGGTGTAAGGAACCACTGAATGGACGTTCTCGGGCATCATTGAACTTTCTATAAAAACCTGAGATTTTCTAAAAAAATCAGAATTTTTTCACCAGGCAATGCCAATAATGTTGTGAAAGATTCCATATACTATTATAAGTAAAATTCTAATGACAACAAATTATATTTTTATTTGATTAATTTTAATTTTTGAAAACAGAACAGTACTTGATGGTGGTCCAAAGAATAGCAGAATTTCTTTTGTAATAACAATAAATGAAAAAAACATCAATACACGGAACCATTAAAATGGAGAATGGATCATTTATCAGAATAACTTTTTTATAAGACTTTAATATAGCAGAATGAAATGTATAAAACTGATTTATAATCCGAAAAGAAATTCATCTATTGCGTTTGTATGAGAACCGATAAAGCATCATACGCGAAAACGGTAAGAATTATTTTTCATAGATCTGAATCAGTTAGGAAACGCAAGTGACTGAAATCATAAAACTAAGTAAGATGTGTAAGATATAAAATGATCAGAATCGCAATCCAGCAGAAATTTTAGAGAATAATATACCAGTCTGGTAGAAACTTGCTCTATTAGCTCTTAGATGGCACTAACTTCTAGTTGAACAAATCTATTGATCGTTCATTTGTTTGTTCCTTCCTTGATTTAGTCGAGAATTCAATTCCTGGGTGGTGGTTTTCAAGAATATCGAAGAAAACAGCCAAACAATACAAAAAAAAATATGTGCCTTACTGCGATTTGAACTCATAATCCCATCATGCTACGATCAACATTAGCAATATGTCAGATCTCAATTATCACTCATATATCGGCAAAATACTACCTACCCACCTATCATAAGGACGCTTTAGGAGAAAGAGGATGTTTGCTGCTCAGCGTGTCAATTCACAAAACGTTTGGAGGCGAAATCATATTTTTTTCGTGATATCTGATACTGGTGATAAAATACTAACCCTTCCATGCCTGTATATTCTTGAGCTGATTATGTACATTAAAATAAATCAAAATGAACTAATGAGGAATGAGGGGACACGCATATGTATAATACTAGGAATAAAGAAAATTTCGACAACCCTATTCAAGGTTATCAGTCGGTGAAAATTCACCTAAGCATATTGGTATCAAATGTTTCAATAAGATAAGTAAGATAATATAATAGATGTGAATTTGAATGAAGTATTTTATAGTATTGAGGAATTTTATATTTGTTGATATTTTACTAGTGTGACTATTGTATGTATAAATGTTTTGTTTTTGTGACTATACACTATTTTACAATTTGTTTGTAGATTACCTTTTATTTCACTAGTCTGATAAGTTTTATGCACCTGTGTATGTTCAATGCCTTGTATAATCTTGGATTGATGAATAAATTCTATTCTATTCAATGTGAACCTTGGCATTTTAGTAATATCAAAGTCAAAGTCAAAATATACTTTATTGTCGGAAGTTATAAAAACTTATAGACAAAGCTTTTTGGTTTTGGATTGATATTAAAATTGAATTCAATTCAGGTGCTGAGACAGAATTGAGAAGGAATTTGATGGGGACATGAGAATTTATTTGAGTATATTAACCGCACGCTACGCCATCTCTGAGAGAATAGATCAACTAGCGTTTCGCTACGCTGTAACCTATCCAATTTCTGGAAATTTTCGGTTCTTTACTTTTCGGTATTAGCATTTATTGGTCTGATGATTTTTTATATGCCAATTTTAGGTCTTGTGGTATAATGATTCGACGATTTTCATTCCTTTGACTTTCGAATATTACGCTTTGCAGACATAAAAATTATAAAATATAATAACAAAATATTGTGAGATATTGTTTCTGTAATTTGACGGTTTGATTGAATATCCGTCTTCACATTTGTGTTTATTCTCATCACATATACCGTCTTGTGATTTTTCAGTTAATAAAATTTTGATTCTTCAAAAGTCTGGTGTGATCATTTCTGATTCTGGGATAATTCGTTTTTGATGAAAATTGGTTATTGTAATGTATTGTTTTCAAAGTTATTTTTCAATTCCTTTCCATTTCTGTAAAATAATTTCCTATCTAGTTCGATTCTCCATAAAATCGTCACTGAACTTTGTAGTCTAGTCAACAAGTGCCATTTGGACCAACTTTTTTCAGCAGTCTCCGAAAATTATGATTGAGGTGTCATTCGATTCGGAATGACATCCATATGATTTTTGAAAAAAATGAAGTTCCGCATGAAAAAATTGTAAAAGTTATTAACAATTAACTAAAAAAAAAAGATGGCTTTAGTATTTTGTAAATATCTCAAAAACTAATTAAAATTTTTTAAATCTAAAAAAAGATTCAAAAAGAGGAGGAAATTTCCTAAAAAAAAGCTCAATTCCCGGAATTGTAGCATCAATATTTATAATTTTCCCAGAGGGATGAAAATACGGCCGAAAACGGGTACTCTGGCTCGGGCAAGCCACACCCACTTTGGACACTTTAACAATAAAAATTATTTTAAAATACTAAATATGAAAATAAAAAATTGGAAAAATTCAGGCACTAACTGAATAGATTAATGAACAATAATCCGCTTGAAAAAAAATTTTATCACAATTTTTCAATTAGTTAATCAATAGTTAATTAATAATTTTTTTCTGCTTGAACATGAACATTGCAAGTGTGATAATTGTTAAACTATAAATTTAAGATTTTTTTCCTCTTTTGGAGCAATTCTTGAAAGGCTTCAGAATAGAACCCCGTTGGAAAAATTAAAAAGTTTTTATTTTTCAGTTTTTTATTAACAATTTTCGTTGTTGCAAAATTAAATACTTAAATTAATCATTGAAAAAAAATTTTTTTTTTAAATATTATCAATAATCCGTTTTTATGTTATCAGGAACTACATAGAAATAATCTTTTTAAATTTTTATCTCTAATTGTTTAAAAAATTGTTATAAACAAATGCGTTGTTTATAAGATAATTGAAATTTTTTTTATGGAATTTCAATCTTTGATACAAATAATGATTTTTAAAAGAAAAATTGTTCCTTAAAAAAATTTTTTTATTGCTTGAAAACGCATTTGTTAATTAACAATTATTTTCTCCCGCTTCTAATTAATATTAAGGAACCATTTTTTTTTTAAATCATTATTTGTCTTTCTTTCTGATATAAAAAAAAAAATCCATTTTATTTAATTTTTCATTGTTTATGCAATAAACAATTTGTTATAAACAAATAAATTTTTACCTTATATTTTTTTTTTCTATTCTAATTTCTGTTACAAAAACAGACATGATTTTTTTTCTTTTTTAAATTTTTTTTTATTATTTTTTATTTAATTTTTAAATATAAGTTCTCTCTAACTTCGTCATTCTTACCTGGTCTTCATCCTTAAAATTATTATAATTTACAAACTAATGGAGATACGATGAAAATACTTAAGACTTATTTATTCTCCATTACATAAAAACAAATTTTTGAGTAATGAACAATAATTGATAAGATACTTGAATGAAGTAGTCATATTTTTAATAGTTGATAAGATTTTTAAGCATTAAAACAAAAAAAAATTTTTTTCCCTAAGTATTTTTCAACAACAATTGCTATAAATTCAATAAATAAATAAGTAACAACTAAACTTTTCTGCTAAATTTGTTTTTTATGTAATGGAGAATAAATAAGTCTTAAGTATTTTCATCGTATCTCCATTAATTTGTAAATTATAATAATTTTAAGGATGAAGACCAGGTAAGAATGACGAAGTTAGAGAGAACTTATATTTAAAAATTAAATAAAAAATAATAAAAAAAATTTTAAAAAAGAAAAAAAATCATGTCTGTTTTTGTGACAGAAATTAGAATAGAAAAAAAAATAGAAGGTAAAAATTTATTTGTTTATAACAAATTGTTTATTGCATAAACAATGAAAAATTAAATAAAATGGAATTTTTTTTTTTTTATATCAGAAAGAAAGACAAATAATGATTTAAAAAAAAAAAAGGTTCCTTACTATTAATTAGAAGCGGGAGAAAATAATTGTTAATTAACAAATGCGTTTTCAAGCAATAACAAAATTTTTTTAAGGAACAATTTTTCTTTTAAAAATCATTATTTGTATCAAAGATTGAAATTCCATAAAAAAAATTTCAATTATCTTATAAACAACGCATTTGTTTATAACAATTTTTTAAACAATTAGAGATAAAAATTTAAAAAAATTATTTCTATGTAGTTCCTGATAACTTAAAAACGGATTATTGATAATATTTAAAAAAAAAAATTTTTTTCAATGATTAATTTAAGTATTTAATTTTGCAACAACGAAAATTGTTAATAAAAAACTGAAAAATAAAAACTTTTTAATTTTTCCAACGGGGTTCTATTCTGAAGCCTTTCAAGAATTGCTCCAAAAGAGGAAAAAAATCTTAAATTTATAGTTTAACAATTATCACACTTGCAATGTTCATGTTCAAGCAGAAAAAAATTATTAATTAACTATTGATTAACTAATTGAAAAATTGTGATAAAAATTTTTTTCAAGCGGATTATTGTTCATTAATCTATTCAGTTAGTGCCTGAATTTTTCCAATTTTTTATTTTCATATTTAGTATTTTAAAATAATTTTTATTGTTAAAGTGTCCAAAGTGGGTGTGGCTTGCCCGAGCCAGAGTACCCGTTTTCGGCCGTATTTTCATCCCTCTGGGAAAATTATAAATATTGATGCTACAATTCCGGGAATTGAGCTTTTTTTTAGGAAATTTCCTCCTCTTTTTGAATCTTTTTTTAGATTTAAAAAATTTTAATTAGTTTTTGAGATATTTACAAAATACTAAAGCCATCTTTTTTTTTTAGTTAATTGTTAATAACTTTTACAATTTTTTCATGCGGAACTTCATTTTTTTCAAAAATCATCTGGATGTTATTCCGAATCGAATGACACCTCAATCATAATTTTCGGAGACTGCTGAAAAAAGTTGGTCTAAATGGCACTTGTTGACTAGACTATTGTTGGTTCGATAGTTTTGAATCATAGACTATTTCAGAACTATATTTTACCGTTTTTATGGATTATATGTAATCTTCTTGATTACTAGTGCAAATCAAGACAGTCGAATGTTATCCAAATAGTTTATAATATCCCATATAACACGGACTTCAATGGCGACAATCGAACTACTTACCCAAAATATAAACGCCTTGTTCATTCATCTTCTCGATACTACAACGTACTGGAGGCGGAATAGTAAGAGGTTCTTTCGTGGGATCGATATCGTGAACCGGAATAAGCCTAGGATAGAAATGATTCATCGAAGTAGGAATGTCCATAGTCATGACGGCTTGCATGACGAAAGATCTGTCGTCGATCGTCATGTCGGATCCACCGGACAAAGCGTCGCTTTTCAACAGGCAGTTAACGTACAGAGGCAGCAACTTCATGCATTCGGGCAGGATGAGCTGGCCGGGGCTGCTTGGGCTGGCGCAGTTTTTCCTGTACGTCGCCAGTATCTGGGCGGCCCTGTTCACGATGGAGTCCTTCACCAGCTTGGGGTTGTTGTCCAGTAACTTGTAGGCCGCCTGCTTGCTGAGGAAGTTCACTAACGTGTCTAGATCGCAGCTGCGGTAGATATCGGACATTTGTGAGCAAGTGTTCAGGGACAAGTTTATTATTCTCAGTCTTCTTTGACCGGAGCAGGAAGTGTAGAGTAGGGCAGCTTGTAGGTAAACTCCCGCCTCTTCGGACAGTTTATCGTCGTGCTTTATTTCTATCGCGACGGCTTTATCACAATCTAAAACACAAATTTTATTATAAGAGAATTTGTCAACACCCAGAAAAGTATTAAATGTTTTAAAAAATCAAATTACACATAAGCTGAAATGTATCAAGTGGATGAATACGTTCAACTGTTGGAAGATCCATAAGCTGGTGACACATTTGGCGGTTTGTGCCGTTGCGGCAGATTTGCCGTCGCCGTCGTTCAAACAGTAGTTTGAAGAATTAAATGAAAGCCTTCACACTATGCAATTTCTCAGTTTTGTAGTTCTTCTATGTATGGTATCTTTCAGATGATCCAGTAACTCGTCAAATGATTTCATTGACATTCGAAACCAATTGAAAAACTTCGCGTCATCATTTCTCAACTCTCCGAACAATGTAAAAAATTCTTTTTTTTGGTTGATGGGATGAATCCAAATGAGATGATTTTTTATTTCCTTCTTCTTTCTGCGGCGGTATAACAACAAAGCAAGAACTTAATTGTTTACATTAGCGTGTAATCCCAAATGCAACTCCAATAAATTAAAACTGAAGTGCGGTCGCCGCCGAATATCGGCGGTCATTTAGGCAGCAGATACACTGAGCAACCATGATCGACCGTCCGCGATCGTTCAACTACGACCAAAATTTCTATCACGTGTATTCTTATCGGATAACTCACACTGAATGTTCGTCGGTTTTTAAAGATCATATTTGAACTCCAATCTGCTGAAAATTTTGGTCAATCTTTGTTTCAAAGTTTTCATTGATCTCTTTTAATTTTTGGTCGTTGCTGGACGGTCGCGGACAGTCGATCCTGATCGGTCAGTGTGATTTCTAGCTTAGCCGCTTAGTGTGAAAATTTGCACAATTCTTCTGAACGGTGACGGCAAATTTACCGCGACGGCACAAACCGCCAAGTGTGCCACCAGCGTTTTTGTCTTTACAATAAAGTTATAGGATATGAAACACCTGAGTATCTTCATCTTCCTCCTCGTCACAGAACATAATTCTTCGAACGATCGTTCTCTTATCAGATTTTCAGCAATTATAATTATCTGCCGGACAACTTTAAACATTTTTCTCCCACCTCTTCCAAAATGAAATTGTGCAGGCACTTATTAACCGAACAGAATTGCGAGTGATTTGAAGGTGTTTGTAGGGTTGTAGGTTTTTAGGTTAATTTCAAGAATTTAACTTGAAAAATGAATTTTCTTCTTTAATGATTGTTATTTTTTTGTTTTGTTGTAAATACTCAAGGGCTGAAGCAGTTAAGTCAAGGTAAGGTTGAAAAACAGAGTATATATTTCGTACATACTAACCTGATACCTCGCCTTTTTTCCACGTTTACAAAATTAGCTGTTATTTATATACCTACTATCATTATTTTATATATTTATTGTAATTGTGTTATTTTTTTTTCCATGAGGAATATCACAGTCAGGCCCTGTCTCTGGAGCCCCGATACAACCGGAGGGAGCGCTGGTGTGTCATTAACCCCAGTAACCACTCTCCACGTCCGTGAGGTGGGTGATTACTGGATCCGAGAGTCATGTGCCCTGAGTAGGCGGAGTGAACCAAGAATTACGGCCTTCTGTATTCGTCCGGCTAAGATTTCTGCCATATCATGGCAAGCCGGTTAGATTTTTAAGCTCGATAGCAGTGTGTCTATTATTCCACCAACGACCCCTATTTTAAGAACGACCATTTTAACAGAATGGTTTGAGTAAAGCCTGCAGAGTTCAAAGAGTTGATCTCGATATTTAGTCCGTTTTTTCTCCTCTTATCGGACGATGTTCGTTTCGAGCCGAAAACTCTATGGCGAAAATCGTCCTACTTTGATGGTCGAGGAAGACTACATCAGGTTTATTGGCTTATATTTGCCTGAGGGTGGGGAATAAGTAGTTCCAATAGACTCGGCACTTCTCATTCTCCACAACGTCAAAACAATGTGTTTTATTTCAAACAATAAACTATCGGTTATACCCTCCAAACGTGTTTTTAAAAGTTTGTACGTCAAACTGTTTAAAAGTTAACAAGGGGGGGGCTATTAAAAGCCGCACTGTATATGTAATTCTTACCTGTGTTTTTCTCGCAACAAGTTTTAAACTTCATGCGTGTAATTGAACTGTTTATTCAGCTTTTTACAAGTTGATGTACATGCTTTTTTATTGAATTTTGAATACTTTTTATTGTTATTATTATTAAATAAATTAAACAAAAATTCATAAAAAAATATACAGAAAACTTTATATAGCAAATACACTTACCCATGGCTGCTAATTCTATATCAGTAGTATTGGACATGTAGAAATGGCCATAAAAATCAGTCGGGCGAACTCCAGTAGATGTCCTTACCCTCATGATACCGTCGAAAGCTATTGGTCTACTGACGTCAGTGATTATATCATTAATGAGCCTTTCTCCATCGATATCAGCCTTAAAAAAATGGATAGAGAAAGAAACTTATCAGTGTGGCAAATTAACAAGACTGCGGAGAATTCTCAGTTATGTAAAAAACAATCAAATTGAGAAAAGTGTGAATTATACGAAAGTGTAGGTGGGACAGTATTATTAAAATTTTTATTTCTGTTGATTACAAGATATCAGGTCAGAATTCTTAGAACTACCAAATTCCGAGATACCAAGTCAGAATTAGCTAATTCCGAGATGTTGAATCAGAATTCTGAGTTAGTATCTTTCCAACTTAGTATCTCAAAATTAGCTAATTCCGAAATATTGAGTCAGAACTCCGACTTCGTAACTCAGAATTAGGTAATTCCGAGATGTTAAGTCAGAATTCCGACTTAGTATCTCAGAAATAGAACATGTTCTGTCACTCCTAATCCTGACTTTTATAGCATCTCGGAATCAGCTAATTCTGAGATACTAAGTCGGAATTTTGACTTAACATTTCGGAATTAGCTATTTCTGAATTCTGACTCAGTATCTCGAAATTAGCTAATGTTGAGGTGCTAAGTTGGAATTCTGACTTAACGTTTCGGAGTTACCTAATTCTAAGATATCAAGTCGGAATTCTGACCTGACATCTCGGAATTTGCTAATTCCAAGTTAACAAATCGGAATTGTGACTCAGCATCTCTAAATTAGCTAATTGCTCATTATCTCAGAATTAGAACACATTCTGTCACTTCTAATTATGACTCAACATCTCGGAATCAGCTGATTCTGAGTCACTAAGTCGGAATTCTAACTTAGATCTCGGAATTAGCTAGATACTGAGTCGGAATTTTGACTCAACATCTCGAAATTACCTAGTTCTGAAGTACTAGGTCGGAATTGTGACTTAGTATCTCGGAATTAGCTAATTGCTCAGTATTTCAGAATTAGAACACATTCTGTCACTCCTAATTCTGACTCAACATCTCGGAATCAGCTAGTTCTGAGTCACCAAGTCGGAATTTTGACTTAGATCTCGGAATTAGTTAATTCTGAGATACTGAGTCGGAATTTTGACTCAACATCTCGAAATTAGCTAGTTCTGGAGTACTAGGTCGGAATTGTGACTTAGTATCTCGGAATTAGCTAATTCTGAGATGTTGAGTCAGAATTAGGAGTGACAGAATGTGTTCTAATTCTGAGATAATGAGCAATTAGCTAATTTAGAGATGCTGAGTCACAATTCCGATTTGTTAACTTGGAATTAGCAAATTCCGAGATGTCAGGTCAGAATTCCGACTTGATATCTTCGAATTTGCTAGTTCCAAGTTACCAAGTCGGAATTGTGACTCAGTATCTCGAAATTAGCTAATTGCTCAGTATCTCAGAATTAGAACACATTCTGTCACTCCTATTTCTGACTCAACATCTCGGAATTAGCTAGTTCTGAGTTACTGAGTCAGAATTTCGAGTTAACATCTCGGAATTAGCTAATTCTGAGTTACGGAGTCGGAATTTCAACTTAAAATCTCGGAATGAGCAAAAATATTTTTTTTTATCAATAGTGCCCTTTTATACCTTTATAGAATTTCAAAGATTAAAATGAAATATATCCTAGGAGACAATGTGATATTGTCAGGGTAGGACAAAAAACATAAGAGAGATTAAAATATAAACGAGGACTTTTATATGTAACACAAAGTAGTAAATGACAAATTCCTCACACCTGGAAATAAGTATACTTGAATACTTCTCCTCCCGTCAATCTCGACACTTGACCAATCGTAGCTATGTCGATGTAGGAGTTGTTGAAAATGAACAAGTCCACCGAACATCCAACTCCCACGCAATCTTGACCCAACTGATTGTAAACCTGCGTTTGTGGAGTTAATACTGTTTTTTCTTTATCGGTGCCTAGGACTTTGCGGTCCTCGCGATTTTTGAGTTTGCCTGGAGCCTCTGCTGCTGGTAAAGTGGAATGGAAAATCAATAATTTCCCTGTACATTCTGAAGCCTGTAATGTTGAAGAAATCTCTTATAACAGTTCATAACATGCCAAAAAAGCAAGTACAGGGATTTTCCGAAATTGGAGCAATGAATGAAATGGATATTAAATAGAAAACGAAAAAATTAAAGCAGATTGAAAGAACACATTTTCTCAAAAAAACGTTATTTTGGAAAATATTGGACTTTGAAGTATTCGGAAAACTCTGGCAAACTTTTGGGAACCTCTGGTCAGAGATCAACGGCCCCTAGATGTAACCAAAATGGTGACAGAAATGAATAACTTTGACAATGTTGCCGAAGTTAAATGTTGAAAGATGGTATGATAATGTAAATGATATTCTATCTTCGAACAGTTCCCCTTTAAGCAACGGAGGTCGCTGAGTTGGCTTGGGCTCGGCCGCAACAACCCTCATCATCATCAGTTCCCTTTAAGGGCTAAGCTCGCGAGCTAATTGATTTAGAGTCGTATATTGTTTGTCGTGGTATTCTTCGATCATATCGCTTCTTGCATTCATTAGGATATTTGTGACTATTTTACGTGCATTAGAAAAATGAATTTTGGTCAAATCGTTTGACGAATCCTTACGTTTTATGTAGGTAGGTACTAGATTCTTGTTATGTTTCGGTATTCGACTGCATTCGTATTTTCTTTACCTACATCTCTATTTTTCGAAATTCCTACAATCCCTATCGAACTCAACACTATGGAAAATGCTAGTGCTGTTAGGTATTACGCACACGTTATTTGCTATCGCGGTACTTTTGCAGAAACTCGATATTTCAATCGGATAATAGACGAAAATTTCGAAGCAATTAGGTAGGTAATCGGAACCTAAGTGACAAACAAGGTAGTTTTCAGCGTGCTTGTGACTCGTTACTGTTGGGAAATCAAATTCCGTTTATTTCCATCCCCTGTTATGAAATGAGAATGCCTCATTGCGCTCATTTTGATTTAATTCAGTGTTTTCATTTCGGTTCACTTCGAGACCAAATGTAATAACTGGCAAGGTTTACGAAATAGTAATAAACTGGCAACGGTGCGGGAATACGAGTAATGAATGAAACTTGTGCTTCCCAAACGATGAGTTTATTTTTGGGGAGATTTTCAAGTGCTTGAGAAAAAAGGTAAATAATAATAATAATAAAATTTTTATTTCCCAAGAAACATACAAGTTTATGACAGGGAAAAATAAACACATTTTCAACTAAACTAAATTAATTACTAACTAGTTATTTCTAATTTTCATATATTTATAAAATTCATGATAATAAATATTTTTTCAAATTTACTTTGAATCTCATTTTACCATAGGATTTTGGCAATTCATTGTAATGCATTATTCCTTTGAAGTATATTGATTGTTGACCAACATTTGTTCTCACATTGATAACTGAGAAATATCTGATTGCCTCGTCAAGTGGTTATGATTACTGTTAATTAGGTTGAAAGCCAAATCAGAGTGTTTGAAGTTATTTTTAACTAGGTGAAAAAAAGTACAAATCTTTAACTTATGAAGAGAATGGATATCTAGAATTTGTTTTGGTTTATATAAATTTATTGTAGGTTCCTTGTATTCTAGTTTGAATATACATTTGATGATTTTGTTTTGTAGTGTTTTCAATGGTTTAAGTACACATTTTGTTGCCAGTCCCCATATTGAGATTAAGTACTGAAGTTTGGAAAAGACTAAAGAATAATAAATTAATTTAAAATATTTCAAGGGAAAAAAGTTTCTGATTTTGAAAAGAATTCTGATTACTGGAGATATTTGCTTCCTTAATATTTCAATGTGTTTGGACCATAACAAATTTTCATCAATATACAGGCCAAGAAACTTCAAAATAAGAGCATACTTGATGATTTCTCCTTTGAAATGGTTTTTATTGTGCCATTATGTCTCACTGAACACCCTATTGTATTTATTGGTCCAATTTCGGAAACACCCTGTATAATTTTAAATCTTCGTTTTGTCAATAAATATTGTGAATTGTCAATATAAGGAAAAATAAAGGAGAAAGAGAATGAACAAATTTTGGAAATACATTAAAAAATATATATTTTACAGTTGCTGAAATTCCTTGAAATAAATTCGTTCCTACCTTGAGTGCTTCCAAACCGGCCTGTATTGCAGGATAAAGTACAGTTTCCGTTTCTCTGGTATCAGCAAACATGGATGGAATCTGTTCCATGAGAGAATCTATCACCGGTCCAGATTCTTCTGGAGTACACAGAAATCCGTCTAAAAGTGGCATGAACATCTCTTGTACGTCACCAACAACCATCATTTGGGGGGCTGCCAAAGTACCCTGCAATCATCACTCCAATTGAAGAGACTCGGCCATTACTTCATAAAAATCCATGTAATTGTAATTCAAAAAAACCTCGACAAGTTCATGAAATCAGTCGCATAATTTTTTTATCATACAAAAAAATTGGGGCGTAAAAATCGCGTTATATTATGATTCAATGATTATACTCATTTTCGAATCATATTTGGGATCCAATTTGAAAAATGAACGCACTCTTTTGGGATTTGGTTAACCAAAATAAGTCAAGACATAATCATACAGATTTTTCACCATACAAATCAAAATCCAACCAATATGTCTAATTCTTTTCATTGTTGAATCGATACAAAACTCACCTTAATATTATAAAAATGCACCGAACTATTGTAAGTAATAAATCCGACTTTCATATTGCTTTTCTCATGTCCTTGATCCACCGGGAGATTTTCAATGATGCTTTTCATTTGGGAACACAAGAGATTCACCATTCCAGACTTGATATTGTTATAAGAAACGTCTATGATGAAAATGATGGCTGGAGGATTTGGCAGTGTGTTGTTCCTGCAATAATCCGCTGTAGCAACAAATTCGTAAGTACCCAGTACTAGTTCAGGTCGTTCATATCGATCCATACGTTGACCAGTGTGATCCAGGTGTTGGAAATACTCGGAAGGAACTGAAATTGATATAGATGTAAACTTTTTTTTTTTTTTTTTTCAATGTTGAATCCTCTGAGAAACTGGGAGCGTATCCAAATCATAACTCAATAATCCCTTACCATCAGTTGTAGCCATACAGAAAAGGCACTGGAATCTCCTCCCTGAATCGATGAATTGCATAAATGGGCACATATAGGCTTTGCATCTAATACATCTCACTGGTCCTAATTCACCAAAATTCACTATGGGAGGTGGATACTCCTGATCCATGTGCCTAGCCATTGGACTAATGACTACGCTGAAGGGAACTGCAGTTTGTTTGAGAATATCCTAAAAACACATAAGATAAAGATGTTTTGTTTCAACTATATGGTGAACCTATGAAGCAATCAAAAAACTGATTCAACATCCACCAATATTTCGAAAGTTAATTATATATCATGAAAGTTCCGAGTTAAAAAAAATGCTCCTTGAATTTCTAAATGAACACTTGGTATAACTTTTGAATGAAGATCACCCACCTGCGAAATTGGGACGTTGTACATCGTAGACCTAATGAGCCTTGGACTGGCATTTCCTTGGTCTTGAACAACAAAATTGGTGGTAACTAACGGAGGAACAAGTCCTTTCTGATTGGTGATAAACACACCGGATCTATTCAGTTGATCATCCTGTGTTACTTGTATCTGAAATTGTCAGTATTATGAATGTGAATAACAACAAAAGAGTTATATCCAATTATGTGGATATCAATGTTGGTGTTCCACAGGGCTCAGTTTTGGGACCAGTACTTGTTTTACTATATGTGAATAATATTGAATCATCTCTACAGAGGCCAATTTTACACTATATGTAGATATTACTTCACTACTTAGTTATATAAGATAAAATAGATCGAAATCTACAAACCAAAAGACACTTAATTCTTCAAAATTTGAACACCTGATTTGACGAACATTTCTTTTGTTAGCTTTTTTGTTAAAAACTGAACTTCACCCTTGGTCATCAAATTTCATTTTGAGTCATTTGACTTGGACGATCAAGATTTTTATTACCACATATATTTAATTCTAAGAGCCTATAGAATTATCTACTAATTTCAAATTCTGAAAAAAAAAATCACTCCCTCTCCCTGTGTATCCAATAATCATGAACTCTTCACAAGATGGAGATGGCTTGACCGCAATTTTATTTACATTTTTGATATCATTGAACACATATTTTATTTTTTCTTGAAATTTTGGATTATGAAAGCTTATTGCCTTTTGATGCTGATTTAGGTATTAGACAACGTTTCAATCAATAATGAACACAAAATATAAAATAATTATTCAATATTCCATCAACTCTATAAAAATTAATTATATGAACTGGAATTACTTGATATTATCATATTTTTCAACATTCTAGACTTACAGGGCTTGGCATTTGATCTGGATCCAATCTCCTAGTCTGCTGTGGCTGTTGGTAGTTCTGTTGAGGATAACCCGCTGGTCCTTGCCCTGGCATAGGCCCCTGCCCCGGCATAGGCACTTGCCCTGGCATAGGCCCCTGTCCAGGCATAGGCCCCTGCCCTGGCATAGGCACTTGCCCTGGCATAGGTCCCTGTCCAGGCATATGCCCCTGCCCTGGCATAGGCCCTTGACTTGGCATAGGTGGATGTCCTCCTAGTATTTGAGGACCTCTTGTTTGCTGTCCATTCATATAACCAGGCTGGCCAAGTGGTGGTGGCATGTGGGGCCCGGTCTCTCCATTCATTGGACCTTTCACTGGCCCCCCAGGGTATTGCCGTGGTCCACTTAAATTCATGCCTTGCATTTGGTTGGTTAACTGATTGGAGCCAAATTGTGGCTGACCAGTTGGTGGTGGCATTTGAGGCCCTGCTGGCGGATAGGGTCCTCCAGGTGGAAAGGGTCCTGAGGCGAATTGATAGGGATTTTGTTCTGTGGAAAAAATCTTCATTTGTTTCGTGACCTACTTGAACATGCAAATTCACAAGTCGAAAGTACTTGATACATTTGAAGTCTAGATGAAGCACATTGTAAATTATTACTCATTGGAGCCGTTTTCAGAATGAGAAATTTATTCTAATTAATCTGGAATAGTTATTTTGTTCAAGTGAAGACCAAACAACACATTGTGCCCAATCTGGACAGTGTCAAATAGATTGATATCAGAAGAACAATTCAATTGATACATAAAAGAAAAGAACAATCAGATTTCAAATATGTCTAAGTTTTGTTTGTGAATATTTGCTATAAATATATCAAATACCTGCTCATTGGGAAAATCATTATCAAGTCTATGAAAAATTTAATATTGTATTAGTTATTCTTTATTTAAGGTGATAAAAGATAAATGAATATTAATCCATACAGGTCAATAACCCTTCAACTCATTGATAAATGTCATAGTAAACATGTTTTATATAAAGGAATTACATGTGAATAGTCTGAATTTGTAATGTCTAGAGTTCAATATTCTTCAGTAATTCAATTTTAATAAAAATAGAGATGTCAATAAAACCAATATAAACAGAAACTTTTGAAACTAATATCAAATATCACTTACTTCCAATAAGAAATTGAAAAAAAATATTGCTTACAAAAACACAGGATTTATCTTCAGGAAACATATAAAAAAAATGTTTTTTCTGCTTTCTATTTTCTCTTTTGAACCCCCCGTTCTTCTGTTTTTCCTGAGACTCAAATACGTTTTTGATGTAACTTTTTCACGCCAACCAAATTCAAATAAAATATGAAATAGTTCCAACAAATTATATACAGAGTGCACAAAATTTTTTCGTACATTTTAATATTTGAGTTTCTTCATCATGGTGTCTTTCTTCTTGCATCCAATAGATCAAAAGTACCATAAGATAATTTTCGAACCAGAAGATAGAAACTCATTTTTATAACAAAAAGAAAGATTCAGCTATATTTACCAAGTGCTGCATTGTTCAATGGCCCCTGACCAGGTAAACGGGCTCCCTGTCCAGGTATGAAAGGTCCTTGACCAGGTGGAGGTCCTTGACCAGGTGGAGGTCCTTGACCAGGTGGAGGTCCTTGACCAGGTGGAGGTCCCTGACCAAGTAAAGAGGGCCTTTGTTCAGGAAAAGCAAGGCCTTGTCCAGGTAAAGGAGGACCTTGTCCAGGTAAAGGAGGCCCTTGCCCAGGTAAAGGAGGTCCTTGCCTGGATTGAGGAGGTCCTTGTCCAGATAACGGGAGTCCTTGTCCAGGTAGAGGTCCCTGACCAGTTGAAGGGGGTCCCTGTCCAGGAAAGGTAGGTCCTTGTCCTGGCAAAGGAGGTCCTTGCCTGGGTAAGGGCCCTAGACCAGTCAGAGGTCTTTGAGGAAAACCTTGACCAGGCAGGGGTGGTTGTCCAGACCTTGGCGGCTGAGAAGGAAAGCTTTGACTTGTCGGAGGTTGCATAGGCTGCATAGGCTGACCTGGTTTCGAGAGGCCAGCATTGATTCCAGACGTCATGGAACTTGGTGGTTGGTTATACTGATTTTGCGGTTGAGAAGGAGGTTGTCCAAACTGATTCTGGGATGATGGGGGCATACTCAATGGTCCAGTTGATTGGGATTGTGGACCTCCTGGTAATGGGGGTTGACCAAACTGGCTAGGCTGATTTGACGATGGTCGAGGGGGAGTATTTTGATTCGAACCTGGAGGAGGAGCAGACTGATTTTGATTCTGACTGTTTGGCGGGACATTCGGAGGAAGAGTGAAACCTGAAGGGGGCCTGTTGTTTTGGCTCAAGGGCATCTGACCTGCGAGATGGAATATGAATAAATGATTGACTTAATGGACTATATTAAACTAGGCCTTAGGCCGCTTTAGATGGGCGACTTTTCGCAGACGAAGTTGGCAGCAAAATTGTCGGCATTCTGTCTGTCCACTACACTACACCTGCCGTTCAACGCAGCGATTTGTTGTGGTCACCTCGACGACAAAAAGTGGTCAGTAGCAGCATCACTCTTGTAGTCCCAAATCGCGGGCTCAGCCTGAATTTCAGCAAATACACTTGCCGCTGCGATATGCGTTCGAAAACTGATCCGTGTGAAAAGAGAAATGTTGCAGTCGGCCTGTAGTCAGACGACAACCGGCGGCAGAAGTTGGATTGAAGTCGAAAAAACGCCTGTGTGAACAGGAATCGCTTTTTAACATGATTTTTAAACGGTAACGGTAGGTAGCGACAGTCAAACACAAACGCTCGACTTTTTGTAGCCATCTGAAAGCGGCCTTACAGCTCACATGAATAAAAAAAATGGAATGAACAGTTTCAAACATGAACACTGCAGTAATAAACCAATTACCTAAAAGTAAAACCCAAAATTGATACTTGTATTAGATTATTTCATACAAAATGTTCATGAACAACCAGTACTAGCATAAAAATCAATGAATAATGTAAAACTAATTAGACTTCTGAAAAAACAAACATGAATTATGTATATTGTTGTTGAGTTTTTGTGAATATACAACGTTTTCAAATTTGATCACACCTCATGTTTCGAAATTCTGCCATTTCATACCTAGTCAATATATATAATTATTTAAACTGATTTTTATTTTTTGTGAAAAGTGGCAGTATTAGGACAAATTTCTATTATATATTCCATTCAGTCTCTACTCTTTTTTCTGTCAGTACAGACAAGAGGTATTATTGATATAATTGTAGAGCAGTTTCTAGAGATTTTCAATACTGTATGACTAGGCTGATGCACTTAAATATTTTTAGTGTGGGGACTAAAGCAACAGGGATATGAGAGGGTGCCTATGATATCACATCAATTCTGTACTCCTTTGATGGATCTGAAATTATTTCAATTGAATACTGATTTTGTTGAGATATATCAAATTTTATCTTTCAAATTGTCATCCTGTATATAACACACTAAGTAATGAGTTCTTCACTCTGGAAAATGTATTTTTGAATGAATATTATCATGTGAAAAAGTGTGGTTAATGTGATCGCTCATAAAACAAGATAAATGTCAACTTATACCCGAACAAATATTTAGATTGCAGATTATTTAAATTTGAAGGTTATGTAACTAAGGCTTAAATAATATTGGAAACATACTCTCACTTGGAACTAAAATCAATAGAAATTATATTTCTCAATTCATCTATCACTCAATACAAACCAAGTTAAAAACCCTTTCGTAATTAATAATTAAGTGAAACTGTACCTTCAGGATGCCTTTTCCAATAATTTTGATTCACATAAACTGAACTAAATTTAGTGATGAAAAAATCATGACACATTCAATTACAGAACAATTATTCACACTTGAAGAGGCTTAGTTATAGGGCTATAATATTCTTCTCACCTGACATTTGTCCATTCTGAAACTGTGGAGGACCGTTGGGAATATTTCCTGACTGCAAGTCACTTTTTGGAGGTAGAGGTCCAAATGAACTGTTGGACTGCTGGGAACTCAGACTCTGAGTATTCTGACCAACAGATGGTGGTAACTGATTAGATGGAATTTGGGGTCTACTTGATGGTGGCAGTTGACTAGGAGTTGGTCCTGCCTGTGGAGCTCCAGGTGGTGGTGTGTAGTTACTGGGAACAAGGCCTGCTTGAGAGGGAGACTGTCCAGGTTTCGGAGGACCAAGAGGTACATTTTGAAATGATTGCTGATGTCCTGCACCTTGGGAAGATGGGTTAGGTGGAAACCCAGGTAGTGAGCCCCCAAACTGTTGTGGAGGCATATATTGTGGTTCCATCTTAAGATATTGCTAAAATTTAATTGATTCATTACATATTTGGTTACTTTATAGTATCAGTATATGTACATCTGTTGAGAAAATTGAAAAATTAGCATAAATAATGAACTCGATTTTTGTGTGTAAACTCATTCTAGATATGCTTTAAAACGCAATTGCCCAGAATTCAACAAGGAGAACACAATATGTGAGCCGAAATTAAACATTATGGTTTTGGTTTTTAAACTGGGGCAAGAATTTAAAAAAATATACCATGGAGAATGGCAACTTATTTTGACTTGACCAAGGATTAAAAATTGTTGTTTTTGGTGTAAATTTTTTCAAAATATCACCTGCAATAACAGCAAAGACGTGAATACTTACATGAGTTAATATTAAATTGGAATTCTATGAAAAATCTGTAAATAAAGAGCATCACACATATACACTTTTATGTCTGCCTGTCTGCCACGTAAGTTCAAAGTGCGCATGTTCTAGTTACTTCCACGTGAATTCCACCAGATTTTTGAAAAACTCTAATGTTTCCCCCATGTCAAAATATCCTTCAATCTTCAACCACAGCAAGAGTTTTAATCGACCAAACTTCATAAATCATAATGGCAATCCGCATGGATCAATCGGAACAGTTGTTGGGTGGGTGTGGCAAATTTGAGAAATAAATGAATGAAGGTCAAATTCATCTGGAAAACTCACGCATACGGTAAGATAAGTAACAATAATTTGTAGTCAAAAATGCATTAAAAAAATTAGCTTACAACTTTACCTGATCAAACTAAATTAGACAAATTGAAACCATCCAGAACTGAACAAAGCTTTCTCATTGGGCATACCCATTCCACGACTGTTCTGTTTGATTTTTGTGGATCGCCGAATGTCAGGTCGATCTGAACTAATGCGCAAATATAATTCGTGAGTGAAATAATTATTCAATTTTGGATGGCTATTCTGTCTACGTGAGTCAGGGCAAGTTTGAATGACTATAATAATTGACGCTTTTCAATACTAATAGTAACTTTTCTGTTCATTGACGTAAGATTTCCAGAATATGCCCTTTCCATTTCGTCTATTTTTGAAATTAGCCACACCCACCATTCATCTGTTCTGATTGATGCATGTAGTGAGAGCTGCGTTTTTTTTGTATCTTTTATGGCAACAGTTACAAGTGACTGATCCAGAACCAAACACACAGCAACTATAACAGGAATTGCAGTTCAATAAAACGACATGAATCATCATTTCGGAAGCACTCATGACAATAAAACGCAGCTGGTGAATAGTACTGTCAACTGTCAGTTGTATCTGTCTTGTCAAATATGTAAACAAAGGGTTTTAAAAGCAATGTTAAAAAAATGTTTATTGATAATTACAATCATTATTATATTTTTTGCCGTTTATTACCCCACTAGACATGCTAGACGTTATAGTTACATTGTCTTAGAAAATATTTTAAACCACCTAGACCTCCGAAATCCGAAAATTATTGATTTTAATCTCAAGAATTGCTCCTATGGAGATTTGATTCTAGGAAATGAGGATGTAACTACAATATCAGAAAAAGTATCATTTCAGGAAACTCTTCCAGGTGACAATTATCATACCATCATAGAGTAGTGTCTAATTCAAGAATGGAGTTCCATAAACTTGGTGGAATTGAGTGCAAACATATCCTGAATGTCCCATCCTTTAGAAAAGCCTATCTTCGAGCGAGATTTTGTCAGGAATTAACTATGCTGGTGGCCAGTAGTCATGCTTATATATATTTCAATACTTGATATTAACATCGGCAGTCATATTTCTTAGGAAAACCAACCAAGTTCATTTCCAAAATTCCTCTCAAAAACTTGATATTCTGTTAATTGCTTTATGAGGTACAAATTTGAGCTGTCCCGGAATACTGCCCCATGTTAGGAGTGCCAGTTCCTAAAAATACACTAAAACTTTCAAATTCTGTCCAGAAGAGTCCCTAAGTCATCTCGTCGGTGATATTTCGCTCACAACTCGCCTACTTCTCTGAAGTACTGCAAAAAACTTGGCGATCAGTCTCAATTTTTTTGTGTTTAAAGTCCATAACTATCATTTAAACATTTTTCTATCATTATCAGTTCACTTTGAGATTGACCCATCGACTCCAATCTACACCCCTTCGTTGTTCATTTGGAGACCTGTCACCTTTTTTCCATGTATAGTGCTCCTCTGAAGAAATTCAAGACAAAGTTGTGGTTCCTACCTCCTTTTCCTAGTATTTTTCAGTAGTTACACTTAGGACAGCATGTGTTCCTTAGCAGTTAGAAGAGTTTTTCAGTAAAAGTCCGCAGGTACTCTGTTTCAGGTGGAGAATACACACCAGAAAGTTGTGCACCTCTCATCAAAACAGCTCTTATTGTTCCGTACAGGAATAGACAGCAACATCTGGCTGTATTTTTGAAATACATGCACTCATTTTTACAGAGTCAGAAAATTCATTATCGAATTTTTATTGTCGACCAAAATGATACTCTACCTTTCAACAGAGCAAAAATGATTAATTACGGAGCAAAGTTGGCTATTAAATTCATGTACCACTGTCTAATACTTCATGATGTTGATCTGATACCTATGAATACTGGAAATTTGTATGGCTGCACCAAATTGCCTAGGCATATGTCGAGTAGTTTGGATACATTTAGGTAAATGCAAAATTAGTGTCATCCAATCATTTGTTCATCAGGACTCTAGAATGTGAACTATCAGATCTGCATGAATTTCTTAATTGTTTGCAGATACAATCTTCCATATTTGACACTCTTTGGAGGAGCTGTTGCAATATCTTCGGAACAATTTCAGGAAGTGAATGGTATGTCCAATACCTTCCAAGGATGGGGAGGAGAGGATGACGATTTATATAGGTTGGTTGTTATCGTATAAATTTATAGATAACAATTCCTATAAAACCAAAGTAGTTCTTGTAGCTTTGCCAATAATCTAACAGATATAATTCAACCGTCATACGGGACAGAAGTAGTTTCCTATTGGAGACTTGTTCACAATCAATCTATCAAGACGGTCCCCTTTATATAAAGAAGGAATGGTTGCTTGTGATTATACTTGATTATAATATTTTGTAATAGGCTTGTATGATTTCATAGTACTGAATGGCACCTCATCCCTTATTTATTATTTCAAGGCGATTGGTGAAAAGCAACCTGAACCCATGTAGATTTCCACCTCAAGTCAGCAAATATATAATGTTACCCCACGAAAAAGAGGCAGCTAGGTAAGTTTTTGCAATTTTTCTCCTCATTAATTCTCATATATTGTTTGAAAATTTGGTAAAGTGTTGACGAATAGTTTTTACTGTTCTAGTCAAAAAATTATTCCTCTAGTAAGCTGAAAATTTCAAGTGTGTAGTATTTTGAAGGATGTGAACATTAAGATAAATTAAGATTCAAATATGAGTAGAAATACTCGTACTGTTGTTCTGAGTTTTTAGTTATCTTAAATAATAATTTATAATTCTATACAAAATTGTTACTTGTAAAATTCGACTTGCACTTACTAAATTTGAAAAATATGCAGCTTGCAACCTCAAGTATGATATAATTGTTTTGACAAAATAAATAAATTAAGCTTGTTATTCTGAAGATCTAATTGTTTTGCTCAAGTTCAAAATCACTGTATTTCCTTTATTTTTTCAGCAAGGACAGGTTCCAGGTACTAGAAAGAGTTGAAGACAAACAAAGATATGATGGTCTGAACTCCTTATCCAACAAGTATTTGGTGAAAATTGAAGATTTATACACTCACATCATAGTTTCCTAAAGTTACTTCATATGATGAAGAATTTCTTCCTCGCTCATCCAAAGTTTTCTAGTCATATACTCATACATTCCATTTGATAGATAGCTAGTATCAAACCAAAAACAAATTGTCATTGTAATGAATCTTAAAATGCTTGATTTATTTAGATTCAAACAATATCTAGATATTCTAGATATTTATTTTAGTGACTACAAAAATGTTATCTACATGACTGCATTCCAAAAGTTCAGTGCTGTTCCTGAAACAGCTAGGCATACTTTTTACAAACTTATGACAAAAACACACCATGGATTGTTTGAAAATTGTAGATAATGATAGAACTCCAACCAAAAATTGAATATAAATCCCTTTCTTACAGCATCCCAGTTCTTTCTGGTACAAAACCATTCACAATCATCGCAGTGAGGAATATTTGGAATGACTTGTATTTAAGTAAATATTCAAATAAATACATGAATATAGATGAGAAATATTTCAGTAAAATATATATTATCTGATTGACAAAATTATTTTGCTGCTTGATCCACATATAGTATTACAGTTTTCATGACATTAATTTCAACCTGTAAAGTAAAACGACTATCACTATTTATTAAGAGTGAGTTTTAGAATGCAGACGTGACATATCTCAACACATTGCTCAATGAGAATCTCATATTTATGTTGGAATTTAATGTTTGTTAATTTTTATAGAAGTTGGTGACAGAAAACATGCCAAAGATGCCTTTGCAAGTGACGATCAATGGTTAGATCAATTGTTTTATTACATCTGAATTGATTCTTATGATTTATATATCAAAGATTACCTTATCATCAATATGTACTGGTATATTCAACATGATAATATTTGTGTTTTTATTAATGGTGGGAAATAGGCATTTCAAAATAAATTTGATTCTCATTATCCTTCTCTCATCAAGAAATACATCTTTTAATGGTACATTATTAATATTTCATCAACATACTATTTTATCATAGTGGCATCTTTGGCAAGTATACTTACTATAATTACCTATGATATCAACCAGTTAGTACCTGTATGACATTTTTTTCATATTTTGAATAAAATGTTTGATATTAATCATAAAAATATGAACTTATAAAAGTGATTATTGTAAAGTGAATTGTTTTATTATTATTGGTTGTTTATGTTATTGTTATTTCATTTGATCACTGAATAACGAGACTGCTTTTATATTTGCATTTAAACCCAGAAGTAGATAAGTTATACTATCCTTCCACTATAAAGTCGACATATTTGTAGCTCAATATTTTTTTTATATTTATTAACTTTATTGAAGTAATGTTGATGTGAAATTAAATGTACAAACTGAATAAAGTACTCATGAAGAATGCTCAATAACTGTTTCAGTTTCTTCAATTTTCCGCTTTTTATTTTTATGTAGATCATTTTCTGCAGTTTCATTTCTTTCGTGGTTGCTCTGTTTGTCACTGCATTCAGTATCTTTATTTTGAGAGTTTCCTATCGACATATCATTTTCTTTTTCGATTTCAGATCCAGTTTTACTTTTATCGTTATGTACTTGTTTACCTTTCTTGATTACTGCATCTTCCTTGATGGTTTTGTCTTCCTTGATTGTTTCGTCTTCCTTGATTGTTTCATCTTCCTTGATTGTTTCATCTTCCTTGGTTCTTTCATCTTCCTTGGTAGTTTCATCTTCCTTGGTTGTTTCATTTTCTTTGGTTATTTTATTTTCCTTGATTGTTTTATCTTCCTTGATTGTTTTATCATCCTTGATTGTTTCATCTTCCATGCTTGTTTCATCTTCTTCCATTTTTTCATCATCTTCCTTGACTGTTTCATCTTTCTTAACTATCTCAACTTTCTCGTTCACTTCATTTTCCTCAATTAATTTTTCTACATCTTCATCAGTTGAATAATTTTTACTTTTTGAAGGCTTATCTTCAGGGTTTTCTTCAATGTGTGTTTTGTTTTCATGACTCTTTTCATTTTTACTACAGTTTGCTGTGTCTGAATGATTTGTGGAGCTAGCATCCGACCGAAAAAAATTTGTGATTGGTTTCTGCCAGCATGGGGTTTCTTTATGAGGAATAGGGGGAAGTCGTGAGCTACCTGAAAAAAGATATTTATATAGAATTCTTTAAAATGAAATTCATCTAGTTTCTGTACATGAATGATTTCATATAGATGAGCTTTGACTTCGAGTAGACAAATTGTATTGAAGCGTACCTGATGATGATCTACTGGATGTGGATGAAGAAGATTTACTGCTACTACTGCTTCCTACTGAGCTTCCTCCACCTCCTCCTTTCTTGGATGACTTTCCAGAGCTGACTAAAATGATAATTCAACATTTTATCACTTTGTGTCTATCATCTCATACTTGGATCAATCAAATCATCAATCTTGTTTAATTCATCAAAACGTTTTACAATATATCGACTGATATTTACGGACTTTGATCGCTGATAGAAAAAAAAACACAACAGAAATAATAAAAAATATTTACTGGAAAATCATTCTGTTAGGTTAGGTTTTGAGTGGATTGATTTTTTAGCAACAATTCTTACTTTTAATACCAGCTGAAGATGTTCTAACCATTTTCCAAAGTTGGTATGGGATTGAGCTTCTTGTGAAAAGTATTCTGGTAACTTATTTGCTTGAAATAATAATCTAAAAAAAATAACCTTTAGTCCATAATCCCGCTCAAATTCCCTGGTTTGAATTAAACGAAGGCTAGGAAGGGATGAGAGAGAAAGTTGAACATCGCGATTACAGACTACTATTTTCTTATGAAACTTGCAGTGTTTCCGCTAAAAAATATATCCTCTCACCAATAGATGTCACTATATGTTACATTAAGTGAATTCAACCAAATTTTTTTTGTTAATTCTACATTAAAAAGTCCCAACAAACTATTATTTTCATAAAACCGATGTTAAGACATGCATCATG
Organism: Chrysolina americana; assembly: GCA_958502065.1. NCBI lineage: Eukaryota > Metazoa > Arthropoda > Insecta > Coleoptera > Chrysomelidae > Chrysolina > Chrysolina americana. The sequence goes on along the minus strand of OY293412.1, from coordinate 95,201,150 downwards.
CGAATTGTGTAATAAAAATATCAGGGCCGTATTTAAAAAAAGTTGAAGGTTCCTCGGAAACGAAACGTGTCATAGTGAAAATCTATAGACGTCATCTTGTTGAGCTCAGAAAGTGGCAACAAAACTATATTTTTCTTTGAAATATCGTCAGAAATAAATGAAAAAAATTTCGAAAGTTTTATTTTATTTAAAATATATAAAAATCCGAAAAAGATACCCCAATTCTACAAACTCCATGTTAAAGGCCTTTGGATTGTGCAATTTTTCTTCAATTTCCACAACAATGTAACTCCAACCGTTTCCGAGATCCTAATGCCATCCTATCCTTATCTTGGATATACTCTATATTTCATCACGTCTATAATGTACGGTTCTGATAATAAAATAAGGACTGAAATACATCGTCTATGAAGGATTAACGAAATATTGAAAATTATCACGAATATGAATAACTCCCTCTCCAGATGAAATTTTCAACTGGAGAACGGTGAAAGATAGATCAATTCTGCGAACGCCTATCGATTCAGAATGATGAAATTAGTGTACTCTGTTAATTTCAAGTTGATTGAAAAATGGAAGTAAATACTCGAAAAAGTCCAAGGGGTAGACCCCTAAAAATAATGAGAAATACGAAAAAATCATCAGAATAATCACTTGAAATTCGCACTATATACGTAAAATTTTATGCTGATTCCGAAAATATATGAATTTTATATGCTCAGATATACGGTTAAGCATAAAAAAGGACTAAAACATTCTTTCTCATGAACAAATTTTCGAAATTTTCCATTTACATTTTTCAAAAAATCGCAAATGTACCTTAAATGTATCTCGACGAGCTGATTTCGAATAATACTTTGAAAATATATTGTAATGACGAATTGACAAAATTTCAGAAGATTTTTACTCGAAAAAATGCATGTATCCACAAAAACACCAACCGAATTCGTATTATTGAAATATTTATAGACGATGAGACGAATAAAGTCAAGTAATGCAATATTCGATAATAAAAAAAAAATTAATTTTCGAAAAATATTAAATATGTTCAATTTTTCAATAATGCGCCAGTTTTCCGCAACGAGCAGATTCCAAATCATAAAAAAAACTGGCGGGTATTTACCTCTCCCAACTGTAGATGAACTTTTCATCACGCGAATGGAAAGATCGAGCAATTCTGCGAACGCCAATCGATTCAGAATAGTGAAATGTCTTCATAGATCTGTCCAAGATGCATAGAAACCCTAGTGTGATCACTTATACCTGTGATACCGACATACAGAAGTGTTGATGTACGGCCTACTTGATTCATGTTATTTTTATTCCATTGGTACCGTTTCACTTCTTTAGCACATATGGCGGCAAAATTACAGATTAATGTTGTCATTGACGATTGACGGTTGGACAAGCGACAAGTGTCATGTCAACATTCAAAAACAATCAAATGACAAAGCAAGGCACCGTGGAATGATGGAAACTTGGCTATTTTCGACTTCTGCGCCATCCATCGACGAATGAAGCCAACGGTATCAATGCAATTACAGTATCAACAACTTTGGTAGAAACAAAATCGAATCTGTGATCACACCAGGGTTTCTATGCATCTTGGATCTGTCTAAAGCCCTTGACACCGTTAGTCACCCAGTCCTACTTAAAAAACTCGAAAATATCGGCAGATATTCAATAGCTAGTTAGTTGAGAGATAGACATCACTGTATTAAAACAGACTTCAAAAGCGAATTCAATAAAAATATAATGCGGTGTTCCGCAGAGAACTATTTTGGGACCAATATTATTCAAAATATATCTGAATGATTTGTTCCTGATGCCAACTACAGGAAAAAAATCTAACATATACCGATGACAACGCTATCTTCTATAAATACACATCATACATTGTCTCGAAATCGAAAGAAGAATAAGATCTTATGAATAGTAAGGACTGGTTCGCAACCATTTTGAAGTTTTACCGGTTCATCATATAAAATATTCAAGAATTTTTCAAGACTCCAATTTGAAATGGTATACCCATATAAACCCCGTAGTTAAAAAAACTCCAATATTAAATAAATCGATTTGTAACACTGAGAGGTATACTTGAATGTAAAAAAAAACATGAAAACACTCTATTTTGCCCTTGTTCAATCACACCTATGGGATTTTAGCATGGGTTGCAGGTAAAACAATAATGAACAAAATATCAATAACCCAAAAGCTCGTCTTGAAAATAATTTACAACAAAAAAATAACCCACCCGTCAGAAAATATTTGCCAATAGAGAGAAATATTGGACCCAATTCAATTTTTCTTTCACTCTAACAACATACCTAAGTAAAAATAAGTACGGGTTACATAACATAGATTATAAATATCAAACCAAAGAAGTAGATATCAATAACATAAAAAACCACAGATATCACAGTTCAAAACTGTGCAATATAGTCTACCAGATAACTCAAAAAACGTCAATAAGATAAATGCATTCAAAAGGCAACTGAGAAGGAATATTTTCAATAAGACCCGTTCTAAGATATACATCCTACTTCATTCATAAGTTCACTCACACTGTTCTCGTTAAATAAAGATCATTTGAAAATAATGAGGTGTTGTCATACAAATATTAATTATTTTTTTATCTGCTTATTGTATCCAAAAAAATCCAAAACCTTATAAATATTTAATATAGATAAAATACCACACACACTATTACGGACTTTTGAATAATTAGAAGATATATTAAAACACTATCTACAACCACAGTGTGGGGGAAGGTTCGGGTTTTAACAACTTTCAGGCTGAGAAACTTTAGTCCTGTCCTCCTGTTTCAAGAAAGGGTCGGGCAAAGTCGCCCACATCTGTTCGGAGACAGACCCCACGTTATACAGGGTGATTCATTGGGAAATGCGCATACAGTTAGGGTAGATGGAAGACACCGAGGTCCTTCTAAATAACCTATATTTTATGGGTCTATCGTTCTTTATAACCAAGATACAGGGTGATTTATTGATTTTCCCCATTTTTTCAATTATTCATAACTTATGAACCACCCTATACATTTTTGTGATATTTGGATCGTATGTTATTTGTCTACAGTAGTGTCGATTAACATAATAAGAAAAAGTCTTATTCCAGGTCCGGCCTCAAAAAAATTAATAAGTAGGTTTCGAGTCGAAACAACATTCTGTATATCAATATTTTAAAATTTTATTTACAAATTTGGAAAACTCAGATTGCTTCCTGTCGCCAACCTGCAAGTCATGAAATCGACACGTTTAAAGTGGCAGACAAAGTAGAAGTACCTAAACTTTTTGTCGGACAATTTTTTTTAGATTACTTTCGGTAAATATCTTTCACTTCAGCTCAAAAACTAAATGCTGGTCATAACCTTACATGTAAATGCGAAATTGAGATGTTTTTCAGAAAGCCAAAGGAAACTACCACTATCAAGGTTTCCTCTTTGCGAAATCTTGTCGAACTTGGCATACTTAAGGGTCTTCATCCCTGAAAAAAAGGGAATCAGAAACGATTTTTTGTCACTGATGGATGAAGGAATGTGTAAGTATATGAAGATAAAAATTCTTAAAAAAATATTCTTCAAGTATTGAAGGAATAAACAGTATATTTCCCTTAAATTTTGGTCATTTTTGTTCATCGCCACCATCAAAATGAATGAATATTTTTATATAGTTTTATTACAGTACTGAAGTATAACACTTACTTAGTTATAAGTCATTTCCTTTTTTTTGAGGCTTCAATTTGTTTGGAAATAATTTTACAAGAATGTGTTGTTTTCGCGAACTGGATTACCTTGCGTTATTCCATCCGAAATGGAAATTTTCTAATTTTGCCCACGATAACTAATGAAGGTTCGTTTTAGCAGTCAATTGGTGAAAATCAATTATTTTTTTGAAATCTGGATTCTGAATTGGAAATGAATTTCTTTTAAATGACACGCCCCTCAGGATGCTCCCCCCACATGGTCGGTTAGGAAAAGAGAGAGTATTATGAACTCAGTGTGAATTTAAGCACAGGGTCGGATCGGGATAAGATGAAACTCATTGAAATACTTTCATTTTTATCATTATTAGTTTTTATCCAACTTCATCTCTTTGTATATATGTGTTTTTGGGTGCGGGTGTACACTATGTCAAATCTCGCAAGTCTGTCGACTCAAAATTTGGCAGGTGTTCATCACTTGGGGATAATGTATCATAACATTTTTGTATTAGGAAAAAACAAAATGTTGGACGGGTTTTGTGATTGCTGATTGTGAAGAGCATTTGGGTTAGGAAATATCATGATTTTGTTGCCAACATTTCAAAATTCAAGGTGCTTCAAAATAGCAGATGAAATTTCTGAATTATGGCTTGATTTTATTCTAAATTGGTAAAGGTATACGGATTTTTGTAGTCGGAGATCATGATTTTTTGTCAGAAATTGATAATTTGAAATGGCTCCGGACAAGTTTAGGGGTTTTAAGGGTAGGAGAATGATCTATAATATTTAGAGAAGAAAATCTTGGATTATATTTACTTACATTTATCTGCAGATATAGTCTCCTCTTCGTGAGGGCTATTTAGGGAGAATCTCGCATATGTGGCAAATTTTTACCAGAAATTAATTATATACCCTACTCTTCATTGCTTTCTAATAACATTTTTTGGGCGGCGTCTTTGATGTTCCGTTGAAGTGGAAAAGCCGCACTGGATTTTTCATGAATGTTTCGATGGGGCACTGCGGCAAGGTAGACAAACGAAACATTGACTTTTACAATGGAAACCGAATACCATTGCGGGAATTGTTACGGCTTTCATTGTTCAGGTTGGGGTATTATTTTTCCTAGTCTGTCTGTTTTTATCATCAAGACTTAATAGTTACTATTTCTGTGTTCAATAGTGTTTAGTTTTGTTTAGTTTGTTTCGATAAAAAGTGATTGGTTGCCAAATTCTCTGAGTGTAAGAGGATCAACTATACAAAACATGTTTCGTTTTATATCAGAGCTCACGCGGCTGCATTATCCCATTCAGCAGGGCCAAGTTGGCATACCAAAATTTGGAAAACTGGAACCCAGAGATGCAGCTGAATTCATACTTAGTACTTGTCTCAGGTATTTCCAATTAGGCTGAAAGGATTTTTTGAATCAATTGGGTCGAACTAGCCTTCGCTGATGATTGGCAACACCTCCATACCAGTTTCATGGTCCATGGTATGGAGGTGTTCCCCCAATTAAATCGAAAAATAATTTTAGCTTTGATATTTTAAATGCATTGCAAAGTAGTTCTTGTAGGAAACTTTGCCAAGTATTAAACATATCTAATTCAACGGTCGTGGGGGGCAGTAGTTGTTTTCTGTTAAATACTTGCCGACGACCATACCTATTGTATAGGATTTTTTGTGGAAGATTCGGATTACGTAATCCACCATTTTTTATGATTAGGGTATTAAATTTGAGAAGGAATCTAATTTACCCCGAAAAGTTCCAGATAAGGTAGGTTTATTCTTTTTAGAATTATACTATAAATCACAAAAGCTTTCCTTCCTTCTGAATTGATGCAGAAAAATTATATCGTGAAAGGACCCTAACTTGAAAGAAAACATCTGAAAGATGCATTTCAATTCAGATACTTGACATCTTAATTTTTTATTATTCTGAATAACACATCTCATTTTCTGACCCTGGAATACGACCTTAGATCACAAAACCTATAGTTATATATTGGTGCTGCCATTTTGAATTGATGAAAATTCGTTGTCTACAACCCCAAAATACCAATCTTCTATAAAACACGCCCGTCATCTTGAATTACCAAATTTTTAAAGAAAAATTATTATCTTCTACTCCAAAAACTGCTAATCAGTGATTTTGAACTCGTCCACCAACAACTCTCAACACTGAATTTGAATCGAATCGGACACAATCGCAAAACTTTTCCACCACCTTGAATTCATCAATTTTGTCAAAAGATTCATAATCTCAGACCCCGAAAAGCCCCACATACCAATTTTGAATCGAATCGGACCATAACCACACATCTCTTCTTCAATTTATTTTCCTAAACAATGTTTATCTCTCAAATCCGAAATAGTTTCGACAGGCGGCTCTTCAAACTAGTTATATTATTTTGAACGGTTCATCTTCTAGACATTCTCAGATTTTGAATTTTTCTGGAATTTTTTTCAATTCTCGATACATTCTATAACTGGAATCCAATATATAATGATGATCTGAAATGTACGTGCAAACTTTCAGATTACCACGAAAATCGAAAATGAACAAGTTTGAACCTCTGTAATTTTGAAGAACGAGCACGGAATCATTAAATACGGCCGGTACTGTACCGCACCGCAATCGTCATGTTATAAATAGGGCGGAGTTTGGATTTATTTTATCGTGCGAACTCGCACTGCCATCTGGCGATTTACGTATCCTATTTCGAAGGCTAAAGACTCTTAAACAGTATACAAAGTTACAACTTGCTGGTTAACACTTAAGATTTTGTACGAGGGCTTGCGGTCTATATAAGAAAAGATGACGTTTTATAAATTTATTTCCACGCCAAACTACTCCCTAACATTTTCAGCAAAACCTTCAATCAATTCACTAATCATTACCTCTCAACTGGAGCACAGAAAAAACTTCACTCCAAAACTGAAATAAAGCATATGTAATAAGTTTATTTCGATGTGTTTGCCAAACAAACAGAACAAACTAATATAATGCTGACCAAACATCATTCGCGGTCCCAAAAAATTTCGACGTCGGAACGATACATCTGTATTTACAATATGAAGTTTGATGTGTACAAAGTGTGCCATAAAACACAATTCATTCTCTCATGTCAATAAGTGAATAAACAAAAGCAAGCCCGTTGAAATAGTGAGCCCTTTGTGTGTACACGTTAGGTAAATTTATGTTTTAATATCATTAGCGAATTAGCAGAGAAATGTTGGCGAAGTCAGTTTTCTCCTTTGTTGATTTGATTAATATACACCCACACACACATACGCTGTGGAAAGCATCTCAATTATTTATCTCAATTTGTTTGTTTGAAATCTAGAACATTTCCTGAAGAGGGCAGCATGGGGTGTAGGTACAAGGGTAACGAGAGCAAGCACATACCCCTTCTACACAAACATTGCTTTTTTTATGTGGACTTATGCATATCTGTTTTTGAATACCAGACTACAGTGGATACCGACCAATATATGGAAAACTATGAGTGAATCTAATTTGGAAATTTGGTATTTTCCTATCGCTGATAGGGGCTATCCGGCTAAAATATTTGCAATAATGTGGCACTTTCGGTTTGACTATAAAAAATGGACCCTAACTTGCTTATTCTAAACGGGGCCTCTGTATATGATACATTTTTAGATTCTACAAACAATTCTGAACTCATTTGTTGCATAATGTCGTACGCCCAAGTAGAACTGTCTTAGAAAAATTTCAAATTTGAGGATCATTTTTTATTCTATGACGAAAATCGTCGGAGAAGGACTACATCAGGCTTATTGGCTTGTATTTGCCTGTGGGTGAGGAATAAGTAGTTGGCACTTCTCATTCTCCACAACTGACTCAATATCCCCCGGAGCATAAAGCAATACCGGTGTCTCGTCTATACTGTACAAGTGTCTTATAAAGTAGTACTACACTCGTAGCACCGCGTTATGCCTGTGGATATAGGCTGAGACCGCATAAGCTGGACAAGCAGACAGCAAATGCATTATGGTTTCAGCTGCCCCACGACACGCTCTTCATCTGGTGTCAG